>CM028379.1:144750756-144868631 GCA_013146195.2 Codonopsis lanceolata | reverse complement strand
GTGGAGATTGAACCCTAGTTTGTTAAGGTTCAAGTACCATTCAAAATCTTCATCTTTAGTAATTAAGACGGAAAATTTTAAAGCATTTGCCATTGCTGGAGTAAGAAATCTTATCTTTATATCATCAACTTGGCAAATGGTTCGTACTTTACCATATAACTCTTCACATGTACTTTCATTACTGATACCAACTTCCTTTGGATTCCGTTTGTCAATAAATTTCCATGAGCATCCGACGATGTCGTCTTCAACAAAATGTCCAAAATAAATAACGAGGGCAATAAAGTCATATACGCAATATTGAACATAATAAATAAGTACATTCATATACTCAATGTATTCCAATGTTAAAGGAATAAATTACCTTAAAAAACCATGTGCATTTAATAAATCAGTTGATAAACCACAGACCATTTAACACTGTTAACAGACAATGACATGATTTATCTATGGTTTATTAATAAACCAGTTGATAATAAACCAGTAGATACACCAGTTGATAAACCAATTTGCAAACCTACTGTTTGGTAACCAGTGTGAGTTAACAGATACTCACTTGGTTTATTTATGGTTTATCAATAAACCAGTTGATAAACCAGTTGATAGACAAAGGTGCAAACCTGTTTGGTAACGTTTTTTATAAACCACGACCTAGTTAACACTGTTAACAGACAATGACATGGTTTATTAATAAACCAGTTGATAATTAACCAGTAGATACACCAGTTGATAAACCAGTTTGCAAACCTGCTGTTTGGTAACCATTGTTAGTTAACAGACACTTATTTGTTTTTTTCTATGGTTTATCAATAAACCAGTTTGTAAACCAAGGTGCAAACCTGTTGTGTGGTAACCAGTGTTAGTTAACAAACACTCACCTGGTTTATCTATGGTTTAACAATAAACTAGTTGATAGACCAAGGTGCAAACATGTTTGGTAACGTTTTTTATAAACCACAGACCAGTTAGCACTATTAACGGACAATGACATGGTTTATCTATGGTTTATTAATAAACCAGTAGATACACCAGTTGATAAACCAGTTTGCAAACATGTTGTTTGGTAACCGGTGTCAGTTAACAGACACTCGCCTGGTTTATCTATGGTTTATCAATAAACCAGTTGATAAACCAATTTGCAAACCAAGGTGCAAACCTGCTGTTTGGCAACCTTTTTTATAAACCACAGACTAGTTAACATTGTTAATAGACAATGACATGGTTTATCTATGGTTTATTAATAAACTAGTTGATAAACCAGTCTGCAAACCTGCTGTTTGGTAACCAGTAACTGACACTCACTTGGTTTATCTATGGTTTATCAATAAACCAGTTGATAAACCAGTTTGCAAACTAATATGCAATGATTTATTAATCAAAAATGATTTTTTTTGCAAACTAACATTGTGGATTGATAAAGGAGGTTATGTGCCAATGTATAAGGTACCAGTTCAAAATGCACATGATGTCGAATGGTTGTGCATTTTGCAAAGAAAGACCATTTTTGGGCCATGATTGAATTTGCAGAAAACTAAAATGGATTCAGATAAATGTTTATGGAAACAAACCTGAATACTAAGCACACAATTGATGGGCTTGCTTCGAATATGAAAGAGAACTTTTCTGAACTCCACGACACGACTGAGGGAGGGAGTATTCGACGAGGGGGACAAATACTTGGCAGTTAGCACACAGTTGATGGGCTTCGAATTTGAGAGAGAACACTGGATTTCGAATGTTACGACTTTGAGTAACGATCCTAACGAACTTTGTCGAACTCTGTTTTGCGGCTGAGGGAGGGAGCATTCGTATACTTCTCGGTATAGGTATACAGTGTACAAAACCAACTCATACAAACCAATACCAAAAAAAGAAAAGGATAAATAAATGGTAGTTTAGACATTTCACAGTTAAAGTGGCCATATAAGTATTTTTTTTTAAGTTTGGCTAAAAATGACCAAGTCTTGTTTGACTTGGCCGTTTTTGTAATTGCCCCATAATTATTCAATACTTGTTATTATCATAAATAATTAATTCTGGAGGTGGTCTCCTGTAAGACGGTCTTACGGATCCTTATCCTAAGACGGAGTCCCATTTAGAAATTCGCGGGTCATAATAAATAAATAATATGTTATATGAAATAACAAAAATGGGTCAGTTGAGTTGGTTTCCAGCGAATTGCTCAAGGTTTCAAAGATGGTGCGGTTAGTCTTTGGTTTGAAACTCACCAACGCTTCTTTTAAGTTTTATTGTCAGAGATGCGTCATTTTGGCATTGTTTACATTTACGATCAATCAGAGTGTCACTTTTAGGCTTGACGTGTGTCACTTTGAAAACAAAAGTGTGTCACTTTTGGATAATTATTGTCTTAGGTCCGATTAAGTTTTATTTAGTTACTTTAAAGCAGAGTGTCACTTTAAAACATAGAATGTGACGCTTTTAAGTTTTACATGCGTCACTTTTGACAAAAAAAATCACTTTTCATCTTTAAATTTTTATTCATAAGTGTCATGTTTAGTGTGTCACTTTTAGGTATTAATTGTGTCATTTTTAGGCATTAGGTGTGTCACTTTTGGTAAAATAACTCATTTTTATAATCATACAATTTGTATCAATAAGAGTGTCACTTTTAGGCTTGGAGTGTGTTATTTTCAGGATTAAAGTATGTCACTTTTGGGCTAGTGATTTTAACAGCAATAACCAATTGAACACTATTGAAATATATCTTCTCATTCATAGAAATGTATATAATCCCAAGTGTCAATCGTTAAAAACACAAAACCATAACTTTTTCAAGGTAAAGTATATGTTTCTTACTCAAACTTACAAAATTTACTGAAAACATGTCTAAAATAACCGAGTATTAGGAGTCTTGGAACCAAATCTTGGCTTGATGGGAATCAGAAAAATCAGTAGTCTTTTTCTTACCCTTTTTAATACTTCCCTTAATTCGTTTTCTCCTTCCCTTCGTAACAAAGCGAGCATGATCTAGGCATGTAGTAGATGAACTTGAAACACGAGATGATTTATTTTGGTTCGGGAAATTATTTAAGGAAGAGTGCCACTTTTTAGTATTAAGAGTGACTTTTTAATATTAAGAGTGTCACTTTTTAGTATTAAGAGTGTTACTTTTTAGTATTAAGAGTGTCACTTTTTAGTATTAATAGTGTCACTTTTTAGTATTAAATGTGTCACTTTTTGTATTAAGAGTGTCATTTTTTAGTATTAAGAGTATCACTTTTTAGTATTAAGAGTGTTATTTTGTATTTTAATAAAAATTATAATAATTTTTCATTTATAGTATCATTTTTACCATTAAAATGTGTCACTTTTGTGTTTTTAATGTGTCACGTTTGGTTTTAAATGTGTCATTTAGCATTTCGTCAAAGTCCGTTAGGATCTGTAAGTATCCCAAGACAATTGATGTTAACGGATGGCTAACGGAGCTGACAAAGGATTAAACTGCAAGACGTGGGAATTCGGCAGCAAACATTGAAAATAAAGGGGTACCGAAGAAAATAGAGGAAATGAGCATTAAAATTTAATTTTATAGCTGGGGCGTGTTGAACCCTAGACTGCCTTGGGTTAAACATTTAAAGTTCGCCCTTCACCAACTAAGCTAGCCAACTTTTGTGATTTTTATTAAAATGTTTAGTTATTAACCTGCGAATTTCTAAATGGGGCTCCGTCTTACGGATTTAAGATCCGTAAGACTGTCCTACACAAGTCTATGCCTTAATTCTGACATTTCGTAGATCACGATGTAAATATATCATTTTTCTATACATTGTAATAAATGAAGTGTTTGGTGCACATTAGACCTGATAATTACAATTCAAAACTCGTTAACCCACCTAACTCAACTTGAAAATTATCTGACCTAACCCGATTCGTTAATTTTTGGCTATATAAATGCATGTTTTTTTTAATGGAAAATGCGGGTTGAAACGGGTCGACCTGATCTGACGCATTACCCATAGAGCTGTCAAAATGGGTTGGGTCCGTTGGTTGGCCCGCCCCGCCACTTAAAAAAGGTAGGTTGAGTTGGGAAAATATGAACTCATTAAGAGGTGTGTCAAATGAGTTGAGCCCGCGGCAGGTTGCGGGTTGAGGTGGGTTGGGGTGGGTCAGGGTGGGTTGACCCGTCATATACTAGTTTTAAATAACCAAGTCATAAGTTTGAAATAATTAGTTTAAATCATTTTTGCTCAAAATGTAAGATTATTTTTTATATCTGAAATATTAGTAAATGATTTTGAATTTATTCAAAAAGTGGCACTTATAGCAACTAAAGATGTCAGAATAAGGTATATTAACCACAATATTTATAGAAAGATGATTATAAGAACATACAAAAAGAGTAATGATAAAACAGTTTCTTACTTCTATTTTTTTTTCTCATTTTATACTATTAATATTAGAGAAAGTTGTTAGAAAACACAATTAAAAATATAATAGTAGAAAATATAAATTTTTTAATGAATTGTGACATTTTTTTGTGTTATTTATGACTATTTAGATTAATTGGGAAAAAGTTGATGGGTTGGCCCGCCTAACCCACAACCCAAGATAGATTGGGTTGGGTTGGCAATTTCCCTGCCCACCACATTTCATGGGCTGACCCGCCCCGCCCGCTAAGTGGCGGGTTATAGTGGGTTGCGGGTTGGCCCGCCCCGCCAACCCACCTTAACAGCTCTGATTACCCATTTCAGCTTGACTCATTTCGACCCATTTAATTTTAAGTTATAACGGGTTACAACTCGATACTCACTTCAACCTAACTTATACTCAATTCGACTCATCAAATCGCCAATCCTAGTGTAGATCGTCAAATTGACAACCATGATGTGATTCGCAACTTGATTGTTTACAGTTGGGCTGCAGAAAAAGAGCTCACGTGCATTGCATGTAGATTTCATTCTTAGTCGGGTTTTGCAGTCAATTTAATGAAAAGATGTTGTTACAACGGACATGGACATGCGTCATCACCACCGCACCACTCACTATGATCCAGGTCGTTCACATAAAATTTATCGGTAATATTTGGATCATTCTCATTTTGTACTATGCACTAAAATATAGGTACTCTATGATGTGGCACAATTTTATTGGTTAGAGTGGTGAGACTCACAAAATGTCCAACCAATGAGAGTATGTCATGTCATAGAGTACCTATATTTTGATATAAAATGAGAGTAACTCTAGCATTGCCCAAAATTTAAATCGAATCTGTGCTCGTTGGTTGCATTTTTTTTGGAATAACTTTTGACTTTTACAATGTTTGTTGTATCACCACCGCACCACTCAGTCAGTTATATTTAAAATGTGCGTTTCAGCTTATAAGCTAAAAGTCAATAAGTTAGGTACAACATCTTTTATATATTAAAAAACTAAAGGAAAAAAGCCAAAATTTTAAGCTTCCTTAATTTCTTCAAAACATTAAGGTAACTATTCATTAATAAACTTTTGATTATTACTATTTTACCCTTTTCTCATAAATACATATAAATTGCTAAAACTACTAATTTCAAGATTTATTACAAAACACAAACATTTAATGTGAGATAAATAATATTATAAATTATTTATTCATTTTTTATAGGGTAAATATTTTCAACATCTGCATATTTGATTACTAACATTAAAATTGGCAAGGAAATAATAAAAGTTAAACGTAAAAGACTACACATACTAATGGTGTAGAAAATATCTACATATTTATCTATTGCTTTAACTGTGATTAAGTGAATAGATATTAATTCAATATTATCTCATGTTGAGATTTTAAGATAAAGGTGAGACTTTTTTCCATAATCAGGGGCTAGTTGATTTGAAAATTTAGATTTTATGTTCAATTTGTAGTAAATAAACAATTTTCATCTTATTTAACAAATATACTCATAAGTCTCTTTTCAACAGCTGTAATAAAGTGTCTATCATCAAATTAATTATAAGTCATTCAACCAACAACCTAAACTATCATTTATCAACCACCAGCTATCTGTCGAGACAAACGAGCCTTTAACCAAATATAGTTGTTATAAATTTGATATTCCAAAAAAATAAAATATAGTTCTTCTATCATTTCTCTCTCAAAGAATTAAGATACTAATTTATATAAATTGAAATTTCCATTGTAAAACTAAAATGCAAGCTTCATTTTTCATTAACCTAAATTTTAATTTTCTATATATATACAATACCAATTAATCCAAAAACACAATATAAGTATCACATAATTGCTAAAAAAAATATAAACCATCTAGCATTTTGAGAAGCAAACTCATAAATAAAATCTTTAAAATCAAGTTTTTCCAACATCTCCTAGCCCTTTGTTAACAAATTGTAAAAGTGACAACATCTTTTGGGAGATGCTATTTCCACTACGTTTTCTACTTATCCACTACAGCATTAATTTTTGCATTAAATATTTGCATGTTTTAACAAATCTATCCCTTAATTACATGTTTATATTAAGTTGATTAAATAAAGTTACGTTTGTAATTACCTTCTAACATTATTATTTTTAATTAAAAACATTAATGAATAACAAAGCTACTCTAATTTTATTTTCACGTTTTTAAATGTTTAATCGATTAAAGTTTTGACGGAAGTTATCTTGAATAATTAAAAAATAATATCATAAGGATAAGTTTTTTCCTACCCAACTTTGAGAAAATGTGTAGTCTTTGGTTATTAAAATAAAATTTTAAAAGTTAGATTAATTTTTATCCAATAGTAAAATCATAGTGTCAAATAGTATCATAAAATATTAAACTTTTGTCGACCTATTCAATATAGTACCTACCCTATTGCTATTATTGAATTGATTATTAAAAATAATTTTCATTGAATTAAATTAAATTATTTTATTGTGATAATAAAATATCCAATATTTTTTAAAATTTTGGAAGTTAAAGGTCTTCATTATATTATATTTATGATAATAGGATATGTGACACGAATCATAAGTGAGAATTAAAAAGTTTAGTGGAAAGTTTAATAATAGAAAAAGAAAAACTAACTTGTTTATTTTAACTTTTTCTATTATTAAACTTTCCACTATACTTTCCACTATTCTTTCCACTATACTTTTTAATTCTCACTTATGATTCGTGTCACATATTCCATTATCATAAATATAATATGATGAAGACCTTTAACTTCCAAAATTTTAGAAAATATTGGATATTTTATTATCACAATAAAATAATTTAATTTAATTCAATGAAAATTATTTTTAATAATCAATTCAATAATAGTAATAGGGTAGGTATTATATTGAATAGGTCGACAAAAGTTTAATATTTTATGATACTATTTGACACTATGATTTTACTATTGGATAAAAATTAATCCAACTTTTAAAATTTTATTTTAATAACCAAAGACTACACATTTTCTCAAAGTCTGGTAAGAAAAAACTTGTCCTTATGATATTATTTTTTTTAAATTATGCAAGATAACTTAAGTCAAAACTTTAATCGATTAAACATTTAAAAACATGAAAATAAAATTTAGAGTGAGGGGGGATTGTTGTTCTGTGGGTAGTATTTTGATGGGTTGAGGGTGAATCATTTTTGAACTTTCATGATATGATTTGGGTTGATAGGTTGAAATGAAAAGGAGACATTATTGTTATCTTGATAGATATGCATTATCATTTTGAATCGAGGAATTTATGATAAATGATGAGTATTTTGAATTTTTTTGCATGAAATTGACAAAATGTCTTAAAACTTATGCTTTCAACTAGAGCGTGCAAGTCTTAACTCATTAGCCACTTTGGTAAAATTTTGATCCAATTGCAGAGCATTTCATTATATATGTTATTTTCTTGTTTCGTTGAGTGATTTTCATGCGTGGGTAATTATTCTAGAACTTGTGTATACATATCGAGATCACATCAATGAGTTCTTTGCACCAATAAGATTAAGGCACTTGGGTATCACCACTTTTGGCTTTCTTTTCTATTCTACCCATGAATGTTTACCCCTAGATAACCATTTTAAGCCTAAATCATTTCTTTTTGATAAACCTTCAAATGAACCTTTAGCCTTTCGTTTTGATCTATTTTGATTTACCCGATATCAAGGAATTGCATAATGACCATGTAATATATGAAATATCATCTTATAATCATTCTGAACTGCAAGTAATGGCTAGTTAATTATGTAAAATAATGTTTTGTGCAAGCAAAAATGGTGTGGTGAGCTGTTTTGGAAGAAAAAAAAACACAACCGGTCAAAAAGAAAAATATGCTCCTTGGGGCTGCTTAAAAAAAATATAAGACAAGAAGGTAGAAACTTTCCAAAATAAGAGAAAGTGTGATACATGTAAAAGATGCACAGTCCAGTTTGTTGATATTTAAGCCATGACTGTACTTTATTTGTGACTATTATTGGTGAATGAGTTGGAGATGACATATATGATTATTTTTTCATTTTCTTTGACATCTCTTAAACTGCTTTAAATCTCTTATATCCTACCCTTTATACCCCTAGATCCGTTACAATCCTTTTTAAAAACCTTTTGATTGGTACTTATGAACTCATATTCAGTGATGAAGATTTGATCAATTTGTAAGTATATGGTAATGTCAATCTGTTATAAGATTTGAGTGCTTCATTATATACATCCCTCTTTAAACATTTTTGTGTGATTTAAGTGATACCGTGAGGATAGTTGTGTCTTGCATATGTGATATTGAAGGATAAATTGTGACATGGATATCAATTTAAATTGAAAAATTATGGAATGCACATCTTGTTGATTGAATTTTGATTTTCAATATGAGAATGCACATTTGATGTCGAGTTGGGAACAATGTCTGTTTTTCTTGGATTGGTTGGAACAGTAATTATCATGTTCATGAAGTTAAAAATGCTTGAGGACAAACATCATTTAAGTGTGAGGGAATTTGCTAGCAATTTACATTAGTGACAATAAAGAAATATAGAAATTTGCACGACCAAGGGAGATAGCATCAAATTCAAGATATGGTGAACATGTAAGTAGTCGGTATTAAGTTTTATGCAACTAAAGCATGAGATAATATGCGTCTCGCACTAATATAAATTTTATCGGGACTAACTATTTCAACCTGGGATAATAAGAGACAATTGGTTTATATGTCATATGTCATCATGACATGATCAGTATAGAGAGTTCAAGCCTGATTTAGGCCTTGCGGTGAATAAAGTAATTTCCTATTTATTTGACATAGAACACAATGAACTCGATCGGTTGATATGTCACATTTTCATAAGTGGGTTAGTATGTTTTTTTTTCATGCACGGTCGGGATAATTAAATCACATGGTGGCTCGCAATGGGTCTAAACTAATATTGTTCACAATTGGTTAATGTATACTAGTATCAACTGATTTATTGTGTTCGCGATGAGTAACATTATAGAATATTTGATGTGGCAAAAAGTTAGTCTTGGGTCGTCCGATTGATGCATAGGATATCTAGGCTTGATCTATTTCCTTGAACCTGTTTAAGAGACACAATAACACCTATAAAGGAATGCAAGGCTTGGCCTCGCGAATCCCCTCCGGTGTGAGAGTGAGATAAGTGTAATGTCAAAAGAGAATTTGACAGAGGTTCGAGGCTCAAGAAAGAGTGTGTACCTTGTCTGTGGTTCACGGAGGGATATTTATAGGCCCATTATGACGTAGAATCCTTGTGGGATTCGGTTTTCATAGTTACCTAGCCAATTAAGGAGGAAATCCCTAAATTATAGGCGTGACAGATGGTTGACCACATGAATATAGGAGCAGATATGGTAAGTTTCCTGCTCGAATAAGGAAACCTTTGACCTGTCTTGGAGAGCTAGTTTCTGAGGTTTTCTGCTCGATGCTTGTCTGGGCGAGCAAGGCTCTGCCCGACTATATGGTACAGGTCTGTTGAAGACAAGGATATATCCCAGGCATGGCCCTTGGTCGATCCGGCAATGGCTATACCCGACCAAGTTTAGACGGGAGTTGTAGTGTTCTACTCGGTACCTCACTAGCTCTGCCCGCTAGGTTGGTAGGTCCCATGCTAATTGAGCTCGTGACTGGCAGGTGGTGAGCGCTCATGCTTTGCTCGTGACCGGGTTTGGGCCGGTCACATCAATGGCCTCTATCTCCTTATCTGGCGAGTATTCATGCTCGGAGCGGGGATCGTTTATGCTCGAGGATGTGGCTTTTACATCGTTCTTCAACACTTGTGAATTTTTGAGAAGACCACGATCTGGATAGAAGGCATGCAAATTGGGCAAAGATTCTGGAACCTTGGTAGAATGGTGTGACTTGATGGGGTACGTTTTCTGAAGCGATGCATTAAATGCACGCGTGCTGGGGTGACGTCAGCCATCACCGTAGGCGCTGTTTGGGCATCCACTTTTCCCCCAAAAATAGAAACGATCGCCTATAAAAAGCTAGCCCCCTTCCCACTTTACACTTTTACGGTTTATGAGTTTTAGATAGAGAACATTTAGAGCGTTCTTGTTGCTGCTACCTTACGTTTCCTTGATTCCGGCGTCCTCATTCCCAGATTGCTTCTAGAGTTCGTGGCCCTTCTTCATTTTCGGTTTCATCGGTTCCATTTTCCAGAATCTGTGAAGAAATCTCCATTCGTTCTTTAACATTATGTTCATTTCCCCTTTTTTCTTGCTTAGTTCTTCACTTTTTGGGTTTGATTAAGATTTTTGGGTTCACCTTCTCCATATCCAAGCATTTTTGGGCTGGATTTTTAGGTTAGAATCGAAGCTTAGATAGAGATCGAGGAAAAGACTGAGTGGTCCTGTTCACTAGGCGGGCATGGCCCCTTGGTGTACTTAGACTTATGAGTTTCCCCTTTTGCTTTACCGGTTATGCGGGCATAATTTTGACTATCCTTACTCGATCTTTTTGTAGATATGTCTCGTGATTCAGATAATGACAGGGAAGACTACAGCTATGGAGGGCATAACGACCCCTTAAGCAACGAGAAGACTCCTTCCTCGGACTATGTACTGGAGGAGGGAGAGGAATATGTGGCCGGAGAGGCTATTAATAGGAGTGTACCCGCTCCGGTGGTTGACCTCGTTGATCCCTCCAGCGGACATGGCCCTTTTGAGAGGAGAGCATGGAGGGCGAAGGAAATGCTAGCGGGCAGGGCCCCGAATAGCTAACTGATAGGGTGGTGCCCGTGGCTGATGAAGTGCGCCCCGGACAAGGGGTGGTGGCTGAAGGAGCCTCCGACCTGTATGAAGTGGATGACATGCCTCTGATTTAACGCATGAAGAAAACTGGCCGTTCTCAAATTGAGGTGACCCTTGATGACGAGGCTGCAGAAGAAGATGATGAGCTTGATTGGTATGTGAACGCCAATGAGAGTCGGTATGCTGCCCACTGGGCTTCTCTGGATACGGCGGACAAGGTGACCACCTGGCTTACCTCTCTTGGTATAAATTCCAAGGATTACAGAGCGGACAAAATGGATGTGCCCACCGGTGTGGAGCTATCCCGCGACCAACAGGAAGGACTCCTCTTTTTTGTTGATTTATTCAGGTCGGGCTATGCCTTCCGTTGGAACCTTTCCTGGTGGACTTTCTGCACGAGACCAAGCTCATGCCTTGTGACTTGATGTTGAACACAATCCGGGCAATCACGGCCTTCACCGTGGCTTTCCGTTTGTTAGGTTTTGAGTCAGACATGTTCCTGCTCTGGAAACTTTTTATTTTTGCCCCGAGCACAGGTGGACGGATCGGAGTCTAGTCCAACTCGAAAAAAATTAGGAGGCTTTTAAGTGATGTCCCTGGAAAAGCTGAGGCTTGGGATATGAGAGTTCTCTTTATCAAGTCCCGGGCTGGATGGCCATTTGTGCCTATGGCGAGTGGTGAGATGAAAATCCCCAAGGCTTCGAAGCAGGATTTCAGCTCGGGTGATACTGCTCCCCTGTTGGCATTGAAGACTGTTGTTGGGGTTGTCGAGGAGAACGACAAAAGGGTTGGTGTTGGAATATGCTTATTTATAAGTAGCTTATCTCCTTGCATATTTTGAATATTTTGATTTGCTTGTTCCCATTACCGTGAGTCATAACAAGTGGCTAAAAGGTCTGCGCACTGCTTAGCGTGGTAGCTTGTTTGATATCACATAGGTCTGAGATTAGGTTTGTCCTGATCTAGCCCTAACTTCTTAATGATGATCAACATACTAGAAATTCATATGCACCAGCACCAGCAAACATGCTAAAGCATCAAAGGTCTTCAGAAGACTTGTCACCAGCGGAGATGCTACGATTTGATTGTCCATACCAGCAGTCCTCTCTTGCAGAAGACTCACTCCTCTGGATTGAACATTTCACAAGAAGACTTGGATCTGCATGTGCTACAAAAAGATAAGACTGCAGGAGATCAACGTTTATGAAGCCTGACATCTGTGATACTGCAAGATCTTCTCTCTCTCACGTGGTTTAGAGAAGTAAAAAGAACATACTTTATTGGACAGACCACCTGACAGTGCATTATGATTCAAACTTACTTTTCAGAGACATATCATACAGTTTGACGAGCAACAGTTCCAGGATCTGCACCACCTGACAGTGCACTATGATTCAAACTTACTTTTTAGAGACATATCATACAGTTTGACGAGCTATAGTTCCAGGATCTGCAGGACAAAGTCTTTACCCAACAGTCAAAGATTCAGTGAACAACATCTCTATCCGACAGTCTTCAACAACGACATTATTTCAAATGGATAGAAAACCTATCATCATCTCTCAACAATTAAATAGACCCATGTCTATAATAGAAATCCCCTTCTTCTTCAAACCAAGTAGAGTCGTGAATCCAAGACATCTGCAACAAGAATCTGTTCGACAAAGCTGTGAGATCTACAAAGAGATCGTCTTCACCAATGCATCTTAGATCTCCATAGAAGATTGCAGTGAGCAAATCCAGACCTTAGCAAAACACTCTCTGTGGATTGCTAAGAAGAAAATGATTGGAGAAGAAGAGAGAGATCATATATTTCTATAGACAGAGATCGGTGTCTTGCTCAAGAACCCAGTTCTTGATTTTAGTTCTTCATCCTTCTTCGAAGAACTCAGTCCCTAATAGAGCGTCAGGACTTTATTTCTAAAGTTAGAGGTCAAGCTCTTGGATCTATTTTAAGAAAGATTTTCAGATGGTGCTCAAGGACGATGAAGAGCTATTTGTAAATATTTCATTCATATATTCAGATTTGTATTTCTATACAAACGCTGTTGATTGTGCAATAATCGATCATCATAGGAGGTCGAGTGCTCTGCACTCAGTTGTTCAGATATTTTTTATCAGAACAACCCTTAAAATTATCTTCTCATATCTGTTCCTCGTTGTTGTCTCCTAATGCTCTCTTTACTTAAGAATTTGTCTATGAATAATTAAGTAAAGATTAAGACTTTGAACGACAAGGACAGAAACTTTACATAGAGAGTCTAGGTTGATGCATTTTGTAATTTATCCTTGAATAAATTCAGAAATTTTTTCAAATAGTTTATCTTTTACTGATCAACCTTTACCCATCTATGAGCTTTTATAAATTGATTAATCCTTTAAAAATCTAGCCTCTCATGACTTCCTAAATCTGCATTTGGAAGAAGGATTAAGTGTGATGTTGTTATGAACATATATTCATGTCCAGCCACTTAAGACTTCACTATAAATCCAAGCATTACAATTTTCTCTACTTAAACTCTTTAATCCGACTTTTGATTTACCTTCAGTTTGCTAGCAGAGTTCATTACTCCGCTGAGAGAAAGTTTGTTGTTCAGTACTACCAGCAGACATACTCGCTGTGCAAACTGTCTATGCCTTTAAAACCTGCACTTTATGAATACAAGAAGAAAAGTTTTAATAGGCATCATAGGCTATTCACCCCCCCCCCTCTAGCCTATTTGACCATGAATGTGGACCAACAGTTGGTATTAGAGCCAAGCTCTATAAGCTATATATCAGGTCTGAGAGTTTAATCCTCGATTGCTCACTCCAAATGCATGTCAAAAGAAAATGTTTTTCTCTCTTATTTCAAAAACTCTTTTGACAAGGATTTCATGAGATACATTTTTTTTGAAAACATGTTCACCTTGAAATATTATTTTGTTTTCAAAAATTTCTTGAGTTAAACCATTCCTATGATGATTCCTTGCTTGAGTATGAGAAATTTATTCATATGACAGAAGTACACTTCAATTGATACTATGAATAAAATTGTCTCATATGTACAAAACTCCGATGGATGCTTCACTTTAAATGACCTTTGATTCAAATTATCTTCACATAAGGCTAACGATTGTTATCAATCCAACACCCTCTCGAGAGAAATTTCTTAGTTCAAAATTCTGCCACTTTAAAGCGAAAGAATTTAAAGATTCTTATTTCTTCTTATGAAAAAGGTTAAGAGTCAAAAACTTCATATCATGAAACATTGATTGATCCCTCTGTTATAAGATATTCAGTTTCTAGGAACTTGGCCTATATTTCAAAGAGTTATTTGCAATCAATTTCTAAGAAATATGAATTAAAGACATTATAAGTTGTTGCAAAGGAAATATATTCTTCAGACAACATCTATCAAGTTTAGAGATATATTAGCTCAGATTCCACAGACATCTTTCTGAAGAACTTCTACCTTGATCTAAATACGACTGTCGCTTAAGGTACATTCCCTATCTAGTGCTCAATCTTTTTATTTGATCTTTTCCCTTATCTGAGCACATAAGATCAAGGGAGAATAAGAACTTCAAAATCCAGACCCTTCCTATATTCCCTGGATTTATTTGAAAAAACTTATTCCTTGTATCTAGATTTTTCTGGAGCTTTCTAAAGTTCATAAAATGTTGCTAAAGATCTTTTTGGTTCTTCTTCAGGAACACAGATTCTCACAAGATCACTAATAAAATTTTATTTCTCCTCTAAAAGCATAGGATACTATGCTTGACTGATTTGCAGATTTCTATTTATTCTTCTTAGTCATTTCTCCTTTCCTCCGGTTTCTATTACCTGATCCTTTTTCGTTTTAACGACTTCCTCGCTAACAAGGATCATGAATGTATCATCATTGTGATGCTTTTATATCTGCTTGTTCTGTTCTTTCTATCTTCTTTCTGCAGATATAAGGCATGAATATTTGTTTATCATACTTTACTTCTATACTTTCCATCTATTCTGTTAAGTATGATTTATTTTATTCAACTGGTTTGATATCATTTCGTCAAGTTGATTTGTGTTATCACTAACCTATAATTTCTTCGTGAATATTAACCCTTTGCCTTTGTCGATCGATCTTGCTCTGCAGCATTTCATAAGCTCAATTCTATGTGTTGACTTATAGGAGTTTTCACATGAGTAGACAATAAGCAATATACAAGGGTATCTCTGCTATTTCTACAAATGTTGAGGTTAAACTTTTCGAAACTGGCTATTTCCTCAAGTAAAAGATAATTTATTAGATCTTCGGTAAAAACAAAATACTTTGAAAAAGTGGACGTCTTTTCAAAATCAAACATTTTTCTGAAAAGTCATTTTGTCAAAATAAAACCTTTTTCTGAGAAGTTGTTTTGTCGAAATCCTTTAAAAAATCATTTTGTCATATTGAAAACTTTTTATCATCTCAAGAAAGTTGTTTTGTCTTTTCAATTTTTTTTTAACTTTCTAAGGAGAAACTTTACCGAATATCTAGAAATTAAACCATCTTTCACGTTATTCCATACGACTGTAATGAGAGTGGTTGAAAGGACACCTCGATCTTAATGAATCTTCCTAATTAACCAGTCCTTCGTCTTGGCTTTGCGAGTATTTATAGAGACATTCCTTCCTGATCGTGTCTTAATTTAATTAATTCTTTGCAAGTGTACAAGACTATTGCAGAATAGCTTGAGAAGCAAGGGTCGAACCACAGAGACAAGAAGAATACTGATGGCACGAATATCGGTAGCAATTTAAACTAAGGGGGGGTTTATTTGATTTATTTAAACTACTTTATTCTACTAAAACAAGAAATCTAATTAACTAAGCAACAATCACAATTATAAAGATCTGTATGGAGGAGAGAAATCTAGGATTGGGGTTCACTTGATCTACTCTATTGCTGATTTAAATAAAGAATCATTCAATAACTTGGGTTCGTTTACGGAAGATAGATATAGATCATCAAATTATAGTTCAGTCTCCATCCCAAATAATTCATCCAATCTATATCCTAAGAACAAGAACATATGGATCCTATTTGTCACTTAGGTCATATATATGAACCTGACCCTAACTTATCACTCTCGTGCATCGATAAAGTCAATTTATCATGATGGTGAGCCAGTGTACAACATATGCATTTGGCCGTGCAGCTATCCGCACCTCTAGGCTTTTATTACTTGCGATTTCATTCATTTGGTCAAAGCTAGATAATAAAGAGATTGATAAACATCACAATCAACAAGAATTGAATGAATAAAAATATATTAAGCAATAGGTTCGATACAAGTTACGTCCAAATTCCTAGATTAATGGATGGTTAGTTCATCCTTGACGATGAACCACACAGCGGGATGGAGGAATACATGAATCGATTTTCAAAACTGTAATTACAATAACTAAATTATGTAATATAAACTAAAATCGGTGTTAGAACTGTTTCCTAAGAATTTCTGGCCGTCCTTTGGCTTTGGCTACTGTCTTCTATATATACTAAGGTGGTATAGGTGAATAGGAAGTTCAATCCAGGTGAAAGACCTCGTAAAGGCGGTTCTGGGGACCTTGTGGCCGCATGATGTTTATACCTTGCGTCCGCAAGGGTCTTGAACGGGCTATGCTTCATACTGTCTACCTTGCAAGGGCAAAGCCTTGGAGGCTTGCGATAACAGCTCTATAAATCCTATAATAACAGCTCTATAAATCCTATAAGTTCACCTAAAACCATGAAACTCACAATATAGCTCAAAAACACATATTAGTAGCCAAAAGCCTCGTGGAATTGCTATTTCTAAGTCATAAAAGTATCCGATAAAGACATATAAAATACGTCTATCAAATACTCCCAAACTTAAACTTTTCTCGTCCACGAGTAAACAATACTTATAAATACAAAAGCACTTAAAAATTAAGAAAATCTTTTTGGATGGTGACACTATTTACACTCCTCTAAAAACCCACAAACTTAAGGAGACTCTAATGAGTGACTCGACTATGCAGATAAATACAAAAACTAATAAATACAAAAGCAAGTAAAAATTACTCTAACAATAACTAAAGCAAAATAAAACAAAAACAAAAATCTTTTCGGTTTCAATTTCAAGTTACAAAGGCATGACATATCACAATTGTCTCAGAAAGATACTCACCACATACATGCACACTAATTCACAGAACAAACTGACTTATACTCAAGCTGCTACCGGTCTTAATTTCGTCATGTGTGTGTGATAACCAGTCATAGAGAATATCTTAACTAAAACAATTTTATTAAGCTAAGCACATCATTCATTCTAAAAATCAGAATTTTTTAATAAAACTAATGCAACACAGAACATGAGATCTACCATCCAAACCCGATCTATAACAGAAAGAGAGAACAACAAGGATTTTAAATACTTATACAGCCATCCCATGCACTTCCTATGTATGACATACAATGCTTTCATGCCCCAATTACTTGCAATAGCTAAGATTATGCTAACACAGTGAGCTTGCGGATAATATGAATATATGAAGTGGGGGATCAATTTATATGTAATGCAATCAAATCAACAAACACAAGCATTGACAAGAACATCAATAGGTCTTTAATAAGCTTGTAATGTAAGGCCAAGGTGTTGGGGGATATGATGGAAATGGAATAGAATACAAAGTGAGAGAGCAAGACTACCCTTAATCTCAACTACTTCCAAGCAAAAAGAAGTTTTTCCCAATTAGGCTCGGACCTGCAAAGTCCACAAGTGGGGATTTTCCCCCCAAACTTGTTTTGTACAATATATCAAGCTAAAAATATCTAGTGTTCTATTTTCAGAAGAACTTTTCTAACATATTTTCCTGATGAAAGCTATGCTTTCATTTGAATCTTCTTGCACTATTCTTCTTCCGTTTCATTTTTCGTCGAATTATTATTATTATTATTTTGAATTTCGACGGGGAAAAAGAAGTCTTCGGAAAACTTTTCTAACTGATAACTGGTCTCATAAAATTAATTCCCCACCCACATCCTACTCTCTCAAAGGATAGGCTAAAGTGTATAGGCTTTAGGGTTAAGTTAATGTGGGTTAAAGAAACGAAGTCGAATGGGGGTTCAATGTGTGCTTAGCACACTCCATTCTTTTTAATAAAGCTCAAAGGGGACACTAGGGATATTTTTAGCAAGGGTCAGGGTATATTTAGGCTCAAACGATCCAAAGATGTCCTATATCATATCTTAATGCCAAAATACTCGTGTAGTTTTTAAGAAAGTAAAACACATAAATATCATATCATGGAAGTTGTGGAATTGAAGATTTAGCATCACTGGATTTCACATAAGCATTCGCTAGAACAGATGGTAGGGGCAATCAAGACTAACATGCAGACACGGTTTGAGAGTGTGTTTGATATATATATTAGTAAGAAAAATCCAAGGGATCTAACTATCATGCAATTTACCCTAAGTTACAATTTAATGCAGCAATCATGTTATGACGACTATTCATCATATTCTTGTGCATATCTTTTTGCTAGAATGAAATGTGTGCTATAAACTTAGTAAAAATGTTCAAATCAATCCATAATTATGACTGGTGTAAGTGCACATAGATTTAGAGAAAATCAAGAATTTTACAGAATCAAGTAAATTTCAGAATGATCTATGGAAAAGTTCTGTGGTTCATTACATGAACTCCTCATCAACCGAAATGACCACACCAGGACTCGAGAATAAAAATTTGAAGTTAAAACAATTTTTAATTTTTTTTATAAAAATGGAGATTAGTTGATGGCCCAATTGATGATGGGTTCCCATAATGGGTACCCGAAAGAACCAAATATTAGTGTATTCTGGTCAGGGCAACGTCTCCGAAAATAAAAAAATATAAAAAGCAAGAAAATAGAGTAAGGAGAAGACACGATAGAGGGACAAAAAATTTCCCTCACCCTACACAACGTAGCCCAACTCCACTCTTCCTTAGGCTGGGACATGTAAAGGCCCTGGGCTTATAATTCCTCCCCCAAACTTAAATTTTATTTTGTCCTCAAAATTGAGGAATGTCCTAAGAGAGGGTTGATGGATGAGAAATATTAAAAGGAAATAGGTGGCCCGCCTAACGAAAGAGGAAGAAACTTGGGCTTCGACTCATGATGAGTTGGGAGGAAATAACGAAGGAGGACGAAACTCGGGGATCGTGCCAGGTGGCATCCCATAAAGTGTGGAGACATTGTGCCCTACCTGGTTAACCCAGCAAAAGAAACTATTCTGGTCGGCGCGCATTTGCGCCAACTGCTGACTAATCATCTCGTTCTGCAGTAGGGTCTCCTCCTGCCTATTGGAGATAGCCTCCAAGGGATCCTCCTCCTCTTGAGGCTCCTTACGTGGGCCTCGCTCACGTGGCTGGCGAGGGTGCACCAACAGAAGCGCCCTAGTAATGTCGGGGACTGCCCGAACTCCCTCCGAATCTGGAGTCCAAATGACTCCAGCCCCACTACACAGTTTGGTAATCAAACTCGGGAACGCAAATCTCGAGTTTGTCGTACCTCTAATAAGGGTCTGAATTTGGGCGTTGATTAGACGCCCAACATTAACAGACCCACTAGTCAAGATGGTGTAGATCAAAATGGCCTTATGCTAAGACACTGTGTGCTGGTGGCTCGAAGGCATAAGGCGTGCACAGATAAATTTGAACACGGCCTTGGCCGTGTTCGTGAGATGGGTCTCGTCCATGGTGCGGGGGCCGAACGATGGACCTTGATGGAAGGTCCAAACCGCGTCAGGTGTTACGATTTTCACATTTAACACCGGGAGAAGGACATGGTCGGCGATGTGGATACTGTACTGGTCAGTACCACTCACAAAGTTAGGAGTGCCGAACTAATGGTTAATGCTTTGGGGCGAAAAATCGGCATTCCTATCCCTAACAGCTGTACGGTCAATCACCTCACCAGAAATAAAAATACGCTCATTGGCGTAGAATTCACGGACTAAGGCCACGATGGCCACGCCCGGGGTCGCACAAAGATTGCCCCACCTTCAACGGGCGAAGTGGGCAGGGAGAGCAAAGTCCTTAGCCTTAAATCCCCTCTCAGGGATTATGCTTTTGGAGAGCTTCCTAGTGTAGCTCTCCGATGCCTCGTAGGACACAAACCTATAGGGGTCATAATGTTACTCCTCCTCTTCGGAGTGGGATGAGGACGGTCTGATGTTTCTACGCTTAGGGGCCATTATAAACACAAAATAATTAACAAAATCTACTCTCTAAAAATAAAATTAAACAACCTAACAAAAACAACTAAAGCATGCACGTCGACAATACAAAAATAATTCTATCACCCTAACATGCAAAAATTTCACGAATCAAAATTTAATGGAGAGGAGACAGAAAATACGTGGATTGCGCAATGCTTATAGCTGAACTGGTAAGTTAGTCGGAGTTTTGAAGATTAAACGTTGGCAACAATGGTGACTTCTTCTTCTTCAAGCCTTGAATGGGGCGAGATGGAGGGTGGAGATGATGAGAGAGCTTGAAGAGGGAAGCTTTGAGTTGAACTTGGCCAGAATTAAGGAGCTTCGCCGGAGATTTGCAAGAGAGAGGGATTGCTGGAATTTGAAGTGGAAAAAGCTGAAATTCTATGAACTATTGTGGCTGCTCTGTTTTGGCTTATAAAGAGGGCCTTGCGGCCGCAAGGTGTTTATGCCTTGCGTCCGCAAGGTACCCAGTCAGAGGGGCATGGATGCTGATGCAGGCTTGCGGAGGCAATCGCATTTGGGGAATGCAGTCGCAAGCTTCACGTGTTAATTGCCATTAATAAGGCCTTGCGGCCGCAAGGTGTTTTAGGCCTTGCGTCCGCAAGGTCCATAGATTGTGTGCCTTGGGAGCTGCTTCACAGATTTTTGGTAGTTTTCGTTTTAGTCCTTCCGTTATGTTCCGTTAAGTCCGTTTCTTTCTTGCACTCTGAAAATTCTACACAAACTTCTAAACAAAAATATTAAAAACATATAAATACAATACTAAGATGCTTTTCTCCCCCAAACTTTAATTATGTCAATGCTGGAAAACATTTAAATTAAATGCACATAATCAAATAAGATAGAGAACAACATATTTAAATTACACTACGAAAGCAAATAAAATTTCACCATAGTGGGTTGCCTCCCACCTAGCGCACGTGTTTAACGTCTTTGGCTCGACCCAACTGCAAACTTATTCTCTTGGGGGTTCGGTGTCAGAGAGACGAATGAGTTCGATTGTTCTCTCAACTGACATAGGTTCAAAATACGGTTTGAGTCGGTGACCATTAACCTTAAATACTTCATTAGTTTTTGGATTTTTAATATCGACAGCTCCATGTGGATAAATTCATACTATAATGAAAGGACCAGATCATTTTGATTTTAATTTTCCTGAAAATAATCTAAGTCTAGAATTAAAAAGGAGCACTTTCAAACCAGGACGTAACATCTTTTTAGTAATTCCCATATCATGATATCTTTTGGTCTTTTCTTTATAAATTTTTGCATTTTCATACGAATTTAACATATGCTCTTCTAACTCATTTAACTGAAAAAGACGTTCTTCACCAGCTAAAATTAGATCAAAATTAAGAGTTTTAATGGCCCAATAAGCTTTATGTTCAATTTCTACCGGCAAATGACATGCTTTGCCGTACACCATTCGATAAGGACTCATTCCAATTGGGGTTTTATACGCAGTGCGATATGCCCAAAGAGCATCTTTTAGCTTTGGTTCCCAATCTTTACAATTTGGTCTAACAGTCTTTTCAAGAACTGCTTTTATCTTTCTGTTGCTAACTTCTACTTGGCCAGAAGTTTGAGGATGATATGGTGTAGCTAGCTTGGGAGCCACACCATGTTTTCTAAGGCTCGCATTCAACAACTGATTGGTGAAATGTGTTCCTTGATCACTAATTATTGCCTTTGGTACTCCATACCGAGAAAATATATCATCCAAAAACTTGACAACAGTTTGACCATCATTATTTCGGGTAGCAATGGCTTCTAGCCATTTGGACATATAATCAACAGCAACTAAAATATATTCACAACCATCAGAAACTGGAAAAGGACCCGTAAAATCAACACCCCAGACATCAAAGATTTCAACAACTAAATTATTATGCAAGGGCATCTCATTCCTTTTACTAATTCTGCCAGTCCTTTGACATTTATCACATGTTTTGCAAAATATTTCAGAGTCTCTAAAAACAGTAGGCCAATATAAACCAGATTGCATGATTTTCCTAGCAGTTTTGCTACCACTAAAATGACCACCACAAGAGTATTCATGACATAATGCCATAATACTTTGTTGTTCTTGTTCTGGAATACATCTTCTAATTATGGAGTCTGAACATATTTTGAATAAATATGGTTCTTCCCAAAAATATTTTTTTGCATCAGTTAAAAATTTCTTTCTTTGATAAAAATCAAAATCAGGATTTATAATATCTGCAACATGGTAGTTAACAAAATCAGCATACAACGATTCAAAATTTTTAACTGCTAACAATTGTTCATCAGAGAAATCTTCATTCATAGGAATTTTATTATCAAGAAATTGACGTTCAAGCAAGGGTAAAAATTCCAACCTAGACAAATGGTCGGCTACAACGTTTTCTGTTCCCTTTTTATCTTTAATAGTAATGTCAAATTCTTGCAATAATAACATCCATCTAATGAGTCTAGGTTTTGCCTCTTTCTTACTCAAAAGATATTTTAGGGCTGCATGATCAGAGAATATTATAACTTTTGAACCTAACAAATAGGATCTAAATTTTTCTAGTGCAAACACAACCGCTAAAAATTCTTTTCGGTAGTTGTATAATTGAGTTGTGCATCATTTAATGTCCTACTCGCATAATGAATCACATGCGGTTTCTTGTCTATCCTTTGTCCTAACACAACTCCAATTGCGAAATCTGATGCATCGCACATGATCTCGAAAGGGAGAGACCAATCAGGGCTGGTTAAAATAGGAGCTGATGTTAATTGTTCTTTTAACAAATTAAATGCATTTAAGCATTCTTGGTCAAAAATAAATTCGGTATCTTTTGCCAAAAGATTACATAAAGGTTTACAGATTTTGGAAAAATCTTTTATAAATCTTCTGTAAAAACCCGCATGTCCTAGAAAACTTCTAACATCCTTAACTGTAGTTGGGGGAGGTAATTGTGATATAACTTCAATTTTGGCCTTATCAGCTTCAATTCCTTTGTTAGACACAACATGACCTAAAACTATCTCATGTTTAACCATGAAATGACTTTTCTCCCAACTTAGGGTCAAATTTGTTTCGCAACATCTTTTCAGAACCGATGTTAGATTTTCTAGGCAATGATCAAAAGAATTTCCGAATACTGAGAAGTCATCCATAAATACTTCCACACATCTTTCAACTAGATCAGAAAATATAGAAATCATGCATCTTTGAAAAGTAGCTGGGGCATTACATAATCCAAAGGGCATTCTCCTAAACGCAAAGGTACCAAAGGGACATGTAAATGTGGTTTTCTCTTGATCTTCCGGTGCCAGTGGAATCTGATTATAACCAGAAAAACCATCAAGAAAACAATAATACTCATGGCCAGCTAATCTTTCAAGGATTTGGTCAATAAAAGGCAAGGGAAAGTGATCTTTCCTTGTTGCCGCATTTAGTTTCCTCAAATCAATGCACATCCTATAGCCAGTAATAGTTCGTGTGGGAACTAATTCATCTTTCTCATTCTTAACAACAAGAATCTGATTTCTTTGGAACTACTTGGACTTGGACTCAACCCATTTACTATCGATATCGGGTAAATTATACCGCATCAAGAAGTTTAAGCACTTCTTTTCTAACTGCTTCTTCCATATGAGGGTTAAGTCTTCTTTGTCGTTCTCCAGAAGGTTTGCTACCTTCTTCTAAATGAATTCTATGCATACACATAGATGGACTAATACCTTTCAAATCTGCTAAGGACCAACCTATAGCTTCTCTATGAGTCCATAAAACTTTTAACAGGCTTGATTCTTGTTCTTCTGTTAAATCCACCGCAATTATAACGGGTAAAGTTTTACCTTCCCCTAAAAATGCATATTTTAAATGGGATGGTAATGGCTTTAATTCTACTTCAGAAGGGGATTTAATAGATGGAATAAATTTAGGAATTTTCGGGTTCACTTTTCCTTCTTTATCATCCTTAAGAATTTCTTCTTCTACTTCCCCAAATTCTATTTTATCTGAACTAATTTCTGATTTGGGATTTTCAATTCCTTCATTATTTTTGCTATCATTCTTGAGAGCTTCTAATCTCTCATTCTCTTTCCTAGCATCTACTTCTTGGAGTTCTCTCTCTAATGCTTCTATGTCGGTTCTTACCTTGGGGAAGATTCTATCATCATCAATCTTCTCCAAACATATCTTTCTCTAACTCATCATCATTTAAATTAGCTTCAAAGCATTGGGCTGTAAGATTTTCAATTTCATCAATTGAGAAACATGCATTCATGTCACTCGGTCTATCTAATGCATCAAAGACTGAAATTTCTAAGTTTCTCCCATAACTGACATTGAAAGCTTACCATTCTTCACATTAATCATGGTATTAGCCGTAGCCATGAAAGACCTTCCTAATAGAATAGGAACTTCATTATTAGTGCATATTTTTCTTTCCATCTTTAAAACCACAAAGTCAACTGGGATGATTAACTTATCTACTTGTACTAAAATGTCCTCTACTATTCCCAAAGGATGTTTGACCGAGCGATCGGCTAACTGTAAAGACATAGTAGTGGGTTTTAATTCACCTAGCCCTAATTGTTTATAAACAGCGAAAGGCATTAAATTGATACTTGCTCCTAAATCTAGCATAGCTTTCATCTTTTTAGAATTACTCAAGGAGACTTGGATATTAAAACTAGTTGGATCTTTTAATTTAGGAGGAAGTTCAGGTTGTAATACTGCACTAACGTTTTCAGAAACAATTATTTTTTCATTCTTTTCAAATTTGTGTTTCCTAGAGTGGAGATCTTTGAAAAACTTAGCATAAGACGGAATATTTTTAATGACATTAAGCAAAGGGAGATTAATGTTCACTTTTGACAACATATTATAAATTTCTGTAAATTACTTATCCATCTTGTTTTTCATTAGTCTACCAGGGAATGGTATTGGAGGAACATATGGTGGGGGAGCAACATATGGTTCCTCAAGAGGTTCTGCCTCTTGCTCTTTTTCTTGAGTGACTTCTTCTTGACTTTCTTTATTTGAATTTTCTTTTTCTACCTCTTTATCTTTTGCTTGAATATTTTCACTTTTATATTTTTCAACTTCTTTACCAGAGTTATCTATTTTATTAGGCACATTAGTTGATTGAGTAGGGTTACTTATCTCTTCTCCAATGATTCTACCACTTCGCAGAGTTGTGATAGATTTTGCTTGTTCTGTCTGACTAGGGAACTTCCCTTCTTCTCTTTCTTGATATTTGGCAAGATCTTTCTGCAATCTTTCCACGGTTTCCAATAGATATTTATTAATAGAAACTTGTCCACTATTTAATCCTTCCGATTTCGGAGCTTCTTCAATCTGTAGCTGTCCTTGCTTAGGGAATTGTTGAGGATGTAATGGTTTATTTCCTCCCCATGAAAAGTTAGGATGATTCCTCCAACTTGGATTGTATGTGTTGGAAAAGGGATCATTCCTTTGCCTTTGAGAGTACATGTTCATCGCATTAACCTTTTCAGACACAAATTAGTAGCATGAGAATTTAATCCACAAATAGAGCATGCTTCTGGAATTTGTGATTGCAAAAGTTCAATGTGAGCTTTCATTTGAGCAATTTGAGCTTGAGCATCTGATCCTTCTTGGACTTGAAACAAATTTCTACTACTTTTACCTCTTGTACTTTTCTGTTGGGAATTTGCACTTAACATCTCAAGCAAGTTTTCTAATTCAGCTGGTGTCATTCTATTGATAGAACCACCGACTGCACTATCAACCATAGTTTGCAAAGTAGACGAAAGAGCATGATAAAACTGAGTTACTAGCACATCTTGAGATAAATTATGATGGGGACACAAAATAAGTAAATTTTTAAATCTATCCCAGGCTTCATGGAATGTCTCATCCAGTTCAGTTTGAAAAGACATAATTTGTTTTTTATATTCTGAAAGAGATGCATGTTGATAAAATTTACCCATAAAAAAATCATATAGTTGAGCCCATGTATAAACACTCCTAGGTGCTAGATTCATAAACCATCTTCTCGCCACATCTTTTAATGCATATTGAAAATATCTCATTTTTATCTGATCTTCTGTCAAACCTCCTAATGGAAAATTTTCAGTCATAAAACCATATTCCTTAACAAAAGTTACTGGATCTTCAGATGGCAATCCATGGAATGAAGGCAACATGTTATAAAAATGACCTTTAAGTTCAAAATTTCTTACCGCTTCTGGTAAAACTAAACATGATGGTGTTGCATTCAACATGGGTCGACCATAATCATTTATAGTTCTTTGATTGATTACTACTTCCATATTTCTATCAGCAGGTTCTTCCATTCTTTGATTTAGATTTACCGGAGGAACCGATTTTTAGGATTTTGATTATTGTTGTTATCCATTGGAGGATCAACCAGAGGATCCTCTCTATTCAACTGTTCTTGATTAACGGTATGGTTTTTCAAATTATCAGGGTTGTCCAGATTCTTACCAAGATTATTTATATTTTGATATAATTCTGCCAGCTTGAGATTTAGAGATCTACGACCGTGCATAAAATAAAGCAAATAAAAGACTAGAAATAAAAATCTTTTTGTATTTTTATTTTTATAAAAACTGAATTTAAAAACAACGCTACCAACAAACTAACTAAGCAAACTAGCTTGTCCCCGGCAACGGCGCCAAAAACTTGATTGTGTCTTATTTTAATTAATTCCTTGCAAGTGCACAAGACTATTGTAGAATAGTTTGGGAAGCAAGGGTTGAACCATATAGACAAAAAGAATACTGATGGCAAGAATATCAGTAGCAATTTAAACTAAGAGGGGGTTTTTATTTGTTTTATTTAAACTAATTTATTCTACTGAAACAAGAAATTAAATTAACATAACAATCACAGTTATAAAAATCTGTATAGAGGAGGGAAATCTAGGATTGGGGTTTCACTTGCATCTACTCTATTGCTTATTTAAATATAGTATCATTCAATAACTTGGGTTCGTTTACGAAAGATAGATATTGATTGTCAAATTATAGTTCAGTCTCCATCCCAAATAATTCATCCACTCTATATCCTAAGAACAAGAACATATGGATCCTATCTATCACTTAGGTCATATATATGAACCTGACCCTAACTTATCACTCTCATGCATAGATAGGTTCAATTTATCATGATGGTGAGCTAGTGTACGACATATGCATTTGGCCGTGCAGCTATCCGCACCTCTAGGCCTTTATTACTTGCGATTCCATTCATTTGGTCAAAGCTAGACAATAAAGGGGTTGATAAACATCATGATCAACAAGAATTAAATGAATAAAAATATATTACACAATAGATTCGATACAAGTTACCTCCAAATTCCTATATTAATAGACGGTTAGTTCATCCTTGAAGATGAACCAAGCAGCGGGATGAAAGAATACATGAATCGATCTTCACAACTGTACTTACAATGACTAAATTATGTAATACAAACTAAAATTAGTGTTAGAACCGTTTCCTCACAATTTCTAGACGTCCTTAGGCTTTGGCTACCGTCCTCTATTTATATCCAAGGTGTTGTAGGAGAATAGGAGGTTCAATCCAGGTGAAAGACCCTGTAAGTCGGTTTTTAGGGACCTTGCGGCCGCATGGTGTTTATACCTTGCGTCCGCAAGGGTCTTGAACGGGCAATGCTTCTTTCTGCCTACCTTGCGAGGGCAAGGCCTTTTAGGCTTGCGGTCGCAAGGTGTCCAGATTGACTTTTTTGAATCTTTTCAAATGTTGCACTTTGCACTCTTCCTCGAATTCTTCAATAAAAGCTCTATAAACCTCATAAGTTCACCTAAAACCCTAAAATTCATATTATAGCTCAAAAACACATATTAGTAGCCACAAGCCTCTTAGAATTGCTATTTCTAAGTCATAAAAGTACTAGATATAGACGTATAAAATATGTCTATCAACAACACTTCAATACACCTCATTTTTTTAAGTCGGTAGTTTTTGTAAGTGTATTCAAAATTTGCAAAATTTTACTTTACTAAAACGATAATGTTATTGTGTTGCCTGATATGACGTCGTAGTCCTTACATTTTTTATTGGGGGGGACGCTATTTGAACCCCCTCATCCTCTAAACACCCCCATAATGTAAACTTCCTATTCTACCCTTTCCCCTATCCTCCATTCCCTCTCCCCTTCTCAGTTCTCTCGACGACAACCCCTCCCCACACATCCTTTCCTTCTCCCCTCTCCTTCCCTCCAGGACGCACCCATGTTTTCCTCTTCCCTTCATCCCTTCTACATTTTTTTTGTCTCTCTCCTTTGTTTCCCCCTCTCTTCTACCCCAATCCTTTTCCTCAACTACAACCACCCAACTTGACGAGATTTATGTTTGCCAGTGTCTTGGTCATGGCGAGATTTATTCTTAATGCCAAGGTTAAGCTTCATATCATTATTGAATCCCTTCCGCCTTCTTCAATTTCAACCAACCCAACTCTGTTATGTTTGGCCAGACAACCAATTGTTCTTCTGCCAAGGTTAACCGAATAACCTAGTGTTGTTCGACTAGATCTGTGGTTGGATGAAGAAAAGAAAAGGAAAAAAAAATGGATAGGGAGAGAGACCTCATTGTCAAGGCTGTTCCTACATTTCAAAGGCCCAGGGCAAAATAATGTATAAGCCCTCAACGAATCGATAATACACAGTTATGTAGTTGTGAATACCAATAACAAATGAAATTTTCAATTTTCAATCTTCAAATAAACTTCTTAATGCATTAAACAAAATATATTGAGTTTTTATTTTACAAATATCTATAAAAACATCGAATTTCAGTCCAAAACTCTCGTCTACTAACAAAGTCTTCGCCAATTGAAATGCGAGAAAAGGAACTATCAAAAGTCGAACTTAAGGTGGAATAGAAAATATGGTGGCCATAGCATAGGGAAGACCGAAGAGATTGAGAATCTCGAGGTTGAGTGTTTGCTGTTTTCCGTTGATCGTTCCATCCTTTTGTTCGACTGTCAGCCTTAAGCGCCCTTTCGTCTAATCGTCTACCGACTGTCGCATCCTGTCGTCTTCATAACTAAGTCGTTTTCAATTGGTAATTTTCCATCCATTTTAATATTTATTAATATTATATATTATATATATACTATACATAAAAAATTGGGCCTCTAATGTTTTTAGGGCCCTAGGCGATCGCCCCTTTGGACTATGCCTAGGAACGGCCCTGCTCATTGTAGGGAAGAAAGACGAGGAAATTTTTATTGAGAAGAGAAGGAATATAATAGTGGGGGGACGGGATAAAAGAGGGAGTGAGAACAGTAAGGGATAAATGGTATGGCATCGCATGGGGTGTTTGGGAGGGGTGTGTTTAGATGGTGATGGCAAATGAGAAGTTTATTGTATGTAGGGGTGTGTTTAAAATTGGGGGGCTTAATAGCAACCCCTTTTACTTTGGATTTATATATAATTTGGTCCCTGAACTTAATCTTTCTTCTTCTAATGGCCATACATGTTTCATATTACTCTCCTTAAACTCATTGGTCTATTAGCCTCTCATACCGTTATCTCAATATAATCATTAATATTTTTCAAAAATAACAAAATTGCCCACACTTGATTTTTATTTGTTGATGATATGAATTATAAAATGGAAAAAACAAAAAAAAAAACAAAAATCTATCGCCCCACTAGCCCCACTCATGGCTCATTGTTTCTCTCTCCTATATGTGTAGAACCGTTTCTCTCCCTATGCATCGTCCCCGATGAATTCATTGGCGACCACCAATCCAATGCCATAAAAGTTCCCCCAAAAGACCCATTTGACCACACCTCCATTTTACCAACTAAAGAAGCCTCCCCACCTCTCTCCCATTTTAGATTTTTTATCACCAACATCAACAATTCTTCGATCTTCCTCAAAACAAAATTTGTAAACACAACCTTTGATGATTTAACAATGAGAGAAGAAACAACATGAAGGGGGGATGGGCATGAGAAGACACCATAATGATGGGATTGATCAGGGATTTAAATCCAAAAACCTTGAAGAACCTGAAACATGGCATTTTCATGCAATAGAACCTAAGATAGGGCATTTTTAGATTAATGCAGCAAAAGAGATGAAAAAAAATAGGGAATGAAGGTTGAATTATCAAATAAGATGATTATCAACCCTTTGATTAGCATTGGGGGTAAGTTTAGGGGTGGGCATCGGGTCGGGTTTCAGGTTTTTTGGGTTATCGGGTCGGGTACCCGAACAAACGGGTAGGATATTTTACTACCCGAACTTGTTCCGAAAAAAGCAGGTAGCTGTACTTCGGGTACCCGAATTCATTGGGTAACTTCAAAATCGGGTTCGAGTAACCCGTTATGTTTAAAACCACATTTTTTATTTTAAAAAAACCATTTTTTTGTGCTTTGCAGGCTTGCAATTGCTTGGTATTGGTAAATTTGGTATTGGTAATGGTAATGTGATTTAAGAGTAGACTAAAGTCATAAGTGGTTGACTAGTTGGTTTAATGTATTAAAAAGATTAAAAATAATAATAACTAGCCATATGGAAATCGGGTGCCCGATCGGGTTTTTCGGATACCACTGCAAAACCCGATAACTGACCCGTTCAGATCGGCTTCGGGTAACCCGATAACCGAAAATACCTGACCCGATCGGATCGGTTCAGGACCTGAAAACCCGAACCCGTTTGCCCACCCTAGGTAAGTTATAGAGAGAAAAGTAGGTTGAGAGAGAGATGGAATGTCAAAAAGCGATGCACCGGTGACAAGCATGACAAGACGATAGTCAATCAGATCGTGCTTAAATTTCGGTTGATCACTCATAAACCGACCTGACGATACGATTACCACTCATCGGAGAAGAATCAGTTAGTGACAATGAAGAAAAAAGTGAAAAGAGATTACATTAGAGTTAAAAAGAAAATTCATCGTTTTTACTGAAGGATAATTAAGGCTGGTTAGATGCAACAGTTGTGATAATGCAGTTATTGCCTGAGACTGAGGTCATCGACATAAGGATTTCTCGATTTTGGATTCAGTTGATAAGCTGCCTTGCTGGATCAACTTTATTAAGATGTAAGGAGATAACAAAACGATGAGTTTGGTGAGGCCAAGAGAGTTAGATCTGTTGCATGTAGGCAAAATGAGTGTTATGGATAATAATGAGTTAGTTTATTATCCATGTCCATGAATAATAAACTAACTCATTATTATCCATAACACCCATTTTACCACCCATAGTTGCATGATTCAGATCAGACAATTGTGGTGATTGCCCCACGACAAAGGTAGTGGTTGAGTCGTGGATAACAATGAAAAATGTGACGGGCACGTGCGAGGATTGGATGAGGTAAGGGTGTATAGACAAAGAGAAGGCAGAGCGTCGCCAAACGTAGTTGTTACTTTAATATTTAACGATTTGTTTTTGCAAAGATACACAAAGAACACAACAATGAAAAGAAAATGTAGTCAAGTGAAATGAATTAGGTCTGGGGAGCGTGTGTGGGGGTAAAAAAGTAAGTAAAAAAAAAAAACAAATTCTTATCAACCACAAAAAAATGTATCAGAGAAAGATTATTACCTAATATTCTCATTTCGCTAGAATTTATTCCACCTAAGCATCACAGTCAGACTCAACTGAGGGCAGTTTTGTTATTTTATAAAATATTTAACGATTTTGTTTAAGATAACAGTATGAGGGACTAATATGATAGCAAAAATGAAGTTTAAAAACCAATGAAGGAAATTTGAAACATCTATGATCATTATAGGAAAAAAAGGTTAAGTTGAGGGACCAAATTATATATTGTCCCTTTACTTTTAGATCTTGTCTTGCAACCTGTCCCTTTTATAATGTCCTCTCTCTCTCTCTCTCTCTCTCTCTCTCTACGTTTGAAATTCAAATCAAATTGGTTCCCCCAAAATTAAATCCTCCCTCCCCTCATAAAACTATCACACACGCTCGTCTTCAACGGTCGAATTCTCAAAAACGCCTCATCTCTCCAGCGTCGTTCTCAACCAGTCCGATCTCTTTGATTTCTCATACAACAACAATTTATACTTTGCTTTTGAATCTTGCTTTACGCTATTTAAAGACCCTTCATTTGTCGTTTGAATTCAGGTACATTTCATTCGATATCTGTTGATTTTTAGGCGGCTTAGTTGCTAAGGAATCATAAGAAATGGGGAATTGAAGTTGTTGGTATAACTGCCTGTTATCGAACAACTGTAAAAGCTAATCTGATTAAATTCATTTTGAGTTGATTTTTTGGTTTAAGGTTTTAGATTTATTTATTTCTCACTCACTTGATTTCTAAGTCGATCAACTAGTCCTGTTTACGTTAATTTCATGGTTATATGTAGTTGGGAATGGATTGAATTGCTTAAGTTGAGCTAGGCCTGCCCATTTGGAAACCTTCATTTCAGTTCAGAAGCTCGAGGATCTGATTTTGATGTACCAAGGGTAGTCGGAATTCAGGATGTGAAATTGATTTTTTTTAAACGGACCCCCCTCTCTCTTTCCCCCTCCCCCTCTTCTCTCATTCATCTGGGTTTCCTTTTGGCTAAGTTAAACTAGGAGAGTAAAGATTAAAGACAAGTTACTGAGAACTGTGTGACCTAAAAAATATAGAATACTCTTTGACCTATTATTTATTTGGGAATTCCCCCCTTCTTTTAGAATCCTCTAACGCCTGTATGTTCACCATCCGAAACTTTCCATGTTTTGTTAGTCACTTTTGAGTAGGGATTACCAGTAAAATAACACATTTGTCAAGATTAAACAGTTCTTTCAATATTTCTTTATTAGATATATATTTCTTTATACTATCTGCTATGGTGCTACCCACTTCGGCGGTGCTCCAGAATGTTTGTTGTTATTCTAAGTTCATATACGAGTCCCTTGATGCTCTATATTTACCCCTCGTGAGTCGTGCCTACTATTAAATGGTTTTGCAAATATGCTTATTGAAAAACAAAAAAAGTATTTGAATTTATGTTTAATAATGTATCTTTTAGACAACAGTGTGCAAGCCGTAACCTAGTTTTCATCAAAACATCACCATACTCGAATAATTACCAGATTTTCGTAGAAATATTATAAAATGTAATTTAGTACCTTATTTTTGATAAAAGACTATCACGTAAAAGAAGTTCTGGCCATTGTGTTTTCAATATTTTCAGACTGTAGTTAATTTATTACATGCAACTGCTATTGACAGGTACAATTGCTTCAACATGTCTACTATTCAAAATGACCCACTTCTACAAGTAGAAACAACATGTGGATCCCTTCTATATGAACTTCAGGTTTGTCGATGAACCATAAATGATTCTTATATTGTTCAGTTTACTATTTCCTAGTTCCAAACATAGTTGTTTGAAGTTTCATGTTTGTGAGCTTATTTTGACTGCAATAACATTTTCTTCTTTTTTGAACAATTGGCGAAATCAGATAATATGGGATGAAGTTGGTGAGTCTGATGTTGAAAGGGATAAAATGCTGCTTGAGCTTGAACAAGAATGTCTAGAGGTATACAGAAGAAAGGTAGATCTGGCAAACAGGTCTAGAGCTCAGCTTAGACAGGCAATTGCTGATTCTGAAGCAGAGCTAGCAGCCATATGCTCTTCAATAGGGGAGAGACCAGTACATATTAGACAGGTAAAGGGTAAAATCTCTGTGAGCTCTGTCCTAAGAATTCCATCATACCTTTCTGAAAATTATTTATAATCTAAATCAATTCTCTTAGCTCGTTCAAAGTTGAGAACCAATGGCTGACCTTCATCCCAAACTTCTATGTTGGGTGACATCGTGCATGGGTGGTGGTGATCACCGATCATGATTTGTTGGTTGTTGTACACTACCAGAAGCAGTGGGAGTTTTGAAATATGAACTAATACTATTTCAACAATGTAAAATGTAGGTACATTGCAACAGTTTTTGGTATCTAGCAGTTATTACTTATTCCCATCATAGATTATGAGGAACTGAATGATGTTATCTTACATACCTGCTCTTAAATATGTAGTATCAGCTTAGAAACCATTGATTTCTGCTAGTATGGACGTATTATGGAAATTCACTGGAACATTTAAAAAACTTCACATCTCTTCTTCAGTCCGATCAAACTCCCGGAAACTTAAAGGGAGAGCTCAGAGCCATTCTTCCAGAAGTAGAGGAAATGAAGAAACGGAAAGTTGAGAGGAGGAATCTATTTCTTGAAGTTCTAGAACAAATACAAAAGATTCGAAAAGAGATCTGTATGCCTAGCGAGTATAATTCTTCAAATGCTTTGGATGAAACTGATTTATCTTTAAGAAGGCTTGAAGAACTGCAAAGAGAGCTCCAGGCACTTCAGAAGGAAAAGGTAAATTTATTTCTTTATAATTTAGCATTTTATTTATCTTAATATTTTTATTATTCATTATCTGTAACCACTAACAACATCATCCCTTGTAATTTCCACTTTTGAGATCTTTTGATTTGCTTTACTTAATGTTTTGCTGTATGCAGAGTGACCGTCTGAAGCAGGTTCTTGACCATTTGAATGCATTGAACTCACTGTGCTTGGTGCTCGGCTTGGATTTTAAGCAAACCGTTAATGAGGTTCATCCCAGTTTAGTTGAATCAGAAGGAACAAAGAGCATCAGTAACGATACTATTGACAGACTAGCAGCTGCAATACAAAGATTACAGGAGGTTAAAATTCAGCGAATGCAAAGGGTAAGTGGTGTCTTAAGTTAGTTCCATATGTTTAAAGAAAACTCATATTTAATTTGTTAACCTTGTAAACTCTTGAAATTGTTGTAGATCCAAGATCTTGCTAGTTCTCTGTTGGAGCTATGGAATTTGATGGATACACCGATTGAAGAGCAACAGATGTTTCAGAAAGTTACCTGTAACATAGCTGCTTCAGAACATGAGATAACGGAGCCGAACATGCTTTCCTTGGATTCAATAAATTATGTAAGTCCTGATGCTTCTGTAAAAGAGGCTATTTATGCTGTATCACTCGTATCTAAATTTGTAATTTTGTAACGAAGGTTGAGGCAGAGGTGTCTCGGCTGGAAGAGTTGAAAGCAAGCAAAATGAAAGAGCTTGTTTTCAAGAAGAGATCAGAGTTGGAGGAAATTTGCAGGAAGACACATATGATTCCAGAATCAGATAGTGCTATGGAAATTGCTATTGAAGCTATTGAATCTGGTATGAGATTTACATATGCACAAACATTGATAACAATCTCGAGGCTGCCTACTTGTCTTTTTCTTAATCTCTTTTCTTTTGTTGAATAAAAAGGAGCTGTTGACCCTGCAAGTATCCTTGAACAAATTGAGCTTCAAATTGCTAAAGTTAAGGAGGAAGCTTTTAGCAGGAAAGAAATACTTGAAAAAGTTGAGAAGTGGATGACTGCATGTGAGGAGGAGTGCTGGCTTGAGGAGTATAACAGGGTTGGCATTTTTTATATTTACATTTTATTTTTGTCTTTAAATTGCATGTTGTTCACTTGAAGTAAATCCCCTGCTTAAATTTCAACTTACCTTTCCAGGATGACAACCGCTATAACGCTGGGAGAGGTGCTCATCTTACGCTGAAGCGTGCCGAGAAAGCTCGTGCTTTGGTTAATAAGCTTCCAGGTAGGAGCAATTGTGTGGATTTAGCAGCCCAATTATCTTGAATCTTGTCTTGATGCAAACTGATTTCCTATATTCTTATTTAATTAAGTTGTTTGCTTACCGGTACATATTTGATTTCCTTCATATATCTTTCGTCAAAGTTCAGTTTTATCAAATCATATACATTCTGGTTTCATTGAAATTGCATAACTTACAATGATTTCTACCTTTTGCATAACTTTGTGACAGGAATTGTGGAAGCCTTAGCTTTGAAGACCACAGCATGGGAAAATGAGAGAGGCATTGCCTTCACTTATGATGGTGTAAGTACGTTTTTTAGTTATGAAGATTCAAAATGGTTCCAATTTGTAGGTACTTGAGAAAGTTAATGTGAACTTTTCGTGCATGTTTAGATTCGACTGCTCTCCATGCTAGAGGAGTACAGTATTTTAAGGCAAGAAAAAGAGGAAGAACGTAGAAGGCAGAGGGTATGTTTTGTTATCTACCGAGCCTTTTATGTACTTGAATTGCTTCTTATCTTTGTATATGTTTATATACACGGTGCACAATTTTTCTCTATTACAGGACCAGAAGAAACTTCAGGGACAGTTGATAGCTGAACAGGAAGCACTTTTTGGATCAAAACCAAGCCCTATGAAGCAACAAAGTGGAAAAAAAGGTCCTAGATTGTCATGTGGTGGTGCAAGCAACAGAAGACTTTCACTTGGAGGGGCAATGATACAAACCCCTAAACCTGATCCGCTTCATTCCATTAAAGCTACTCCAAGTACGCGTCAAGCAAAAAGGAATGACCGTCCACGCTTAAACGATCAGTTTAATCACAGGGATGATGGATTCGCAGCTTTATCTGCGGGTAAATTACATCTATCGACTTCTGTTCCTTCTTTTGGGGCCTGTTAGCTACTCTAAGAACTTGATTTGCATGTTCCTATGTGATTAGAAATCCTCACTCCTTTTCTCTCTAGGGGCTCCGTGTTTGAAAGTTCCACATTTCAAGGATTGAAATAATTTTCCATAAAATACCCTTAATTCTATGAGCTAAGGTAAAATGTCACAACTAATGTGAATTATAGTACTTCCTCTGTCCCAGAAAAGAGTCATATTTCCCCAAAATAGTCACATTTCTAGAATTAAACTTCAGATATGATGTATATCTAACACTTGATACAAAATAATGATTATGATAATAAAATAATGCAATTTAATATCTCTATTAAAGATTGAGATTTGTCAAATGCGATTGTTTTATTAGGAACAAGAGGCTTGGACATTGCTGGTCTTCCCATGAAAAAGCATCCTCTTAATGCAGCAAGCGCTCACGAAGTAGAGTCTCCGATGGTCCGTAAGCCCTTCTCTCCCATCTCTTCTAGAGAATCATCAAAGTCCAATGTGGCAGTCTTACTGGAAGACCTGAATAGAAAGCACAGTGAACCGCTCCAGAAGGCGGCGGCACTTCAAAGTAACAACAACACACCATTTACCACTCCTTCCAAGATGATGATAACTGCTGCTGAGGAAGAGAACAGAACTCCTAAAACAACGACATTACCTCTAGTACCCTCCACACCTTCAACAGTATCGGTTCCAATGCAAACAGTTTTGACACCAGCGCCTCCAGCTCCCCACGGTGCCAATAATCAGGTTAAAGAAATTTATGAAGAGATTGAATATTCTTTTGAGGAAAAAAGGCTTGGTTTTGTGGTTCCTAGAGCACATGTGAAGACCCTAGTACAAGTTTAAGTGATCATGAATCTTGTTGTTATTCTGATTTCTTGTATTCTTTTCAAACCTTGAAGATTGTATTTGGCAAGTCAATTCTAATTGGCTTTTTCGGATGTGTATATAGTCTACGAGCAACTGCGTGGGCTGAAGATTTCTTGATAAATGTGAGCTCAACTTCTCTATGTTTACGATTACCAGTTGTGAGTACTGATGGTTTCCACTTTCATGGTAAAGTCCACAATGACAAACTCAAACTGACTCGTACAACTTTCTAGGCACATGAGGCAATAATCTTAAGATCGTGATTAAGATAAATTTGTTTCATCGCCCAACAAAGGTAACAATATGATTACCCCTTTTCTTATGATGCCGAAAATCTGATGGATGAATAATGTTATCAAGATTGTAGCCGGGGGCACTTTGGGGGGCAAGTGCCGGGCTGAAGTAAAATTTTCTTTTTAATTTTTACACAACAAAAAGGGACGGTTTTGTTTTGTTTTGTTTTTTGTTTTTGTTTTTTTTTAAACTTTATATAATAATTAAAATTTATGACACCGCTTAAATTTTTCTCGGGATCCGACTCTGATTACAACAATCAACCACTTGGACTTGGTGTGGCTCCAATATATATACTTATTTTATTGGGCAAATCGCACAATTGGTCCCTTGACTTTGAGTTATTCTCGGTATTAGTTCTTAACAAATTTTTGTTAAAACTGAGTTCTAAGAGTATTAAATTTTCACAGCCGCTATTCTTTTGATAGATGTCGTTAAACAAATACCGTTAAGTTGTCCATGTGTATTAAGTAATGGCTAAAATATTTTTTTTTCAAACCCAACTTATATTTCAATTTACAATCAAGACCCTAAAGTTAGAAAAAAAATACCTAAAGGCCTTCTTCCTAAATAGAAATCTCACTCTCTCCCCTGAACCTTTTGATAGACCCAAAATATTAAATAATTTGCTCAATACTCAATACAAAAAGGGTAGCGCTATTGAGACCCTCACTTTCTATAAGTCGACCCCCCCCAAAACACAAACTTCCTATTTTACTCTCTCCATCCAAGTTGACCCCCTTACCCCCTCACATCTATCCTCGCCCAGTCAGTGAGCCTCAATCTTCGGCCACGATCCTCCTCACTTTTCTTCATGTTTCCCCTCTCTAAAAAATAATTAATTCCGGGTTTGTTGGCCCGGTCGTCGAACAAAACTTGTTGGCCATGCTTTCAACCGAACAACCTTGAATTGTTCGGCCATGGATGTCTGAACAGCCTTGTGGCCAAACAACACAAGGTTGTTCGGTCGATCATGACCGAACAATTCAAGATTGTTCAGTCGACCAGGGCCGAACAAACTTGGAATTATTATTATTATTAAAGAGGGGAGGGGAAACCTGAAAAATGGAGGAGGTGAGGGGAAGGGAGGAGGGCTTGGAGGTGTGGGGGGAAGGGAGGAGGTGTGGGGGAGGGAGGGGAGGAGGGGCAGAAGGGGGTGGGGGGGGAAGGGAAGGAGGAGGGAGGAGGAGGCGGGGGGTATGAAGGGGGGTCAACTTGGGTTGGGGAGGCCAGGTGAAATAGAAAGTTTGTGTTTTGGGAGGTTTTGGGGGGGGGTCGACTTATAGGAAGTGGGGGGTCTCAATAGTGTTACCCATACAGAAAAGGGTGTTAAATAATTTGCTCAAATCTTATCCAATAGATTAAAGAAACCCATTTCAAGTATTTATAAAGCTTTGAACCCAGCAAAATTCATGGCTAAAAAATCCAAGCTCTCATCACTCACTCCTATTCTCTTCAACCTCAGCTTTTCAAGAAATGAGAGGGACTTGGCGAGGGCGGTGTGGAGGGACTTTATGGCGGGTACGAGGTAGTCGATGAGGTTCTGGGGTCACAGTGAAGGATCTCGTTGCTGACGGTGATATAGTGGATTTGTGGCGGGGTAGAAGTGCTTGATGTTGGCATTAACCTAGCGGTGGGCACTGCAGACATTGACGAGGTTGGGGATCTTGCTGTTGGGAATGGTGACGGTGACCGAGATTCTAAAGTTGGCGAAGCCACGGAGGATGTCGGGGTTAACGTCAAAGATCTTGATACGGTCAAGATTTTGAATTCCCCTTTTTGATTGGTTAATTTTTTGTGTAAATTTTATGGATCTTCATGTATGTTTGTGTGAGAGAGAGAGAAACCCAACAAAATTTTATGGATCTTCATGTGTGTTTGTGTTTGACATTTCACACTGAGGAAACGTGATGGAAATGGACAGTGATCATGGCTCATCAATCATATCCCTTGCTGAAACAGAGCCTTGGCATACAATGGCGAGGACGGTGGCCACCATAAGAGTTGTTTCAAGATTGAGTTCGATTTGGGGATATTGTAAGTATTTATTTGAGGAAGGTATTTTTTCAAACTTTATGGTCTTGATTGTAAATTGAAATATAAGTTGGGTTCGCGCTATTTAGACCCTCGGTTCCTCCAAGTTGACCCCCCTTATAAGTGTACCCCCACCTCATTTTAAAATACTTGAAACCTATACTTGATACCTATATGTGTACCCGCCACTGATTACTTTTCCATGTCCTGGGGGTCCATCAGAAAGTAGTGTACTTCGTTTCTACCCGAATCACATAGCTGTACATATATATCAAGGGCTATAGCGACCGGTGCTGAAGGTGAACAACCACAAACAAAAACTTTTAGCATGGAAAGTAAACACAAAAACTGCTTCCCAACTATGGAGGGACACTCTTATTCCGACCAAACTAATGCAGTTAAGGCATGTTTCATATCTGGAAAGTGATAAGGTATTGGTTAGTGTCTTTGTGGAGCGGTGGCATGCAGAGACCAATACCTTCCACATGTCATTTGGTGAGATGACTATAGCACTTGATGATGTGTTCTGCATTACTGGTTTTCCAATTGCTGGGAAGTTGGTCTTTTTGGAAGGTTCAGTTTCCGCGCTAAGTTTGGTTGATTGCGTTTGTTGGTATTTAGGAGTGTCTGAAGATGAGGCAAGAAAGGGAATGCGTGGTGCTAGAGGGCCGTCTGTGAGGCTAGAATGGCTACGTACCCGTTTTGCTTCGGATGCATTGTCTGAAGATCCAGAAACGATTGCTTTCCCTCTTCGCACTTATTTGTTATACATGTTGGGTTGTACAATTTTTGCTGATAAGAGCGGAAGTAGGGTTAGCACGACATACTTGGAGTTCCTAAGCAATTTAGATGTTGTGCATACTTACTCATGGGGAACGACAGCCCTAGCCTTTCTATATAAACATCTAAGGAGTGCAACAGAGGTGAATACGAGACAGATGGCCGGATATTCCACATTATTAGAGGTAATTACTTGTATCTATAGTTAAATTTGTATACTTGTATTTATATTTTAATTTGTATACTTGTATTTATATTTTAATTTGTATACTTGTATTTATAGTTAAATGGTGTGTATTTTGTTCAAATAGGCATGGATATTTGAGCGATTCCAAATGTGTATAACAGATATTCCTAACATGCACTATTACAAAGGTCAGGAACTTGCAAGTAGGTGGGAGCATAAGAGTGTTGTCGGTGTGCCCGTTGACCGATTGGTAGGTCTGCGGGAACAACTTGACGCCCTTCGTGCGGATGATATGAGTCTTAATGTCTTTATATGTATAGATTATATGTAGAAAATAACCATATTTTATATATTATTAATCAATTGTTTTTCAATTATTGTAGGTTATTTGAATACCATATACCGAGCAGGTTAGACAGCATTTCCCGTTTCATCGGATAGCCTTATACCATGTATGCATAGAATCAACTGATCATGTTGAGTCATACCACCCTGATCGCATTCTCAGACAGTTTGGATACGTGCAGACGATTCCGGGGATGATTATTGTCCCCGATATCGAGAAGAGAGGTTTGTTGGAAAATAAGAAGGTCTTGGCAATGCTTATCTGATACTTCGATATTTGGGAAAGACAAATCTTATATGAGCAACAACTTGGTATAGTTGCCGAGCGACCATGACAGTGTGCACCTGACTATATGGATTGGTACAACCGTGTATCTCATCCAATCGTATGTAACCCTAAGCATCATTCCACCTTCCAATGGACTGCTCCTGATGTAGGTTTACCAGATCCATGGGATATAGTTAGCTTAGCACGCGGTTTGTTGGAACCGATGACGGTGCGTAATGGTGTGGGAGACCGAGATATATCGTATGAAGAGTTGGGAATAACGATCCAGAGTGCATATGGAGCATTGGGAGGGCAACAACATGGGGGACCGGGACCATCTACGAGTGGCCAAGTAGAGGGAGAGCGATCTAGGCGTCGTCGTAGAAGAAACACTTGATTGCGTTATTTGAATGACATTTAGACAATTTTCATATGTAATTTAACTTGTTCAATAACTGGTACCTTTTATATTTTAACTTGCTATTATCAATAACCTTACTATTATCAATAACCATAATTACAAAACTTGCTAGTTTAAAATAATAGTCTCAGTACTTCGCCCAACACGATTGTATCCTACACTATGTGAGTACAAATCAAGTTGAGTCTGAAACAAGTCTTTCCACTCTGATGCACACTAGTCGTGAAACGAATCCCAATGTATAGACACCAGTGGTAATAGGTAATCCTCGCGCAATAAAACCTGCAAATAAGCTATATATATCAACAAATTATATAATATAATTGTAAAAACACTTACGTAACTTGGGTTGTGTGTACCTCGATAAAATGGTCTTCATTTATTAATCTGATACAATGTCTAACCTCCTAACTATTATTACCATTTCAAGCTCATTTTCCCTAGCACGTACCCAATCAATCAACATTTGGCGAGATGAAAAGAGTTCATGCGTCATGAATACATCGGTGTAATCCACCACAATATCTTGAATATGAACTATCATATTATTTTCAACTTCAACAATCTCATTATTAGCAGGATCATCAACACTAGGATTTGTTGACAACGTGTTTGAATCTTGTCACACAATACAATAACCCATCAAAAACACAAGCTCCTTTAGTTTTTTTAAAACTGTTCGGTTAGGTCTGGTGGAACATTTACAAAATGTTCGGCGGGATTTGGTTGAACAAATTCAAAATGTTCGGTTGGTGCCATTCGAACAGTTTGGAACTAGAAGAACATTTAAAAAATGTTTGGTTGGGAGAAGCCGAATATTTCAAAATTGTTCAGTTACTACCAGTTGAACAATTCAAAAATGTTCGGTTGGGAGAAGCCGAACATTTCAAAAATGTTCTGATCTTCAGTACCGAACCGTTTACGACGAGGACCTATTTTTAAGAAGAAAAAAAAAAGATTTTTTACACAAATTTAAGCAAAACAACGTTTTACATACTTACCACATAAGTCAAAATGTCTTGTTTTTCATCCATGTTTGATATCTTTACACCCAATGTTGAAGCCCTAGGTTTTTTTTTTTTTGAAATTAAAGGTTTTTGGAAGGTAATTTCTTCACAACAAAAGAAGAGGTAGATGAAGGAGAACAAAATATTGTGTTAGTAAAGATGTTTAGTTGATGAAGAAAAATGGTTTGAAGAAGAATGTATTTAGAAGACTTAAGGATTTGTGGGGAAAAAATGAAGAATGAGAATGAAGGGGATGAAGAAAATGAAGTTGGGAAGAATGTGTATATTTATTGAGTAATGCTAAAGCCACTCAATGAGCACTTAAATTTGTGCACCAAATGATGTGGTTTTCAATGTGTCATCTTATTTAGCATCTTTTGGGCTCCACTATAAGTTAAAAATTATGTTAACAATATGACACATAAGATGCCACATCATTTGGTACCCAAAATTGAGTGCTATTAGAGTGGCCCTAGCATTACCCATATTTATTTTGGGGTGGGGGTTTACTTAGAGGTTGTTTGTTATATATATATATATATATATATATATAATGACAAATGTATGTCTCTCCCTCCAAAATCACACTTTTGAATTACCATTTCACTCTTTCTCTCTCACATGTTCTCACTTCTGGCTGTATTTCCCTTTCTCTCTCATGTCTTCTCCATATTTTCTCTATCATCCCCACCATCTCCTTTCTTTTAATTATGTTTAAATATTTTTCTTTTTTTAAACAAAAAAATAGCAACTAAAACAAAAATAATAGTTCCGTAGTCAAGAAAACAAAAATATAAGAGGTTAGTAAAATAAAAATAATTTATAGAACAAGCCACTATAAAAATATAAGTTACAGAACCAACAAAACAAAAATAATTTAATGCGGAGGTTTGTTAAATAAAATAATTTACGGAACAAAAGTTTTAAAAAATTCTTTATAAAAAAAGTAAAACAAAAGTATGTTAGCGAAATAAAAATATTTGATGGAACAAAAATAATAGTTACGGAGTCAATAAAACAAAAACAATTTAAACTGAGGTTACTAAAATAATTTCGTTATTTTTTATTTTAGCTTATTTTCTTATCAGAAATTTATTTATTCGTAAAATACAAATATCTATAATACAATAGAGCTCAGTGTAGCACGCTTACAATTGACTTGGGATAAAAATGGGCCATGATTTACTGTTTTACGGTGATCCAACGACCCTTATTTCCCTCAGCTCTCATATGTGCGAATGACGGTTTACGGTGTTACGGTTTTACAGTTTTACAGTTTTATGTTATCGTAATTAACTTAATCAATTTAATTTTTTTCCGATCCGTAATTTCGTATACAAATTAATTGAAATATTTGTTTTTTTTCTTTTTAACTGTTATCGTAATCTTTTTGTCCGGCCCATTTTTTTCAACCCGTAATTTCGTATACAAATTAATCAATTTACTGTTTTACCAAAATTCTACGGCTATTGAATAAAAAAATATTTTGCAACACCAATTTCCAAATAATGTTTTAAGATTTTTCATTGTAGTTTTTAAAAAGTTGATGAATGTCAATTTTTTAAATGAAAAATTATGTGCGGGCATTCATTTCAATGTAATATTGATATATATGAAATATAAAAAATGTCTCTCTGTCACGTTTAATCTCACAATCTCAACCATTTTTATCACGTTTTTTTCCATCCCTATTTTATTAATGTGAAAATTATTGAGATATTATGGTTTACAAGACGATTTACAGTTATTATTTTACATTTAATATTTTACAGTTAATATTTTACGATTTTATAGTTATTTGCGAAATTTAGTTACTCTTTTATTGAGATATTACGATTTTACAGTTTTATGGTTGCGAAAATTTGTATTTGTATTTTTTTCTTTTTCTTTTTCTTTTTTCTTTTTTTTTTGTTTTTTGGAAGCAGAGACGGCACTCTGCGGGAATTTATTAAAGTAAATAAAAAAGGTACAAACTTGAGGGGGACAACCAGCCTTGCCCTTTTTAAAGGGAGGACAGAGGAGCCTGACCTCGAAATCGATATACAATTAAAGGTTAAACAACATTGCGACGAAAATTATAAAAACCATAAGAGTCCATACATAGAGCTTGCTTGATGTCACTGGGAAGCGAAACATATGTAGTGAAGGTCCTGCTATTCTGCGTATCATGAGCCGCCGCCGCAAGCCGATCTGCAACTCTATTTTGTTCCCTATAAACATGTCTCAAAATACTGCCATTTAGCATTGAACGACAGTCGCGGGGGATAATACGTGTATGCCCAAGGGCCAGAATGACCATTCATTAAAACATCAACCACCACCTTAGAATCTGTCTCCACCCCAACCCCGTAGAAACCCATCTGCGAAAGTAAAGACAAACCATCTCGAACTGCCAATATCTCAGCCTTCGTATTAGAACCCTATCCATAAAAGTTGGAAAATGCAGCCACTAAATCCCTTGCGAATTTCGCAAAATGCCACCACTCGAACAAGCTCCATTCCTTGAAGATCCATCCGTGTTAAGTTTGTAGCTGCCTGAGTCTGGAGGGATCCATCGAATCCATTTCCCGATACGAAAAGTAGGATTAAGAACCTGAATATTCAGCGATTGCATAACCAAAATTACAAGACGATTGCTTCCAGACTTGGGTTTAAAAACACAAGACATCTCCTTAAATGTCTCACAATATTCATGAAATTATGTCCTTGCACATCTGAATCCCATCGTGAATCGCAGCACATCGGGCCTTCCATATCTCCCAACAAGAAAAAATAAAAATACCAAGCATACAAGCCCGACCATGACTCCGAAGAGAACCCTTCGACCAAACATCAAATAGATGACGTAATCCTGAATAAGTGTTGACCCGGCCGAAAATAAGAGCAAATCTGTTCCAGATAGCCTTAACAACTTCAGAAAAAATGAATAGGTGATTGACTGATTCACAGTCCGGCGAAGAGAGGCAGCAAACACACTTAGACACAAACGGAACATGCCTAGCTTGAAGACGCAAATCAACTGGGACTGCATTCTGAAAAAGCCGCCAAATAAACCCACTGATCTTTATGGGAATCCAAGGCTGCCACACTTTTTTTTCCCAACAAATAGAAGGAGATCTAATTCTGAAGTTATTCCAATAATCTGCTGCTTTAAAGATACCAGAAGTTGATAAAGTACACACTAGCCGATCCGAAACATCATCCTGACACTTTAAACTCAATACGCTGTCATGATACTGAGGCTGTATGTGAGCGATCAGGTCTGAAATCCAAGGCATAGCATTACGAATGGTTAAATTAACATCCATCGAAAGGGGCCCTTCCAATCTGGTACCACACTAGTTTGCATTCCAAAAAGAGATGTCTTCTCGGCCAACAATCCATCTGCTACACTAAAGGACCTTCTCCATATGTCCCAGCACTGATCTCCAAGAAGACGTAGCATAGGAATTAGGAGAGAAACCTCGGTGAGCACCATATTAGCGTTGCAGAACTGAGCCCAAAGACTCTTTCCTTGGAGTACTCGCCACACTAACTTTGCATGCTGAGACGCCATGACTTGAGAGAGAGATCGAATCCCCAAACCCCCCTTATCTAAAGGTCGACAAATTGATTGCCAAGACACCCAATACGTACGCCTTTCCCCTTTAACATTCCAAAAGAAATCTGTCATCATTCTTTCTAGCTTTTCTAGAACACGTTTGGGAAGAGTGATAGCCACCATGGAATAAATGGGAATGCTACAAAGAACTGCTTTAATAAGCGTAAGCTTTGCCCCAAAAGATAATAGTTTTGCCTGCCAGCCATTAATTCACCTTGAAACCTTTGACAGTAAATCTTCAAAATAGATACACTTTTATGCGACCTGTAAATAGAGGGACCCCTAAATAATTCATTGGCCAAGATCAATGAGTGCATCCAGTCCATTGAGCAATACTACGAGCAGTCCGGAAAGGGCAATGTTTGGAGACAAAGAAACCACTCTTTTGAAGATTAATAACCAGACCAGACCCTTGTTCATAAGACGAGATAACCTTACGCAGATTCAGAATCGAACTCTTCCCAGCATTACAGAATAACAACATGTCGTCTGCATATAATAAGTGAGAAATTACCAAACCCCCCCGGCCATGCGAATAAGGACGAATAGAACCTGATTGCACCGCCCTGTTTATATTAATGGAAAGAACCTCCTGTGCCAATATAAACATCAAAGGAGAAATGGGATCCCCTTGCCTAACCCCTCTTGTAGACTTGAAGAAACCAAAGGACTCTCCATTAAGCCGCAAAGTGTACCAATTATTCTCAATAAGCTGCCTAAATAAGCCACAAACAAAAGGACTAAAGCCAAAGGCCGCAAGAGCACGTTGGAGGAAATCCCACTCCATTCTATCGTATGCTTTAGACATATCAAGCTTGAAAATTATATTACCACCGCGAACCTTCCTGTTAATACGTTGAACCAATTCATGGGCTAAAAGAACATTTTCCTGTATGTTGCGATCTCTAACAAAACCTGACTGCTCCAACGAAATAATCCGCGGGAGAATTGAAGAGAGACGGTTGGCCATAACTTGCGACAAAATTTTGCACGAAAAATTGCACAAGCTGATGGGGCGAAGATCTCCCAAAACCTCCGGACTATCCACTTTAGGAATCAAAACCAAAGCTGTCACAAACATGCCCCTTAGCAAATGCAGACCCATAAAATAATCCTGAACAACAACAATCACATCATTTTTAATGATATTCCAGCAACCTTGAAAGAACCAACCTGTAAAACCATCCGGACCCGGAGCGCTAGATGGGTTTAAAGCTTTCACCGCTTCCCAAACCTCCTCTTCTGAAGGCTGAGCCTTAAGAAAGTTATTATCCGAATCATTAAGAAGAACAGGAACATCACGAAAAAACTCATCATCCACATCATGAGCTGTAGATGAAAAGAGCTTAGAGAAGTAATCAACTGCCAAAGGACCTATTAGAGCCGGGTCCGAACTTAAAGTCCCATTACTCAACCGAATGCTCACATTATTACGACGAATTCTATCCTTCACAGATGCATGAAAAAAGGCAGTGTTTCTATCTCCTTCCTTGAGCCACATTTGGCGCGAATTCTGGGCAGCAAGTTCCTCATCCCATTTTAATAATTGCTCCGAAGAGACTCGAGCATCTTCCAACATAACTGCTATGTGATCATCTTTTTTATGTTGTAGCTCAAACTCCAGTCTCAGAATGTTGTCTTGAACTTCAGCCATGTTTCTATGTACATTCCCGAAAACATTCCAATTCCATTGCTTTAATGCTGGCCGAAGCAGCTGGAGTTTCTTATACATCACATAACTAGCCGACCCCTGAATAGACCGGTTCCATTGCGCTTCTATAAAAGGGATAAAATCTGGGTGATCTAACCACATCCGTTGGAATTTGAAATTATTCTCTGGTTTAACTTTACTAGATAATTCAACTAACAGCGGAGCATGATCAGAAGCAACAGTGGCCAGATGTCTGACTCTAATCCTCGGCAAGCTAGTAGAAAAGTTGCTATTTATTAACACCCTATCCAAACGTTTCCAAATCCTGTGAGGGAAAGACCGATTGTTACACCACGTAAAACAACTGCCTTCAAAACCCACATCCTGCAAACCTGCTTGATCTATGAAATCATTAAAATCCTCCATATCCTTTAAGTCACAAGTTGCTCCCCCTATATTTTCACTCGAATGGGAAATAACATTAAAGTCACCCCCTACTAGCCAAGGCTCTGAACATTGGTTAGCACAAGAGATTAGATCTGACCAAAGAACACGCCTCTCCTCCCTATTGCATTTGGCGTAAACTATAGTGACCTTAGCCTGAAAAAGTTGATTCACAGAAACGTCGACTGTGATAAATTGATCCGAACTAGCAACAATCCAAACATCTACCCCTTCCTTATAGAGCAACCAAACGTGAAGATTAACTGGATTGGCATGCAAACCATATTTATAACGTAATCTTCTACAAAGTAATTGAATTCTACCGCCTTCAGCTTTAGGTTCCAAAATTACACACAAAAACGGATTATGTTACCTCTTAAGTAATCTAAGATAATGTCGGGTGCGCTTATTGCAGACACCTCTTGCATTCCATATGAGAATCGACATAAAATTAATGAGAAGCTTTCGGATGGGCCCTGGCAGCAGCCCTAGTAACCCTTGCATTCTGTTGCAAATATTTTTTCTTCGAAACTTGTTTCCACAAATCTGTACAATATTTCTGAAACGATGGCCGGAGAGTAACCGAGCCTATATCTATGTCTGACCGAACATAATAAGTGTCTGTATCTTCCACTTGTTGATCACCACTCAGAGAAAGGGCTCTTGGCCATGCTCAGGAATCTTAGAAATAATGTCTTGCCAAGAAAAGTCATGACTTGGAGGCTGTTCATTAAGTTTTGTTCGGTCTGAATTGGGAATAACTGGAATAGCCTCAGATGTACATATCTTCTCCATTGAATTAATCACCATATCAACCTCTTCATTTAAATCAACTAATAAATCAAAGGGATTACTTACCTCCACAGTCGTGGGATCAACAACCGCGATATTGTTAGATTTATTGATGCATTCCTTGCTAGTGTCTTTATTGTCAACCACCTTCTCCACATTACCCAAATCTATATATTCTGAATCCTTGGAAGCACCTTGATTGTCTTTTGCCATTGAAACTGACGCCCTCACCTTTTAGATGACACAGGCATCCAGATTTTTTTTGGACCCGGAGTTTGAACAGCATCTGAAGGGACCTCCTTCTGCTCAAAATCGACTGCCTTGCCTTTTGACACATTTAACAGTTGAGCTCTAGGTTGTTGTTCGGCATCGCTCTTATGCCCATGAGCAGGTTGTTCCAACTCTGCCTTCCCCCATCGTTGGCCTTTGCGGCAATTGTCCTTTGTATGCCCAAGCAGACCGCAACCTAAACAGAATCGCAAATTGCCCTCAAATTCAAGTGGCTGCCAGAAACCACAGTCCTTATTCGTGCCTATCCAAAACCTTGTTGGTAAACCGACCGATACATCCATTTCAACACAAATACATGCAAACATAGGTCTGGAAAACGCTAATGTTTTCTCGTCGGCTCGAAGGAAATGACCCAACGAGTTACCAATACACTGAAGAAAGGAAGGATTAAAAAAAGTGAGAGGCAACTGGTGAAGACGCACCCAAACTGCGACTCGTGTTGAATCCTTTCTGAATGTGAAGTCTGAGGACCACCTAAACGATCGATACATACAGGACTGTATCATGTGGGATTCTTTTGATAGAGCAAGAACCAATTCCTCCGGAGATGATAAACGAACCATGACATGACGGGGGTCGAGAAGACCTACTACAAAGGGTCCCTTGAGTTTCCAAGACTTGGCAATATCCTCCTGTATCGCGTAAACCGAAGGCCGCCCTGCCGAAAACTTCAATACTATTGTATTGGCAAACTGTTTTTCAGCGGCTTCCACTTCCACAGGTGTAAAAATACACCCGGTTCTCCATTAAAAATATTGTTATGGCGAGGAGCTAGAGGAATAGCTTGAAGAACTGGATTTGTGACTCTCACAAAATCCTTTGGTGTGCCCACAATGTTAGCATAGGACGTCACAATAGGGGCTGATGGAGTCTTAGAGATTGGTGGCTTGCCATGCATATCCGGAGGGACGTGTGGTACATCCGAAGGAGGGGCCTCCATGCCGGGGCCGGCCGGCGAAGACAATCAAAGAAACCCTAATTAGGGCAAAGAGAGAGAAATCCTATTTTTTTTCTTTTTAATTGTTATCGTAATTAACTTAATCAATTTAATTTTTTTCCGACCCGTAATTTTGTATACAAATTTAAAAAAAAAAAAAAAAAACGTATGTTTTGTAATTTGAAATATTTTTTTTCTTTTTAACTGTTATCGTAATTAACTTAATCACTTTAATTTTTGTTCCAACTCATTTTGTCCGGCCCACAATTCCGTATACAATTTAGTAATTAATCCCTCCGTTCGGGACAAAGAGACGTCGTTTGAAAGTCAATTTTTTTAAGAAAATAATATTTTTAGTAGTTTATTTCTACAATATCTGCTTCATTTATTGATAAATTTTCAAACTGGTACCGTGCCATCGGCATGGGCAAGAGTACTAGTAAATTAATAAAAATAATCATTCAAAATGAAGAACTTATTTGAGTTTAGATTTTATTTGTAAGGCGGAAAAAATTCAAGTTTATTCGAAGACATTCAAAGTTTTTGAATAGTGTAAAGTGTTCATGGTTGTCAGGTCATGAATTGACACTTAAAATTGGTGTTCCAGTAATGTTATTGAGAACCATCGATCATGCTGCAGGAGTGCAAGGTTATGTAATGGAACAAGACTAAGCATCATAAATCTTGTGGATCATATTATTGGAACAAATTTTTTGAAAGGAAACAATGTTGGAGAAAAAGTTTTTATCCTAAAATTATCATTAACTTCATCCGATGTAAGACTGTCTTTCATGTTTCAAAAAAGATAGTTATCATTGCTGGTATCATATATAATAACAATTAACAAGTGTCAAAGTCAATAATTACATGTAGCCGTAGGTCTCTTTTTGAAGAAACTAAATATTGGTATGCGGTGAAAATGAAAAACCAATTAATAAGATAACAAATTTTGTGTATAAGGAATTTTTAGAATCTATAATGATTAGTGATATACTTATGTGTAATTGTTAATAAACCTATTATTCTTATTTTATCCTTTAAGATTTTTTATCCTCTTTATGTTATTTATATACGATTTAGTTGACGTGCGTTTAACGCACGTGTTAAAAAACTAGTAGAAAAATATGATGTGGGTCTACTTATAAGTTTCAAGGCTATAATTATGTTTTTAGACTTGAGGGTATTTTGTCATTAAGAAAAAAATTGAAATGGGGGGTCAACTTGGAGGAATTGGGGGTCGGATTAGCGTGATCCTATAAGTTGGGTTTGAAAAAAAATCATTTTAACCCTTACTTAATGTACATGGGCAACTTAATGATATTTTTTAACTGCATTCCATCAAAAGGATTGCGGCTGTGAAAATTTCATATTTTTAGGATTGAAATTTTGACAAAAAAATGTAAAGGGACTAACACTGAGAATAACCAAAAGTTAAGGGAGCAATTGTGCGATTTGCCCTATTTTATTTCTCAATTTTTGTTTGTATTTTGAAATTTTTATTTAGAAAAAGTCTAAAGCATTCAAAGTTGCAAAATTTGGTGTTGAAAATTATGAAATCCATTTATTTCCTCATATAAGAAAAGTAGTACATTTGTTAACATTTGTTCTTATCAATTATCAATACAAGCTTCATTATGTCCTTGCTTTTTAAGGATCAAAATTTTTCAAAGCAACTCCATAAATATTGACACTAAAACTTTTTACATGTTGTAAGACCCTTGTAAATACAGTACAACTTTAGGCATGAAAAATCAAAAATGAAATTTGTCAATGAATTCTGTATACATCATCACTCTTAGTCTTTAGCAATTAAGCTTAAGGCCCTTGTTAGAGTCATTTTTCTTATCAACTTTCTAATTTACATTCCACGATCTATCAGGTGAACACTTTAAAATAAATGAGTATTGGATAGTGATAGAAAATAGTAATTTTATACCCAAAAGACAAAATAAATTCGTCTAACGATTGGAAAAGGTTGGAAATTGGCTTCCTAGTTCCTATCCAACCTCCAACATTAACTATACACCTTGATAAATACTCACCCACTTTTAAAAATAAAACATTTTGTTTTTTTCCTTTCTAAAGATTAACTTAAAATAAAATAAAATGACTATTTATCGTATACTCAGTCTGTTCTTGGCAAAATATCAATCATACTATTTTAAAATGTTTCTCATAAATAATCTACTTTCAAAAAATTATGTCTACAATTTCTAAAATATTTTAACTTTACCTTTTACATTTGATACTAATATATTGATTATGCTCAATCAATTTTGTAATCATAATCAAATATAATACTAGTTATACATCTCTTAATAATTAGACTTTTCAAACATAAACTTTTTTGGGTGGAACAATTAAGTATTTGTTATTTCTAAGGTAATACTTATCTAGTCATTAATAAAATATAAAAAATAATATCAATAACAATTTCTACAATTTTGTAAAAGTTAATGACTTTGTATAAACACTTTGTCAAGATTTTAGTAAATTGACCAAAAAGTAAAAGTGAGACAAAATATTTTCAAGACAATATTTATTGCACCTTACCGATTACCAAACACATTACTCTTATTGTTTCACTCAAATAATTAATGTTTAAAAAATTTAATAACTAAGAAATACTCATAAATAACTAATATTAGAGTTGCTCATAATTATAATACTGTTTGATCACAATTAATATGTTAATATCAATGTACATAATAAATGTGAGATATTATAAAGAATGTAGACATAGTTTTTTTGAAAATAGACTCTTTACCTAGCAAGTACAATATTTTTTTTGTTATAATAATCCTATATCATATTCCTAATTATCATCTCATCAATTTATTTCCATTCAATTGTCTATTAATAACTATAACTAAAACAGAAGCCGCTACTGCCACATGACGACTTTCTATTAAATGCTTAATTTTTAAAGGAATTTTATGCTTCAACATGTCACTCTCTATGAATTGTAAAAAAAAAAAAATTCTACCAAAATTGATTAGTTTACGATATAATAAGAAGTTATTGATAAAATTTTATAGTTAGTTTATGATAAATTTATCTCATTTGTAGTTATCAAGTAGATTTTATAACATTATCGAGTAGTTAACCCTTTTTTCTCTTTTTTTTTTATTTTTATACTTACTCACTCTCTATTTTATCTTTTAATTTAATTTAGGATAATCTATTAACTATAACTAAAACATCTATCTATCTATTAACTATAACTAAAATAGAAGTTGTTGTTGCCACGTGGTGGTTTTTTGTTAAATGAGTGTGCCATGATTTTTATCTTAAACTAATTTTAATTGTTTATTAAAAGTTTAGAAAATCATCTTATTAGAAAATAATGTTTACAGTTAGTTTAGGATAAAATTTATCACACTTGTAGTTATCAAGTAGATTTTATAACATTATCAAGCAGTCAACCCTTTTTTCTCTCTTCTTTTTTTTATACGTATTCTCTCTCTCTCTTTTCTCTTCTAATTTAGTTGAGGATAATCTATTAACTATAATTAAGGTCTCATCTGGTGCAGCGTTTTGAAAACTCAGCTTTTTCTAAACGCATCATTTTTAAAACGCAGTATTTTCAAAAAATAATTTTTTTTTTCTTATAAACATGTTTGGAAAACTATTTCAAAACGCTATTTTTATAAACAAAATAGTTGTAAACGCAACACATTTTTAAAACGCTGCATATTTTTAAAACGTTGCGTTTTAAAATGCTACATTGAAATATTTTTAAAGAGAAAACGTTGCGTTTTTTATCAGCGTTTTGGTCAAAACGCTCTACCAAACAAGCACTAAAACATCTATCTATCTATCTATTAATCTATTAATTATAACTAAAACAGAAGCCGCTACTGCCACATGACGACTTTCTGTAAAATGTAAAAAAAAAATTAAAAAATTATGTAATGCCACGTGTCACCCTCTTATAAATTGTAGTTTTTTTTTATTTTACTCATAAAAGCTTTATCACATTTGATTTTGTAATTAGTTTAGGATAAATTTTATACGTTAGTTATGATAAGTTTGATATTATCACAATTGATTTCAAAGTTTTAGAGATAAAAAGTTAGTTTTTATCACATTTGATTTTACAGTTAGTTAGGATAAGTTTTTATGCGGATATATTTTATCACAATTGATTTCAAAATTACGATTAGTTTAGGATAAATTTTATCTCATCATTAGATTTTAACTACAATTAGTTAGATTTAACTACTCCAACATGCGACCCTAACTAACTGTTTTTTACTTGAAAAAGTTTTACACATTGTTTTTTATTTGCGGATAGATTTTATCACATTTGATTTAGACAAGTTTAATTTGATTAGGACTCCTCAATTCTCATGGTAGAAGTTTTTTAATTTTATTATTTTACCAAAACTTAGTCAATTTAAAATAGATTTTATCCAATTTGCTTAAACGTTTTCCACCAACACCACAAACAACCACTACGAAATAGCTTGCAAATTAAATTTACAAAATTCACATGGATTTTCGGTTTGATGATTTAGTGTGATTTCACTTTTTATTTATTTATTAATTATGTGGACATATTGCTGTTGTTGGTTCATTCAAATAGCTTACAAATTCTATCTACAAAATTAAGTTTCATAAGTCAACATCGCATCTAATAACTATAACTATTACTAAAACAAAAGTCGCATGTGAAAAGCTAAAAGTTTTAAAGAGATTTTGTGCTGTCACGTGTCACCTTCGAAATGGTAAATTTTTTTTACCTTTTTCAAAATCGATTAGTTTAAGATAAAAATTCTAAATCTAATTATATATGATAAAATTTCTAAAACTAATTTGATAAGATAAAACAAATATAAGATATAGTTTTATGAGTAAATTTATGATAGAGATTTATGATTTTAGTTTTTTTTTTCAAATATCACTTAATTAAACTAGATTTTATCCTATAAATTTATACAAGTTTAATTTTACTAAAACTCTTCTATTTCAATCTCTTTTTATTTTCATAAATTTTAATTTATACTAAAATTATCCATAGTATAATTCTATGCTATTTGTTCTTCTACTAATATATAATTATTAATTATTAGTTACTAATCGATTAATTATCTATTAACTATTATTAAAACAGAAGTCGTTGCTACCACATGACGAGTTTCTGTTGTACGCTTAAAGTTTTAAAAAATTATGTACTTCCACGTGTCACCTTCAATTGATTAAAACTATTAAAGTCTGATAGATTTTAAAACTGGTGCCTCCTTTAAAACAATGCGTATGGTACTAAATATATCTATATAAATTCTTTTTTTTTGGCCAAAAATTAAAGTTTAATAAATTTTAAAACCGATGCCTCCTTTATACATGGTAAAACCTTTTTTTACCAATTTTTGTTGTCAAAATCGACTAATACCAGATATATTTTATCGCATTTGATTTTAACGTGTTTCAATTGATTAGTACTCCAAATTTTCATGGTAAAAGTTTTTTTTGGTAGATTTTATCACATTTCATTTAGACATGTTTCAATTAATTAAAACTTCTCCATTCTCATGGTAATTTTTTTTATTTACCATATTTTTTCTTACAAAATCGGTTTGTATCAGATAGATTTTATCACATTTGATTTAGACAAGTTTAATTTGATTAGAACTCCTCAATTCTCATGATAATTTTTTTAATTTTTATTATTTTACCTATACTCAATCAGTTTAAAATATATTTTATCAAATTTGATAAACGTGTTCCACCAACACTACAAACAACCACTACGAAATAGCTTGCAAATTCTATCTACAAAATTCACATGAATTTTCGGTTTGATTGTTCGGTGTGATCTCATGTTTTTTTAATTTATTAATTATGTGGGCATTGGTTTATTCAAATAACTTATAAATTTAATCTACAAAATTAAGTTTCAGAAATAACATTAAATCAATCGTGCATCGCACGAGTCATATCCTAGTACATTAATCTTTACAGGACGGACTTAGAAAGTTTAAACTATTTTCTTACTCAAAATTGATTCTTGGATTTTCGTAATTTAAATATACATTGGTATAATCTAGTAATTCTCACTATTTTATTAATTAAATACACCCCAATTATTTTATTTCCATTTTTCCTACTTTATTTTCCTCTTCCCTTCATCTTCTTCTATACAGAAACTTCATTTCGCTAACTTTTGAAATTTTTTCAAGCGAGCCAGGACCTAAGTCTGATTTACTTAATTTAATTGCATTTTTTTATTTTTTTGTTCAAAAGTTACCATCGAAGTCTTGTTCTTGCTTTGCAAAATCAAAGTTTGAGCCGATACCAAGTGTTTGTTTGGTGGATTTTTTTTCTCCTGTTGTTGAGAATTTTCTGTCAAATTCTTGGTCTTTGACGAATTCAAGGTGTAGGAATCCGGGTAGGTTGTAGTTTTCTGGGTTTAAGATTTTGCTTGTGTAATTTGTAAGAAAAAAAACATTTTTCTGGAACTACTGTGAAAAGGTGTTTGCTTTTGATCATTCGGAGGTTTTCACCGGAATTTTTATAATATCTTTTCGGTTACGGTTTTAAATTTGACTATGGAGCAAACCGGAGAAAAGCCTAGTCCTTCGGTGGTGGTCAGCGAAGTGGGCCCCGGTGGACTATCAGCGGCCCCACCCTCACCACCGACAGCGACAGTGACAGGAGAAGCCGCAGCACCACCACCTCCAACGGCGGCGTCGGTGGACGTTGTGACGCCGGCAACCGATGTGAAGACGAATAGGGGGAGGCCAAGGAAGAGTGAAGGGGAGGGGGGTGCGGCGCTATCCCCGATGCCGATTTCGGCGTCGATTCCGCTTCCCGGATATTATTCGGGGTGGAATTCTAGTCAAGGGAGGGCTTCCGAGCCCAGCAGAACGAAGCATAAATTGGAGTTTGATTCTCGAGGTAGCATGCTTAGATTTTGATTTTTTAACTGTTTTATGTACTCAGTATATGAGACAGTGATGTCTCTCAGTTAACTTAGTTGGATTCGGTGTTTTTTTTAATTATATTGGATGGGATCTGTTGACTGTCAACATTAATAATGAAGAGATCTAATGACCAAATGAAAATCACTTTATTCAAAAGGGCAACTGAGAATTTTTTTTATGCAGGACTGGGTCCCTTGCTATAAAAAGAAAACCTCTGTGAAATCTGTAATTACTCGCTGTTAATGGGGAGAATTTTTTCACTTGCATTAACATTTGTACCTTCTTCCAGAGGAGAAATGTAGATATGGTAGAACTAGTCGACCGGTTCATATCAATTTATTGCTGGATTTTTAGTGTAAACGATGTGACATCAAGATATCTGTCTTTACCCAATCTTTGCATGAGAGTAAGTGGATGTATATAGAACCTAAGTGACTGAGCCTACCATTCAATTCGTCAAGAGGAGGGTCCACTTTTGTATCGACAAAAACTTGGGTAATACGGTTTTAAGGATATTTTTTGTAAAACGGATCCTCCTTATCCGATCTACCGTGTGTTGGTGGGTTGAGCTGTGAGAGAGTGAAACTCCGTCTTACAAATAAAGATCCGTAAGACGGTCTTACATGAGATTTACCCTTTGATATTTGTTTTGTTAGTGTGACATCTATGTATGTTTTCAAACTTGAATGTGTTGCGGAGGATCGTCTCTAAAGGTTGTAATATTATTTGGCATGGGAAATAACAAAAACGGTAAGAACTTTCAATAAATTAGCTATACTGGTGGGAGAGATGGTAAGCCAGTAAGGGCACTCAGATAAAAATCTTAAGGTCCTTGGTTCCAATCCCCATACCAACAAGGGGTCACATTTACCTATAAAAAAATAAATTAGCTATGCTGCAGAAATGCAAATGTTGTGGTGAGTCTTTCGAAATTGACTATTGTAACGAATAGCGAAAATTGATAATAATTGAAATAATATACACTTGTATGGTTTAAATAGCAGGAAAACTCCTAAAGGGTGGCGAGTGGTTGACATGGGGGATTCACAATAGGTCTTAGGTTCATTCTGTTCCGACACCCCCTTCAAAAATAAATAAATACATTAACACAGCCATACTCCTCTCGAACTATATAAACAGGAAATGATGCTTACTTTTACTTGACCATGTTGAAATAAGTGTTTCTTGTATCAAAATAATATGAACATAATGATAATTGTTGTGGGCACCTTGGCTTAAAGGCTGTTATAACTTCTGCTTTTATTCAAGAGAATAAAATAAAAATGTAAATAAAATCGAAATGTGGGCTTGCTCTTTCTTGATATTATACTGCCTTCTCTTAGTTGATATCACAAGCTGAAAGTGTAATAAGAAAAATGAATATGTTGTTATGCAATCTTAGGAACGATTGATAGGTTTGATTGTTGTACTGAATATTCAAACGGATAAACGTGCTTTGCAGATCAACTGCTATCATACGCTGCTGGTTCTACTTTAAAGTCACATACTCTGAATGTGAATACTGGAGAGGTAAATCTATTAAGCAGTAATTTCTAAAATTTTGTTTGTAATTCATCATTAATGGAGCTTGCACATCCATTAAGTAGTAATTTCTAAATTTGTTTGTAATTCATCATTATTAATTTCTAACTTTTGTTTGTAATTCATCATTATTGGAGCTTGCACATCCATCAAATAGTAATTTTTGAAATTTTGTTTGTAATTCCATATTAATGGATCTTGCATCAGTTCTTCTTATGCAGCAACTATGGAGTGGTATTCCATATTAAATCTGTATATTTTTTGAGTTGTGAATGGGATTTCCTTTTCATTTTCGTGAACTCTATTCAATATGTTTGTTGCAGGCAGTTGAAAAAAAAACAGAGAAAGACACTTTGTAGTTAGAATAGCTCTATGCATTCAATTGTTTTGTCATGCTATAGTGTATTTGTTATGTCTGTTAATAGAACTTCCTTCTTTTATTAATCAAACATAAAATAATGTGAAGAGCTTGCAAGGGTAAACCTCAAAAATGTTTGGTATTATTTCCAGATATATACATTTATGGGTGCATATTGTATTGAAATTGAATTAAGTTAAAATTATTTTTATCTATTAAAAGTCATCTTGTCATCCCTATAGAAGTGGTAGGTAAAGTGAACTGGCAACAGTTAACCATAGAAGAAACATAATTTATTAAAGGGTGGATTAAATAATATCTGATGAACCTATGTCCATTTAAAACATTTTATATCAATAATGAGTTCGTGTTGCGGGCTATGGCACAGGGTCAGGCCCTGCAATTTTTTGCTTGGGGGGAGCTGTAGTACAATTACAAAGTTGAAAATTGAGCCAGAAGTTCATCTATTTCCTTAACTAATGGCCAAAACTCAGTGAAAGTCTTTGGTTAAGTTTCATTTTTACCAGAGCAAAGTAAAAAAGGTATCTGGAAATCTGAAAATATTCATAACTACTGAGTCGAATATTATTTCAATTGGGTAGCCAACATGATTTTTTCTTTTTTAAATAAAATTATATAATGCTTCCAAAAGACCAAGGTCTAATGTGAACATTTTTAATATATGCCCCCATGGTTCTGCCTAACATATACAACTGAAGTGCCCAATTCACAGTTAAAGCTCACCTGCACAGTAAAAGTTGAACATATGTACATTTGACAGTGCTATTGAAGTGTATATAAATTATATAATTAGTCATTTATAAACTTTAAATATATCATTTGACTTTTACAATTATCTCATATGTCTTATTAACAGTGTTATGCTCTTCATGTTAAAGGGAAGATGGAATAGAAATGGGACACGATTTTTAGCAGGTTAACTTTTACTGTACATAAAATGTTGCTTCGAATTGGGCAGTCTAATGTGTACACTTTCCATTTTTTTGAAGTAAGGGTAGCCTAAATGTAATAGGTGATTAGCTTTCTGAATGATTTTAATTAGACAGAAGGGTAATACATCAAATTAGAAATAGAACGGATAGAAAGATCAAGAATTAGGGTCCCTGAGCAAAGTCCTGATCAGGAAAACGATTAACAAAAGAAAAGTAACTTACGGGATCAACAATATCTATTTTGTGTCATGGTTCCATCAAAGAATTCAAAATTCTTACATGTCCCTTCAAGCCCCATTACCAATGGACTAAAATTAAAGCTCCTTCAAATTTGATCAATGGAGGGATTGGTTTCTTTCTTTCTCTTCTCTGCTCTTCATCTGATTTGGAAAGGAGGTGGAGAATAATGGACTAGAATCTCTGCCACGTCCATTTTTTGCTTGTGGAGAGAAAAGTGGGGGGCGAATGAGTGGTTTGGGCCACAGTGGTTGGCTACTTTATTATTGTTTTTGTTATAAACATTGTTTGGTTAGATGCCCACTATTACATGGTTAAATGTGGTATTTGGCTATGATTTGGGGGACACGCCGAATTTTGTAAACTCAGCAGTGTGGGGCACACCTGTGTCCCAAGACACTCGTGTCGCAGTTGTGGACACACGAAAATAGGGTTTTGGAAAAAGACAATAGGATTTTGCTTCAGGGGTGGATAATTACTTTGATTTTTTTTCTAAAAAAATTGGTTACTTGTATGGAACAAAGATATGTTTACAGAGATAGTATGGAATTTATTTTTCTTTAAGAAGTGATATATCGTGCTATGTTTTACATGTACTTTGAGATATTATAGATATTTAGGGCAGTGTCCCCGTGTCTTGTATTTTGAAGGTCCCCGTATCCGACACTATGTGTGTTTGTCTTCACTTTTGTCCGTATCCAGAAATCGTAGGTATTTGGTCATTTACACACCTCCCATCCATTTTGGTGAATATAGCTGAAAGATGACAATGGAGGTTGATTGGAATGGGATATATATCTATATATATATATATTATATGCTTTAACTTACTAGTGTGTTACAACCTCTCACATGTGGGAAGTGAAACTAAGGTGCGTCATAGACCACAAAGCGTACCAAATGTGAATTAAAATACCAGTGGTAACAAATGCAACTTGGATGATTCGAACCCAAGAGTCCAAGACCTTGCGTAAGATACCGTGTTAAGTAATCATCTCATCAAAAAGCTTGAGCTATTAGAGAGAGGGCGCAACAATGCCCGTGATGATTTAACCGATCTAAAGTAAATGTACTCAATTAAAAATGAATAAAAGTATTATGGAGTAATGCACAGTTAGGGATTAGCATGATATCGGATGGTCTAGTTTAATTGCTTTTACTGTAGCATCTATATAAAGTAAATTACTGCATGGTGGATTATACAATGTACCACGTATACATATACGATTTGCAAGACAAGCGAATCCCTTTTGTAGCATTGTTCCAGACTTTCCTAAACAACAAGGTTAGGATTCCTTAGCTTGCACCGTTCTTGTAAAATTTGTGAAAGACGCAATGACTCAGGGTTTTGCGGTAATTGCGCTCTTTGGTTCGTAGTTACTTGGTCAATGCAGCCTTGGGTTTGAATGATATGCTGGATATATATATATGTGTGTGTGTGTGTATATATTCTGAAACTAACATTTTTCTTGTAATACTTAGTTGATGAATATTAAAAAAAATCAACATTGCTCATATTAAAAGTAAGAAAGGATGATAAAGGAACCCAATTGATCATATGACTCAATGGAAAGTCTACCACAACTTTTCAGAACAATGTAGGTTCAATTCGCTTGGCTTGTAGGTTTATAAGCTTTCCCATAGTTTCCTTTGAGTACATTTTGTTTTAGTTTGATGTTGAATTCGGTCACAACTGTCTCGTGTCCGGATATGCTATGTTGGATACAGGATTTGCAGATTTTACTTGATATATGTCCAAGTTTTAAGTCAGTTTGCGAATTCCTTAAGATTTCACACCTATTACTTTCTTTTTTGAGTCCTGTTAAGGTTTCCCAATTCGGAAAATTGCTAGATAAAGAACCCATACCAATGCATTGGGGGATGTTTTCAATGCATTGGGGATGATTTTCAAAGCACCTACTTCCATCAAGGGAAACGTTAAGAAGTGCAATAGGGGGACTTGTGTGTGAAATCCATCTTTTTATTTCGAGAAATTACGTCACTCAAGATTTCGTGCATGGCTTACTGGTTTGGTGTTTCCATACTTTCCTAAACAATATAGGTCCATCTGTTGGTTTGCACCAGTCTTGTAAGTTTTGTGAAACACATCTTTAATTGGGGCATGTTATATGGTATCTGGCAGTGTATGGTACCTAGGCCATAGCTGCTAAATGTTCAAATTTTATAGCTGTCGATTTGCCTATCTGATCACATACTTCTGGAGTTTGATACTAATTGATTGAGTAAATGCCGTTTTCTGTATTGTACAACTATGAATACTAGGTATGTTTGGATCCAATTTAGGCCAGAATCCAAATTTTTTATTGTACTTCGTCTTCAAGATTAAATTCAAATGCAACTACAATAGCTAGATTTGAATTTGCATTTTCTATTTTAAATACCAAATATGTGATTCTAACGTTGGCCGCATTCATTGGATTGATTACTGAAATTGATAATTAGATGACTCGTATTTGATTATTAAATATTTATAAAATGAGTAAGAAGAAACTATCTTTTTAAATACCAAACATGTGATCCTACTGTTCTCCTTCTCTTTGTCATGTATTTATGTGTGCATATATGGTAATGCCTTGGGCTTCATCTATTATAATATAGTGATTAAAGATCATTCTTTACTTAATTTATTTTAAGTATAGGGATCCAAATTGTTGTCCAACCTTTTCATCTCTATCTAGGTGGCAAGCGTGTGATGGGTTAGAGACATCATTTAACATGTGATGTCACCATTAAAACGATGACATGCTTGACACTTAGATTGAGATGAAAAATTTGAAAACGTTGGAGCCTATCATTTTTCTTCTATATTTATGTGGAAGGGTCATTTGGTTGGGCCTCTTCCGGCATATTCTGGAAAATCTCCAAGCTCTACATTTGGCATCAGTATCAAAGTTGAAATTCTAACTCCTTTTTGACTTTTAAAAATTGAAACTTGAACTAGCATGTGCAGCAATTTATCTGTATTCATTCCTGAATATGTATCAGAGTTGGAGCGTAAGTTACCATTGTCATATTTAAGAACTTGAATTACACTTACTGGTCATTTGATTCTCAATTTTTAAGCATTTAATGCACCCATAAGAGGTAGGGGAAAGGGTGGACACAATCTAGAAAAGATGATTTCTTACTCATTTTATAATTTCTTGCATATGGTAATCACATTTATTTTACAGCACCTTTACTGTTCTTTGTGATTGTTTTCAGGACGTCACCAGTAAGATCGTCACATTTGTGCAGCAAAGATCATCTGGTATTTGCGTTCTTAGTGCTACTGGATCAATTTCAATTGTGACTCTACGTCGACGTAACTCCTCTGGAGGTACGTTGACGCATGAGGTGGGACCCTTTTTTCTTTCTTTTCTTTTGTGATACTTGCATATATTATCTGAAGTTCAAGGGGAAGAGACTTGCCATCTGGCTGCAAATGTGTGTTCATGCATCTATTGTTTGAACTAGAGTCTAAAGAAGGCTCCACAGAGTTTTTAAAATTCCTCTTTTTTATTTTCTATTTCTAGTCTTTAACTATTATTTTTTGTATCTATTGTTATCAACTCAAAGTAGATGCATGGAAAAGGAAAAAATATTTACTCAAATATACACAATCCTTGTCAAAATGCTGGTTATAGGATAACAAGTGGAAAAGCTGGTTGAAACACAGTTGCCTTTCTTGAGATTTGAAGGGAGAAGAGAAAAGCTAGGGGTAACTTGCAAGTGCATGCTTAGTGTCCCACTTAGTCAACACCAGTCCCAAGCTTGAATAGAGGAGGATTGTATAAAATTGGTGTGTGTTTATGAGTTTGTATTTGTATGAGAGAGAGAGAGAGTATTGATCCTATCTCTCACTGTTATGAAGATGCCAAAATAATTGCCGCATCGAGAGGGAGGGATATGATCTGTTATTGGCCGTCTCCCTCTTCCTTGTTATGAAGATGCCTACTGCTTGCTCAGTCAAATGATTTTTCTTTTCTTTTTAATTATACTTTGAACCACATCTATACTGATGTACATAGATCTGGTATTGATCCTCTCCGTACTCTTATGAAGATGCCAAAATAGTTGCTACATCATACACAAGGAGGGAGGATGTATCTGTTACTGGCTGTTTCCCTCTCCCTTGTTACAAAGAGGCCTACTATATATGATTGCTCAATCAAATAATTTTTTTTTTCTTTTTAATTATACTTTGAACCACATAAATACCAGTTTACATAGATCTGGTATTGATCCTCTCCCTTACTGTTAAGTTGATGTCAAAATAATTGCCGCATCAAGAGAGTCGAACATGCTTGCACACGGTTGGTTTTTTGGTTCATAGTTTTCACTTTCTCTCTCCTTGGCCCATTAGGGCCTTTGTTTTCTCTTTGTCTTTTTTAAGCCACATTTATGCCTTCTGGTCCAAGCATTCACATTTCACAGTACGGAGTATTAAGCATGACAATGCAGTCACCCCTATGGAGTATTGATCTTGTAGAATGTAGAAGAAGTAGTTGACAGGCACTGTACGGAGTATTAGTCTTCTGGTTCATGCATTGACACTCACAGTATGGAGAATTAAGCATGAAGTTGTAGTCTCCTGATGAGTAAAACCTGACAGTAGAGGACTGATCTCGTAGAATAAAGTAGAAGTAGTTGACAATTATTATCATAAATTAGCTGTGATAATTTGCACCTTGTTTAGGAAATGGTTGTAATTAAGCGCTTCTTGCAGGGTTTCTTTAATCTGTTGTCACTGAGGGGATCATTCATTATGAATGACAATGGTGAAAGTAAGAGTCGATCCGGTGGGATATGCATTAAACTGGAAGCACGAGATGGACAGATCCTGGCTGGAGGACTTGCTGGTCCACTAATAGCTGCTACTCCTGTTCAGGTTAGACATCATCCATGTAAAATGAAGAGTTTGTTTAGTGTCCAGGTCTATATAATTTTGAGAAGGGGTTGGGGGGGGGGTTGAATTTTAAAAAAATAATTCATAAACATTTTAAAGTTCCACCTTATTGTTATAAATTATAAAAATGATTTTTTTTTCACAAACTCTTTATAAATTACACTTTAGTGTTAAACATTTAAAAAGAAATTGAAAAATGCTCCCCCAGATAATTGAGATTTTTCCCGAGTTAGATAAAATTGTCTATATATTATTATTTTTTTTAGAGCACCAGTGTTCTATAGTTTTCTAAACTTTTTGAGTGTACTAGGTTATTGTTGGAACCTTTCTGCAAGGCCGCCAGCAAGAGCAAGAACTCAAGCCTAAACATAAAAGGCTGAGAACTGAAACTGCAGTCCCATGATTTTTCACTCGCTCCCCACAAATGTTATATTTGGAGATGGCTTTAAGAGGTTGTAAACTTGTTAAAGTCTGAACTTTGCTCCAGCAAACGCAATATCTAAAGAGTTCAACCCTTCAATGTGTGGGGTTCCTTCCTGATCGCAGCCTCTTCATTAGCAGACCTGATAAGTTCTATGCTCTCCCTGGAAGATCGATCGATTATTTATTGTTAGAGGGCATGATGTGCCTTTTAGTTATTAGATTAGGACTCACAAGTCACAGTGCAAGTAGCTTCTTTACAGCTTTTGGCGTTTATGTTGGAATTTAGATGTTTGATGCCAGGTTTTATGTCTCGACCTGTATTCTGAATGATCGGAAAATTGATTTGAATTTGGTAGCAATTGATTCTTATGCTGTGAATTTAAGTGTTGAAAAATACAATCCAGTTAGTGCTTGCAGCAGGATCCACTCTTAGAACAATTACTTAACTGTGATTAGGTACTGGTGTAGATCTACTAGAGAGTTTGACTAGATATAGCATATCAAAATTGTCTAGTATCAGAGACACCGCCGTTTGTGAATTTGCCACAGTTACTGAGCACTCTGACAGAAACAAAAATGTGGAAGTGCTCTGTGGACTTGTGGAGTACTCAAACATTTGGGAATTTCCTTTTCCGTCGGATTCTCTTAACGCCTATATGTTCACCATTCGGAGCTTTCCATGTTTTATTAGGCCTTGTTTGGTGCATTATTTTAAAAATACAGTTTTTTTCTTGTAAACACATTTAGGAAACTATTTCAAAATACTATATTTATAAACAAAGTAGTTGTAAACGCAATATATTTTTAAAACGTTGCATTGAAACGCTTTAAAAGAGAAAACACTGCACTTTTAGTCAGCGTTTTGGTCAAAACGTTCCACCAAACAAGCATTTTAGTCACTCTTGCAGAACTGACTAACATATGCAGAACTCTGTTAAGATAGGCAATTGCTGCTTCCGAAGCAGAGCCGGCAGCCATATTAGACAGGTAAATGATAAAATTGTGGTGAACTCTGTCAAAGAATTGAGCTCAGTTTGGTATACGCCATGACTAGTGTGAATTATAGTATGTGATTTGAGTTTTCTAGAGGTAGAGGCTCTGACATTACTAGTCTTCCCGTGAATGTACTCAACTGCTCACGACATAGTCTCCAATGGTCCGTTAACCCTTCTCCCAATCTCTTCGACAGAATCATCAAAGTCCAATGTGGCAAGCTTATGGGAAAACTTAAACTGAAAACACAGCAAACTGTTCCAGAAGACTGCACTTTAAAGTAACTACAACACTCGCACCATTTGCCCTTCAATCGTAGACGATGATACCTGCTTCTGACGAAGAGAAAGGAACTCCTAGAACAATGAGAATATGTATAATACCCTACCTCTAGTACTACCCTTCACGCCTTTGACAGAATGTTTCATTTTGCAAACTGCCATGACATCGATGAGCTCTTCCTGTGAAGGCCGTAGTACGTACATGTTTTAAGTAGTTTGGAACTCTTTGTGATTTCTTGCATTCCTTCAAATCTTGGAGATTGTATTGGGCTAGTCATTTCTAATTTACTTTTTTGAATTTGCGTATATAGCCTCCGAGCCAGTGGTGTACTGCGTGTGGGCTAAACATTTCTATATTTAGTATTTAACGGGTGTGATTTTACTGATGATAAAGAGTTACTCTTTCCCTTCGTTCTAGACAAAAAGTTCATCATATTATTTTCAAATATTTCACGTTTAAGAGTCGGTTTTCAAAAAAAATATGCTTATCATCTTTATAATATTTCAACATTACTTTTATATTTGTTATTAACACATTGATTATGCTCAAACATTTTTGTAACTATAACCAATTTTAATGTTAATTATATATCTTTCAATAATTAGACTTTTAAAACGTAAACTATTTGGGTGAAACCGAGAGAATAAATTAGATATGTGGGCTAAACACGTTGATTCCGTACAGGTTGAGAGCTTCATGCTTGCATAGGCTCTTAGTCTTATTATAATTGGGCAAAGATGACTTTTTATGATACTTCTGATTACGATTGTAATATCATGTACATTATGGCTAGTTAAATAATTTGTAGGTCTTACCATTTAACAATATTCTTAGAGCAAGAACAACGACATATATTATGAGTATCTAATCTAAATCTTGAGATATAATGGTGTATCATTAAAAAAAATCTAATATAAATCTTATTTGATTTGGTTTGACTTGTATCAATTTATGATACAAATCAAACCAAATTGATATAAATTAAACCAAAATCATTCATTATTTTTTTTATTTTCATCCATTTTTTAGTATTTTCGCAATTCAAAAATTGTTTTTATTTTTTTATAAAAAAGTCTACATTTTTATCTATAAATAGTGTTGAAATATGCTTATTTAGATTTGCTTAAACTCATTATGGCTGATCTCATGATAAGTAAATTGCTTACGTTGATATTACGTTTATATTCAGCAAATCTTTGTCAGATAGAAGAATTTCTGTTAGCATGTTTCCTTTTATGGATAAACATATTGAGTACAAACCAATTTCTTTATTTGTGCTTTGTAGAAGCCTCTCTTAGTAAGCCCTATCTTACAGGAACTTCTTGAAGAAACAACTGAAACATTTGTACTCTCTCAAATAGAATTCTCATTTGAAGTGTCTCAACCAAAATATTAGCTAGACAACTCTTGATTTCTATTCTTATCTAGTTCTTTGTTTGACAATCGCTATCCTGATATTCTTTACTTCTTTCCTATTCATTAAGAAATCATTTGATTGTCCCACGAGTGTGATTGTTTTTCAATCATACTCCATAAACACTGGTCTTTGTTGTACACTGATCCATTAGTGATTATTTAGATTATGAATAACATTAGTGCACTTCAAAACTCTAAATTTGACCAACTTGGTAGTGGACGTAGAGCTGTCAAAATGGGTTGGCCCGTTGGACTCGTCCGGCCCGTCACCCAAAAAAGTGGGTTGAGTTGAAAAATATGAACCCATTAGGAGGTGTGGTCAAACGGGTTGAGCCCACGATGGACTACGGGTTGAGGCGAGTTGACCCGCCATATACTAGTTGCAAATAAACAAGTCACAAGTTTGAAACAATTAGTTTAAATTATTTTCGCTCAAAATGTGAGATTATTTTTTATATATGAAATATTAGTAAATGATTTTGAATTCGTTCAAAAAGTGAAACTTATAGCAACTAAAGATGTAAGAATAAGGTATATTAACCACAATATTTATAGAAAATGATTATAAGAACATACAAAAAGAATAATGATAAAATAGTTTCTTAATTTAATTTTTTTCTCATTTTATACTATTAATATTAGAGAAAATTGTTAAAAAACACTATTAAAAATATTATAGTAGAAAATATGATTTTTTAATGAATTATGACATTTTTGTGTTATTTATGATGATTATTATTATTATGATTAATTGAAAGAAAAGTTGGTGGGTTGGCCCGCCTAACCCACAACACATGATGGGTTGAGTTGGCAATTTATCGGCATACCACATTTCATGGGTTGGCCCGTCCAGCCCCGCCAAATAACGGGTTATAGCGGGTTGCGGGTTGACCCACCTCGCCAACCTACCTTGATAGCTCTAACTGGACGTAACAGTTTATACTATGATCCACTTCAATTGACTCGTCTTTTACTTATCAGCTTTTATAAACTGCTCTAACACTTAAGTAGTTTCAATCTATTTAAAGTTTCATAAGTTGTTTATTTACTTGTATTATAAATTGTTTTTCAATTCATTTTCTATAAATTGTGATCTTTAAAAAAAACATTTAAAACTTTTTCAGCTAACTGACCTATTTTTTTCCAGCTGACAGTGTCAATTTATCAAGAAAACTTATTTCATCAGCCAGCTAACATAACATCATTTTGATTGACAAAAGTTGTAGTTTTTTTTGCTGTAATTTTTGAAGTTTTGAAAAGTTGTATTTTCTGCTAAAATTTTTGAAATTTTCAAAACGATCCTCAAAGTTTTTAAAATGCTATTCACCCCCTCTAGTCTTATTTATTACCAATTGGACTTACAAATAAAGACTTGATTTGCTTCATTTAGATACCAAACCAATATTTCAAGATAAATATGGTGAGATATGTAAAAGTGTTGGAGTTTATGCCACTGTTAGATGAGTTTTTTAGTTTTGAATAAAACAAGTATCAAATAGATTAATTTATTAGTTTTTAATGAATTGTGTTTGATTTGCTGAAGTTTTTATTTTCTTCTTAAGAAGAGCATGAGAAAGAATTAAACATGAAAAGTTACATTTTATGAACCTCCACGGAATCACCCCTTAAATGTATTTGGAGCTGTTGTTCATGCTCTTGCTCGTCATAACATTGTCAATGACATGTATGTTTTGTGGGTACATAACATTGGTCTTAAAATTTTGCCAGTGTCCAGTATGATTACCCTTTTCCTAATGATGCCCAAATGGGAAAAAAAGAGATTTTGCTTTTAGAACATGTCTAATGAATAATGTCATCAAGATTGCGGCAATCATGATTTTTTTTAGTGTTGCTTCGACTGCTCTTCTGGAATCTTTTTATGTATCTGGATAAAAAAAGTCTAAAACCTTATAATTCCAGATTTGTGGTTGAAAATTGTTAATTTTGGGTAAAGAGTTCACAATGCTATTTTAAAATGTTTTATTTTTAAAATTTATTTTCAAAAAATTATGTTTATCATTACCACCAACTTTCATAATACTTTACTCTCTCTATTCTATTTAAAGAGTTCACATTTGCAAAGTTTAATTATTAATGAAATACATTAATGTAATTGAAGTTAGTCATAATTACAAAAAACTTAAATACAAATAATGTGCTTACAACACAAGTGGAGAGTAAATATAAAATGCTATACAAATTGTAAACATAATTTTTAAAAATAGACTCTTAAAATGAAACATTATAAAATAGTATGATGAACTATTTACCTAGAACGAATGAAGTATAATATAATAATTGAACTTTTTAACTATATATATTTTGTGTTGGAACGGAGGTAATATGAAATATTGAAATTCACTAGTTTCCTCTTATGGACTTTGAGAGTATCGTAAAACATTTGGACTATATTTGTTTTTAATAATTCAAGTTTTATTGGATGAATTTAAATTCATATTTATCGAGGTAAGACATATCCATTGTGTCCTTATTTTTAAGGACCTAAATAAGAAAAAAAAAAAAAAAACGTCTGTCAATATTTGATCTTATTGATACATATAATATTACATGTATTACTATGTCCTTACTTTTAAAAAGATCTAAATTTTAATAATTAAAATATATATGGGTAGATGTTCTTATAATATGAGTTTTATTGTATTTTACTTTTAAAGATACAAATACGAAGAACTCTTGTTAGTATTTGTTTTTATAGATATAAATTTGAAAATCATTATTGTTAGTATTCGAATGCTTGAAAAGTGGAGTAAAGTTTAGAACAAGAATCAGAGAGTAATTATTTTTATAATATTAGCGATATATAATATTTTTCAAAACTCTTGATACATTGTACAGTGGCGATCAACAGTAAATGCCCTTACATAAAAGGGTATCTTTAATTTCATGGTCAACTTTGATTTACCTTAAAAGACAAAAAAAATTAATTAGTCAAAGGTAAGAAAAGGTTGGAAATTGGCATGCTTCCCCAACCTCCCAACGTTAACTTTACAGCTTTTTAATAAATATTCCAGAAGCCTGCATTTTTAAATTACGTGAAATTTTCTTTTCCAAAAATAAATATTTATTAAAATCCTAAATCATAATTACTTATCCTCCCATTAGTGTATTTCTTATTTAATTATACATTAATTTTCCAAGACGGACTTGAAACCAATTCCTAAATCAAAATTGATTCGTTGAATTTTGTAATTAAAATATTAATTGTTTTAATCAAATTCCCAATACTTTATTAAATGAAATACATCCCATTTATTTTATTTACATTTTCCTACTTTATTTTCCTTCCCCCTCAGCTTTTTCTCTGCAAAACCCTAATTTCGCTTATCTTTGAATTTTTTTTCTAGCAAGCAGAGACCAAATCTTTTTTTTTGAAAAAAAATGAATTTTTAAAAAGAAAATTTTTACCATTGAAATTTTGTTCTTGCTTTGCAAAATTAGAGTTTGAGCCGTAACCTAGTGTTTGTTTAGTGGGAAATTTTTTTCAGTTGAACAAAAATTCCGTCAAATTTTCGGTGTTTGAAGATTCATAGGTCAAGGAATCCAGGTTGGGTTTTAATTTTCTGGGTTTTTTATTCACTTTGTGTGATTCGTAAAAGAAAAGAAATCATTTTTTTTTCTGGAAATGCTGTAACCAGGTGTTTGATTTTGATCATTCCGAGGTTTTAAGTTTTGAAATTTTAATCTTTTGAGTTAGGGTTTAATTTTCGTTACTAGGGTTTTAGGTAGAATTACTTGAGATGGAGTCAACAGGAGAGAAACCTCTTCCTGCGCTTGTTGTGAGGGAAGTGGGTCCGAGCGAGATCGGGGTATCGTCGGCGGTGCCAGCAGCGGCAGCCCCATCTGAAGTAGCACCACCACCAGCGACGGCGGTGGGCGTGGTGACGCCGGCAACCGAGTTCAAAAAGAAGAGGGGGAGGCCAAGGAAATATGAAGGGCAGGGGCGTGCAGCGCTGTCCCCGATGCCGATTTCGGCGTCGATTCCGCTTTCCGGAGACTATTCCGGGTGGAATCATAGTCAAGGGAGAGCGACTGAGCCCAGCAAAAAGAAGCAGAAGTTAGAGTTTGATGCGCCAGGTAACCATCCTTATTTTCAAATTAAAGTTTTGGTTTTTATTTTGATTTTTGAGTTTTTTACTGTCCTATTTGAGATTTGTGATTTCTAAGTATAATTTAGATATGTGGATTCACTTTTGAGTTGAGATAGATTGTGATACAGTTATTAACTTTTTAGAATGTTGTGATCGTTTGAAGACTAGATCTGTTAGATTGGTAGTTTTTGCGATTGTTATGTGAACTAGTGATGCTTTATAATCGTAGGATTGGATATATTGGATTGGAGCTGGCAACAAGTGAGCGATCCGGTTTGTTGATGTATGTGGACCAAACAACACATTAATGAAGAGATCCAAGGACCAGAAGTTTGAGATGAATAAGAATTAATTTAGCATATAAACAGAAAAACAATGTGTGCCGTTGGATCTGTTCATTAATGTGTTTTTTTAGACAAAATGAAAATCACCTTACAAATGGGCAACTGGGAAGGTTTTCTTTTCTGCAGGACTGGGTCCCTTACGACGGAAAACCTTTTCTGAGATCTGTATTTATTTGGTACCTGCTGGTAATGAAGGGGACTTTTCTCTTGCATTAACATTTCTTACCTTCTTCGCAAAGGAGAAATGTCTAAGATGGCAAGTAAGCAGTATCTGTTGAACTAAGTTGACAGGTCCACATTATTTTATTGCTGGATATTTGTAGCAAAGGACGTGACATCAACAGATCTGTCTTTACCAATCATTGCATGAGAATAAGAGTGTGTGTATATATATATATATATATATATATATAGAGAGAGAGAGAGAGAGAGAGAGAGTTGCTAATAAGAACCTAAGTAACCGAGCTTACCATCCAACTCGTCAACAGGAGGGCCCCACTTTCAGAATTTGCTTTACAGAGTGCGATATCTATGGGCGGTTTCTAACGTGAACAACCCTCAAATCTAATTTTGTGATGGATCTTGTCTAACAATGCATTTTGGTGTAATATTAGTTGGCACGAGAAGGAATAGAAACAATATTAAATTTCAACAAATTAGCTATACCTCAGAAAAAACAAATCTTATGTTACCAAATTTGCCATCTTCCGCGGTGCCTTTTAGATTGTTCTCAAATACAGAGGAGCCATCTTTTCCCCTTACGGCAAGCTTTGAACATTCGTGAAAATTCTTACATAGACTTTCTTTTTTTCTTTCTAATTGACTGTTGCAACAAATTTGGAAATTTGTGATTGAAATACTCTGTAATGTACATTCATATGGTTTTAATAAACAGGAAAATTCCTGAGCGGCGACCAATTTTGCAATGAAAGAAGTTATGGGTTCAATCCCTTCCCACACTCTGTCACGAAATAAAGAAAAATGAACACAACCACTCATAATTACTTTGATTTTTCTATCAATAAATAAAAATAATAATTAAAATTGAAAGCTGGATTTGCTCTTCCTTGGTATATTATTATTACTGGCATCTGTAGTCCGGACTCTTACTTGATATCAGAATCTGAAAGTTTAACAAAAAAATCATAAATTTTGTTATGCAATCTCCATGAAAGATTAATAGGTTTAATTGTTGTACTGAATAATCATACGAATAAAATGTTTTGCAGACAAACTGCTGCAATATACTGCCGGCTCTTCTTTCACACCGCATATGCTGATTGTGAATGTTGGAGAGGTACATCCTTAAATAGTAGTTTCTGAATTTTATTTGTAATTCATCATTATTGGAGCTTGTTCATCCATCAAATTGCAAATTTCTAAGTTTTTTTTTTTATTTTTTTGTAATACATCACTAACGGGGCTTGCAATCAGTTCTTTTTATGTGGGAATTATTGAGTGCTACTCCATATCAAATTTGAATGTTTTCTGAGATGAACTGCAGTGAAGTATAAATAGATTTGAGAATTCAGAGTTGTGAATGGATTTCCATTTATTTTCTTGAACTCTATTTGGTGTGTTTGTCACCTGCAGTTGAAATGAAACAGAAAAAGACACTTCATAAACAGAATTGCTCTATGCATTCAATCATTTGTCATGATATAGTGTATATGTTCTGCATGATTATAGAACTTCCTTCATTTTCGTAATGAAAAAAAATTATAATGTATGAAAAGCTTGTATCAATAATGAGTTTGTCTTGTGGGATATCGTACAGGGCCGATCCTGCGACTTTTTGCTCAGGGGAGTTGTAGTACAATTACAAAGCCGAAAACTTGAGCAAGAAGTTCGTCTATTTCTTTAATTAACTAATGACTGGAACACAATGAAAGTCTTTGATAAGGTTTCATTTTTACTAGAGTGAAGTACAAAAGTAAAACAAAATGACTATTTGGAATTAGAAATTATTCAAAACTACTTAAGGGTCGAATAATATTTGAATTGGGAGACCAAAAGAGATTACTTATTTTTTAAACAAACTTATGTTATGCTTACCGAGGGCAAATTTGAGCATTTTTTGAATTATGGCCCAATGGTAAAACCCATGGTTCCGCCTAGCATATGCAACCAAAGTGCTCAATTCGCAGAGAAAGCTTATGCGAGCCATGAAATTTGAACATATGTACTATTGAGAGTGCTATTAAAACATATGTATCATTAATCATTGATTCATTAATTCATTAATTTACTTTAAATAAATTAGTTATTTCTTATAAGTACTTTAAAAGTCTCGTAAGAAGTATTATGCCTTCGTGTTAAAAGGAAGATAGAATATAAAAGAAAGTAATACGATATCGACAGTATCTATTTTTAGAGAATGATTTCTTCGAATAAATAAAAATATTCTGTAGTTATAAATATTATATGGTTAAAACCACTTTTATGGGGTTAAACATGGTATTTGGTATGGTTTGGGGGACACAACAAATTTTGTAATATTTAGAAGTGTTGGCCACCTGCTTCCAAGGACACTCGTGTTGCACATGTGGACACACGAAATTAGGGTTTCAAAAAAGACAATAGGATTTCGCTTCAGGAATGGAGAATTAATTTGACAAATTCTCTAAAAATTTCCTTGTATTAAACCAAGATATAGAAAAAACAATATGAAACTTATTGTTACGAGCTTAAATAGGTGCATATATCTTTTTAAATATTATATTATATGGTGTGCCATGTCCTCATGTCTTGTATTTCTAACGGTTGTCGTGTCCAACACCATGTGTGTATGTTGACACTCGACACTCGTGTCCTTGTCCACAAAACATGGTGAAAATGGAGGTTTATTGGAACGATCTAAATTTTTTGATGGAGTGATTGAAAAATAGATATCATATGCTTTAACATACTCCCTTGTGGTGTGGAAGGGTCATTTGGTTGGGCCTCTTCAGGCAGATTCTGGAAAATCTCCAAGCTCTACATTTGGCATCAGTGTCAAAGTTGAAACTTAAACTACACTAGCAATCTTTAAAGATTGAAACTTGAAACTTGAACTAGCTTATGCAGCAATTTATGTATTCATTCCTGAGTTTGTATCAGAGTTGGAGTGCAACTGTTGTGATTTTTATGAACTTGAAAATCATTTACTGGTCATTTGATTCTCATTCACCCTTAAGAGGGGGCGGGGAGGGAGGAATGGGCATGAGCTACAAAAGATGATTTCTTTCTCATTTTATAATTTCTTAAAGAAGATAATTGCATTTACTTTACCGTACCTTTGCTTTCCTTTGTGATTGTTTCAGGATGTCAACAAGAAGATCATCTCATTTTCTCAGCAAGGATCAACTGGTATTTGTGTTCTTTGTGCAACTGGATCAATTTCAAATGTGACACTACGCCAACCGAATTCTTCTGGAGGTACTTTGACACATGAGGTGGGACCCTTTTCTTTCTTTCTTTCTTTTGTTTTGCGATACTTGTGTACATTATTTGAAGTCCTAGTGGGTGACACTTACCATCTTAGCTGCAAATGCGTGTGATGCATCTAATATGTGAACTCGAGTATAAAGAAAGCTCCACGAAGTTTTTTTTTTCCTTTCAAAAATTCCTCTTGTTTTTAGTTTCTATTTCTTGTCTTTAACTATTACTCCCTCCGTTCCGGGCAAAGAGTCCACTATTCCATTTTGGGATGTTTCACTTAAAGAGTCCACTTTAAAAAATGAAGGCATTAAAGTGTCGTTTTATTACTAAAGGGTATAAAAATGTTATTTTTTTAAAAAGTTTGACTTTCAAACAAGGACTCTCCCCCGAACAGAGGGGGTATTTTTTTATCTGTTGTTATCCACTCACAGTGGATGCATAGGAAAGGTCAAAAAAAACTTAGGACCACACAACCCTTGCTCAAATTCTGGTTCTGGGGTATCAAATGCAAAATCTGGTTGAAATGCAATTGCCTTCGTTGAAATCTGAGGGTGTTGGAAGAGCTAGGGATAACTTGCCAGTGCGTGCTTAGTGTCCCAACTTTGTCGACACCAGTACTAAGTAAGTGTGTGTGTGTGTGTGTGTGTGAGAGAGAGAGAGAGAGAGGATCTGTTTGGCTGTCTCTCTCTGCCTTGTTGTGAGGATGCCTACTGTAAATGATTGCTCAATCAAATGATCTGTTTTTCTTTTTATTTCTACTTTGGACCACATCTATACCTATGTACATAGATCTGGTATTGATCCTCTTCCTTACTGATATGAAGATGCCAAAATAATTGTGGTAAAGAGAGAGCAATTCGTTTCTCTCTTCTTGATCCACTATTTTCTCTCTGTTACTTTTTGATTCAATCGTTACAAAAGCACAAACCAAAAAGTGAACCACAATTATGCTTTCTGGTCCAAGCATTCACTGTAGGAAGTATTAAGCATAAGTGCTTCTTGCAGGGTTGGTTTGATCTGATTTCGCTGAATGGATCATTCATTGTGAATGAAAGTGGGGGAACTAGAAGTCGATCCGGTGGGATGAGCGTCACACTGGCAGCTTCAGATGGAAGGGTACTTGGCGGAGGACTTGCTGGTATGCTGGTAGCTGCCACTCCTGTTCAGGTTAGACATCATTCATGTGAAGTGAAGAGTAAGTAATGGCAGGTCTATATAAAAGGGGAAAAAAGTGGGGGAGGGGGGGTTCTGAATTTTTTTTAAAATATGAACTTTTAAAAAGTTACACTTAGTGTGATAGATTTCAAAAAGAAATTGTGAACTCTGAAAAAAAAATACCGTTTAGTGTTTTAAATTTTAAAAAGAAATTGAAAAATGCTCTCTCCCCTTACAGTTATAATTTTTCTGATTCCATTTGTCCTGCTAATTGTTGAATTGAAAATCTGGAGTACTTCAAATTTTGTAGACAAATAGACAAATCTGCCACTGGCTCAACTCAGTCAAGCTAACCTTTCTCCCAGCTACTTGGGGTCGAATCATATGAATCAACTTGTACCTATGATGTTCTTATAGTTTCTTATGTTTAGAGGCACCAGTGTTGAATAGTTTTCTGAACTTTTTGAGTGCACTAGGTTATTGTTGGCACCTTCCATCATGGCCACCAGCAAGAACAAGAACACGAGCCTAAACCAAAAAGGCTGAGAACTGAACCTGCCGTCTCAAGATCATTTTTCACCTCCCTGCCCACAAATATTATCTTTGGAGACGGCTTTGAGAGGTCGTATAGTGATCAAAATCTAAACTTTGCTCCCGCAAACACGACACACGTTTCAGAATCTAAAGAGGTCAAGCCTTCACAGTGCGAGGTTTCTTGCTGATTGCCTGCTCATTTTTAGCAGACCCAATTATTTTTATGCTCGTCCCTAAAAGATCCGTCAAGTATTTGTTGTTAGAAGACATGTTTGTGCTTTTCAGATATTAGATTAGGACTCACGGTCACAGGGTAGGTAGCTTCTTTGCAGCTGTTGTCATTTGTTTATGTAGGAATTTAGATGTTTGATGTGTTTGATTTGTATTCTGGACGATCGAAAATTTGATTTGAATTTGATAGAGCTGGTAATTTGTATGTTGTGAATTCAAGTGTGCTGATATACACAGTTGTGTTTGTGCCTCCTGCATCAAGAGCTACAATGGATTAGTTCAGTGTATTGGCATTTCTTCATAATAATAATGGTTTTGCTAACAATTGGAGGCTTGTTAAAAATCTACTTGTGCAATTGCCTTGCCTTGTCAACAATGGTGCTTTTTTCCTGTCTACGATCGACTTCGTAGGAAGTCCCTTTTAATGGGGAGGGGAGCATCATTATCGTCTAAAAGTACCTTCTTTTTTCTTTTTCTTTTTCTTTTTTACGTAAACGGAAAATTTTTGTTATATTAACGTGGGTAAATTTTAGACTTTTTTGAGATAATTTTCGTGTACAATAACTTTGTTTTAATGGTTGAAAACTTTTTGGGACTTTGGAAAAAAAAAAGAGATCATAATTTGAAGAAAAAGTAAGAAAGAGATAGATGGTGGGATCATAGATGTTAAAAGGGCCAAAGATCAAAGGATCCTGTTAAATCGTAATCGAAAAATATTAGGGTTGAGAATATGTAATCTTATTAAATTTATGGCTAACAGGGTTGGCCCTATTAGGGATAGGATCAGCTACTAAACCGTAATCGAAAAGGGTTAGGATTGAGAAAATGTAATTATATTAAATTTAGGGCTAACAGGGCTAGATCACAATCCTACAAGGCTACGGTCGACCCGATTAACATCTCTACATATGAGATTATATTTGAGATTATACGGTTGTTACTTGTTACACTAAGGGTTGCGATTAAAACATAGGGTTAAGTGCACCACTAGTCCCAGTATATTAATTTTTTTGGTAATAGAGTCCGCAAGTGCATGCTAGTGACCAACGTTTATCCTTTTGCATGATGATGGTCTCTGAGCTTGATGGTGTTAGAGGTAGGGGTGAGCAGGGCCCGTTAATGCCCATTAAGCACGTTAAAGGTCGTCAGTGCCCGACCCATGTGCTATACATAATACTGGGCTTTAGATGAGTCAAATGCCCGTGGTCTCGGGCTCTATTGGGCTTTCAGCTGCTCCCTGCCCGTTATGCCCGGCTCGACCCGTCCTCTTCTATAATAACTTTTTAAAATTTTTATAATTATAGAACTTTGACCAAATCATATATATTTAATTTATGTGTATTATACTACTATATTTATAAAGGATAATATAATTTTTGGTTCTTGAACTATACCAATATTATGCGTTTGGTCCCTTTATTTTTTTTGAAATGTGTTTGGTCCTCAAAGTAGGTTTTTACTAAGAGATTACCCCCTCACGGGGTTACCGTCAGTTTTAACGTCAATTTTTTTATAAAATTCCAAATTTGACCTTAGTAATGTTAATGGTTCAAAATAAAAATAAAAAATAAAGAAAAAAGAAAAAAAGAAAAAAGGAATCGGTCATTCTCTCTCCACAAACCCACGATCTTTCGATCCTACACCTTCCGTCCCGGTGCGAGCACAACCCGTGAAGCCAGCTGTGGTGAAGAATTTTCATCCTTCATGACAGGACGACCCGATTTCATATTCCACAAGATAGAAAACGGAACGGTATGGAAGTGGAAAGGCATAAAAGGAAACAACATGAGAAAGAATGGAGAAACGGGTCTATCGATTACCCAGTTCATCAACGATCATCACCGGAAAATAAAAGAAGCTTTGGTTGGTCCAGGTGCTGGCATGGGGATAGGATGCGGCGTCGGAGTCGGATTCGGGTCGGTTGGTGGCATTGAGTACAACGATTCCAGGTGGGATAATTTCAGGATGGTATTTGAAATTTACCCTAGACAGAAGAATTGTAAGCATCTTCCATCAGCTTGGACAAGGCAATTGGAAGAAATTCCCCACAAAGTGGGTCAGAAGTGAGTCTCCTTCGATAAAGCACTGCTAAAAGAATAAAGATTGACGGTGGATGGCAGCTTTGGTCATGAAGATTGACGGTGGTTGGAAGGGAGATAGAGAGAAGAAGTCGGCTGGATCGAAGAAAGACGACCCACAAATTGGTTGCTGGGTGGGAGAAGACCGGATTTGGAGCATGGTTTGATAGGATTTTAGGGGTTGCCTTCGCCAGATCTGGGATTGCGTTTGTTGTAGCTGTTGTGGTGTAGATGGCGGAGAAGGAGAGCTATGCGAATTGGGGGGAGTGAGAAGATGCGGCATCTACAGATGAAGATGAAGGTGACGTAAATTGGTGTTATGGCAGTTATTGGAGGTAGGAGATGAAGGGGCTCAAACTACAGATGGAGCTGGGTTTTGCCGGACGGAGGACAGCAGAATCGATACTTTCAGGGAGAAGAAAAAGAATAAAAGACCAAAACTGTACTAACCAATTCCCACCCCTGCCTACCTATCTCTTTCAAAACCAAACGGATATGGGTTGGATCTAAATCTTTTGTGAATTTAGATCTGGATATTGTTCCACCGTGGTTTCTCTGGATATTGGATAGACTGAGACCAAATTTAGGGTTTCATAAGATGCCTAAAAATATAGGGGCAAATTTGGGATTTTCAAAAAAAATTAACGGCAAAACTAACGGTAACCCCGTAAGAGGGTAATCTTTTAGTAAAAACCTACTTTAAGGACCAAACACATTTCAAAAAAAAATAGAGGGACCAAATGCATAGTTTGTGGATAGTTCATGGACCAAAAAATTATATTATCCATTTATAAATTATAATATATAAATATAGTAATAGTATAATACACTTAAACTAATAAAGCTATTGCTAAAAATAAAAGCCTAAAAGTCAAACCCTATTATTTTAATAATTAATTACTCAATAATCTAGACTTCTATTGATATTCTATTCTCAATCTCATCACATGCATTCATGCAAGATTAAAATTTGACATCAGTGTTAAATATAGTATTAGTAAGGTGCGGCAATTATCTTCTTGGAAAACAGTAAAATTATTTAAAAACATAAACAAATGGGCTGAAGCCCATGCTTAATGCTCAAGCCCGCCCACTAATGCTTGTGGCCGATCAATAATCTTGAGCTTTTAAATCTATTGGCTTGATGGGCTCATACTTACATTAATGCCCAGAACTTAGGACCCGTACACACCCTTAGTTAGAGGTTGGTATATTAAGTGAGATTAGACGGATCAAGTTATGCAAAATTAAAACGTCTTTGTTTTAACCAAAAACTCCATAGCTTTGATAATTGGCATTAGGGCAGATCTAGAATTTTGCTACCACGTGAGCTAGATATTTAAAAAATAAAATATTGTAAACAGTAATAATGGTGTAAAATAACTTCATTAATAAAAAAAAGAAGGTTACATATAATTAGTTACTTAATAAGTCTTACTCATTATATACATAATTATAAAATAGCCCAGGACTTTTTTTAATTAATAATGATTATATATATATATATATATATATATATATATATATATTTAACGTGGGGCTAGAGCCCCCCCGCCCCTCCCCCAACATGCCTTTAGATCTGCCCCCGGTTGGTTTTGGTTCATGTGGCGGCAAATGCCACTAACTACCATGCTCATATCATTCATCCTTTTCGCTAGAAATCTTAATTTATCAATATAATTTTTATTATTTTTATTTTTACACTAGTACAAAGGGAAACAAAAAATAAACTATTATTGTAAATGGTTAAACAATTTGAAAGAGAAATTTGATTTTAGAACGATATTATGCGATTTCGTTTTGAAAAGGTTGTTGTTTGAAATCCAATAAAAAAAATGGATCCCGTACTCGGATTTTTAGAATTTCTGGTGTGTATTTGTTTTATTTTTTATTTTCTATAAATTTTCTTTATATTACAAGGTTGAGCATTAAAAAAGAGATTGTTTAATAGAACCCCAACATTTTATTCTGTACAACCTGAACCCCTTTCATGGTAATTACTAATTAGCGATAGTTACTATTCGAGCACATTTACATTTTATATAGACTAAGTGTTTATTTGGTGGAGCGTTTTGATCAAAATACTGGTAAAAAACGTAACATTTTCTCTTTAAAAGTGTTTCAATGCAACGTTTTAAAAATGTGCAGCGTTTTAAAACGCTCCAATTTAAAGCATTTTAAAAATATGTTACGTTTACAACTATTTTATTTAAAAATAAAGAAACTAAGTAATGGTATACTTAACTCAAAAATATAAGACAAAAGGGGCCCACACCCATCTAGCAATTCGGAGGGAAAGTTTTTTCACCAATTTTTAGATATAAAAAGAATTAATATATAATTTGGTCCGAACTTAACCTTTTCTCCTATAATAGTTATAGAAATTTCAAATTTTTTATATTGATTTGTAATCTTCACTTTTACTGACATATTAATCCCTTATATTGTTATATTAAACAGAATCGTTAATTTTTTATGAAGAGACAAAATTACCCTAAACTAAATCTGATCAAGATCCACGTAGTAAAAGGTTGCTGAGATGAAATAACAAAACTAATGTGATATATATATTAAAAAAAAATCCCACCAAGTCCAATTACTGTTTCTCCTCCCCCAAACACAAATACACACACTCTTTATCACTTTCTGTCCCCACCCACATTCCACATTCCACATTCCTTCCTCAACAAAATCAAAACTCAGTCATGGTTCTGACTTTCTCCACCTCAAACCCAATCAACAAAAAGTTGAGAATTTCTACTTCTCCAGACAAAATCGGGTTTGCACCTTTCATTTTGCAGCTCGATTAGAAAGAGAGTCCGCAACAGTGGTTGGAGCTCAGAAAATAAAAGGATGAAGCTAGATCTAGAGAGGGGAGATGTGCGGTCATCGGACTTATGAGGGAGGTAAGTGGGTGGCGACAGTGGTGGTGATGGAGTATGGAGGTTGAATGTGGCGGTGGTTGTTGGGTTGACTCGAATAAGCACAAGAAGAGGGGTGACAAAGGCTTTCACCTGCCTTACTAATTAATTCCCTTTCTCATGTTTGAGTGGTCTGTCTATGCATTCTTAACTGTATTCATATACTTGGGTGGAGCTGTGATAATGGTGGGTGAAGGACAGGGAGATACGGACATGGGGGAGGAATAAAAAAGGAAAAAAAAGGAATAAAAAGCTTAAATATTTGTATCCATCTGTTTTTCACTATTTTATGTTTGTTATTTTTGCTTTTTATTGTTATATATTTTAGATATAAGTAAAAAAAAGTTTTATTTGTTTCACATGTAATTAGTACAATTAATTAAACTTTAAGTCTTTGATTTCTTTTTCCCTTTTTATATTTCATCTATAAAATTTAGTCTTGTTTTCATCTCAACAACATATTAGCCACGCGGATCTTTATTAAATTCAATCGAGGATAATTTTGTCTCTCCACAAAATTTTTAATAATTTTGTTTAAGGTAACGGTACGAAAAAAGGTTAATTTGGGGGATCAAATTATATATCAATCCTATGAAAGATGATTAAACAAAAAGACTTGTACTCAACCCTCCATTAGCTTTCACACTACACCTCATTTGCTGAAGTCCTCGTATTCTACTTCAGAAAAAGCTTTCTTAGCACACTTATTTTCCATCCAGACAAACCCTTAAATAGCCTTCAATGTCCCAATCATCCTTCTATCAATCAAAACAACAATCAAAAATCTCTCTCTCGAATCACAACCATGTTCAATTCCTCCACATTTGAATTGATTACCCTGGCTGCTTCAAATTCACACCTTATCTTCTGTTTCTGCAACCTGATCATAGTCATTCTAATCGCTGGTATCCCCAAAACCCCCTCCCATTTTGATGAAGACACTGCTGCTTCTACTTCCTCTTCAGTTGTCAACCATGGAAACTCGTGCGATTCATTTGATCAGAAGACTGAGGAAGAGTTAGAGGAGGATGATGAGTTGAGGATAAGAGTGGAAGAATTTATAAAAAAGGTTAACAGAGGTTGGCAGGCTGAAAGGATCAGGACATCTCTAGTACATTGACTGGGCAAAATGTAGAAAATGAGTTTGAAATTGGAGGGAAAATCAGGAAAAAATATATATCATACTATACTATCTGTCTTCTTGATTATTTTGTTTAAATTAGCTGAGTTTTTTTGAAGATGCTCGACTCTAGTAATGGAAACTAGCTAAAAAAGGATGCCTTGGGGCTTCCTACGCTTGCTAATGACACAAACGTGCATGTAAGATTGATCATTCCATCTCATGCCATTAAAACACTAACAAGCATATGGGTATATCAATCTTGCTTACCAAAGGAGCACAAATTAAAGGGTAGGGCTGTATAGAAATATAATAATTGCTCCGACTTGATTTGGAGGCACACACGAAGCTTTCAAGTACATTGAAAGCTGAAAGCATATTACATATGTATCTTGAATAACAAAAGAAGGGAGAGAGTGTCACATAAATCACTTCACCAACCCAACAATAGCCAAAATTCTGTTAAAGAGATCCAAAGGGCTCTTTCACTCTCACATCTTATTACACCATGCTTTCTAACCAGAAAACGGACTATGCAGGTACCCTAATATTAGTGTGCGGGGTGAAATCATATATACACAGCGGGGCACATTATACACCACCAATTAATGGGCTATATATACTTTGAACCTAGCAACTTTCTTTTGTAAACTAGTAGTATATCCGAGCTAAGTCGTATTTGAAGTTTTTTATCATGAGATGGCTAGTAAATAAAAATCACACACACAAACCTCCTGCAATTCACAACACCAAGATCTCCTCGAAGTTGTTAGTCCTCTTGCATTAATAATGGAAGTTTTTAACTACTGTGACATTTATGGCGCTATACCCATACAGTTGATTTCTGGCATAGCATAGCATTACAAACACCACATGGGTGCCCTGTTGGATTGATTCTTGGACCATTCATATAAATTACATCAGGATATTCCAATAAATGGGATTCCCCCTCTTTCTGGGATGAACTTGGGTTTTGGTTCTAGAAACACAACAGATTGAAAGCAATAATTCAAGACAGAAAACACAAATTAGGGTGTGAAATTCATAACAAACAAATTAATCAATATATAACAAGATTCACTTCCATCCACTTTGTCAGACATCCAAAATTGCAGAAGAAGAATAAGCCCAACATTGGCACCCAAAATTACTACATAAACATATATAGTCATCATAAGCTTAGACAGGAACCAACCCCCCACCCAAAAAACAAAAAAAAAAAAAAAAACTTGAAAAAGAAAACTCCTCTTGTCTCATGTTTTCCTACATTATCGAATTGAAACCAAAAATAAATAAAAAAATTCACCTCTTTGTTTTCTTATTTTTGGAGAACTCGCTATTGTTGAAGCCTCTCAAATCACTAGTGGTTTCAGCTGTGTTCTGCTTCTTCATACCTTTCTTCCCCCCAAACCCAAACTTGGAATCCTTAAACTCCCTACTTTTTCTCTTCTTATCTCCTCCTTTTCTCTCCTTCCCACCACCTTGTCTTGCCTTCCCACCCGACCGATCCCAAGGAGATGCCCCTGGTCTTTTCTTGTTACCCCTCTCAAACCCTTTGCCAGGATTCTTATTACCCCTCTCAGAACCATTCCCATCTTCAAATGGCAAGCCCATGTCCTCACCTTTCTCCCCTGCAGCAAACCCACTCTGCTGTCTCTGCTTCCTCCACTTCTTAACAGTCTCAATCTCGTCTTTCTTCTGCTTAGTCCTCTCCTTTTGCTTTTGGGCCTGTACTTCTTTAGCCTTCTTCTTGTTCTCCCTAGCTTTCCTTCTCTCTTCAGCTTCCTCAATCCTTTTCTTTTCAGCTAGAAGTCGGCCCTTGACTTTCTCCATGTGAGAATCAGTTTTGACCATCTCAGCATAATAGTCAGGAGGCCTGAGAAAAGGAAGGCCCATGGCCTGAAATTTGAGAAAGGCCTGCCTTGTACCCTCCAATGCCTGTGTATAGAAAGCAAGCTCTCGTGTAAGGTCATCATTGACGTCCACCTCTTGCTCTTGGTCATAGTCAATCAAGAGTTTGTGTTTCCAATCCACATTCTCTGGCCAGCTAATATCTCCAAGTTTATCGAGCAGACCATCCCTGTTGTATATCGAGTTCTTTTTAGGTTCAGTTAACCTCACATCTCCATCCTCTTCTGACTCAGATTCAGAATCCATGACATCATCAAGATCTTCGGGACTACCATCTGTTATTATCTCATCATCTGACACCACCGGATTATTTTTAAGAACAGCCATCCAGTGATCTGAAAAGAAACAAGATGCACAATCATCCACTAAAAACATAAAGTATATACCGTATTGTTTAATATTAACAGAAAATGGGTGGAATCACATGTTAGCACGCCCTGAGAATGATGAAGACCAAGGAAGACAAGGCTTCAGACAAGATGATCAAGGCCAAGACAACTATCAAGAATTTTCAAGACCAAGAAATATAAAAATTAAAAGAACAATAAAATGCTACAAGTCAATTTTTGAGTCAACTTCAATGGACTGCCCAGGATGTTGTAGAGCTCGAAATTTGGTGTATAATATATGGTTGGAAAGCTCTGAATGTCTAGTTTCCAACCCATCAAACGGATCTCAATTCCGAGTTTTCTAGAAGGAGAAAGACCCAAAATACTACCAGCTGGTCAGAATAGACGGGAATATTGACTTTGTGACTCTAGATTCATCTTGTTAGCATCTGCACATTCTAGATGAGCGCCCCCCCCCCCTGTTTCCTTTTCATATTCCATGCATTGTATAAGAGTTGTGAACTCATTCTTAAGTCTTATCCCCACATTTAAGATGATGTTATCTCTTTTGTATTGAGCACTATATAATCTAAGTGCTATTGCATTTGTAAGGGAGATTGAAGTATGAAATCAAATTGAAGAACTCTTTTGAGCTTTGCTCTTATCGAGTGTTTGTAAGATTTCTTGGATTAGAATCTCAACCCTTTGAATAGCGGGTTTGTGGCGTTCCATAACGAGGTTCTTAGGCAATTGCATCTAACGGGTTTTGCTTACACCCCAAGGTTCCTATTCAATTGCAAATAGCGGGTCGAGGGAGACTCATTCTATCCATTTCTTTTCCATTGTTGCTGATTCTTCCTTCTTCATTGTGTGTGTTGGAACTTCTTCGATCGATCCTTGGTAGGATTCACATCAGAGAAGCAACAAAAAATTACCGAGCTGGCCCATATTTAGGAGCTGACTTTACTTACTGCTCAATTTGTTTGGTAAGAAACGAAGTCATCAAAATCTTACAAATGGCTATATCCTTAATCAAGTTATGCAAAGATGCATTACACAATAGAGTTGAAGATCCTTACTAGTAGTTGAACTGATAGACGAACCTGGCTGTTTGCATAATGTAATCTACTTTCAGATATATGTCAACAGTAGCATACGAAATTTGGGATCAGACACCAGCAACGCTTATCAATACTTACAAGGCCAAAAACGAAAACAATAATTGGAAAGATACAGCTTTACCAACATTAAAGATCATGATTAAAGATTAAAACAGTTTGGAAACCACAGAAGAAAAGGTAAAAACAAGGAAGATAAAGAAAATAATGAAAAGTAGCCTCTAAATTTCCATGAAGAGTTTAAACTTCTTCAGAAATCAGAAAAAAGGACCCCCACAATGTTTAAAATTGTGAGAGCATTTACGTTCAAGTACTATTCAGTACTGCAAGGATGAGGAGGCTGTGTTCATTAAGGATAGCTAAAAAGGGAAAATTCATGGAATTCTGACCAAGAAATAAAAATCTTTCAGTAAATTGAGAGAGGGGAAGATTACCTCGAGCAAAGGACGACGGCAAAGAGGACGGCGTAGAGAGTCGACGGCGAGAGATATAGGATAGCAAGAGAGTACGGGAGGGAGAGATCGGCGGCGGGCGACGGGCGGCGAGCGGCGAGAGGATACGGCGCAGAGGAGCGGAAGAGAGAGAGGACGTCGCGGAGGAAGGAGACGGTGAAGAGGGAAGGGTTTTATGAGTAGTTAGGGTTTGGGGCTTTTTGGGAGGTTTACTGAAAAAATTGGTCAAATGCAAAAAGGGAAAAATGACCGGGTCAAGAGCAGAGGCCTTATGTCGTAAAAGAAAAAAAATACTTACGGGCCGACACTCTTTTCTAAAATTACAAGGCTCAATTACCCTCCTTTTTTCAACCGTATAAATATAAATTTATTTATATTATTTTTTTTCTTAAATATCCTTTTTCCTAGCGTCCTTTCTTTTCCAAAATCCTTATGAAGCTCTTTTTTCTTAAAATCATATATGTCCATTGGAAAGAAGATTGTGCTAAACATTTGTTTCTATTTTTGTTGTAATTTTGTAATCAAAATATTCATTTTATTCCACGTTTTTTCATTTTATATGGAGCAGACCCAGAACATTTGTGTTCTATCTCCGTTGTAATTTTGTAATCAAAGTGTTCGATTTGTACTAGAATCACAAGGAATAAAATCACATGAAATTGAATGGAATCACAAGTGGGTAGAAGCCTAAAAAATCACTTGTGGGAAAATATACGCGTTTAAATTTTTTTCTATTTTGCCTCGGTTTAAAAATATACGCGTTTATTGGTTTAAAAATTAGGCATCAGTTCTTCCAATCATGCATCGATGTTACTTAATTAGACAATGTTCCTTACAATAATGCCTCGATTTTAGTTTATTAGTCACCGTTATTTACAATTTTGTCCCGCTGTTACTTAATTAAGCATATTTCTTTCAAATCATGTTGCAGTATATAAATAATTAGGCATCAATACTTCCAATCGTGCCTCGGTGTTACTTAATTAGGCATTGTTCCTTACAATCATGTCTCGGTCTTACTAATTAGGCGTTGTTTCTTTAATATGGTGATAGACTTCAATTTATTTTTCCAATCCTGCCTCAGTCTTACTTGATTAGGCATCGTTCCTTCAAATCATGCCTCAGTGGTACTTAATTAGGCATCGTTCCATCAAATCATGTCTCGCTATATAAAAAATTAGGCTTCTTTTTTTTAAAAAAATCATGTCTCGTTGTTAGTTAATTAGACTTCATTTATTAAAATCATGCCTGAAATTGATAAACGACGCCTAAAATTTTTTGAGCGATGCCTTATTTTTTTATTTGCGACACCCAAATTTTGCCAAGTGGCTTTTGCATAGCATCGCCCAAAATTTTTACCGACGCATGAATTGGGACAATGGCTTTGTGTGCCTCTTTCCTTCATTAAAGGTATTTTCATCGTTTTCCCTAAAAAGTATACTGTAGTGATTTTAAAAAATAATGATTGACTTTTGCGGTTATAATTCCACCGCATTGTACCGGCTCGGCTATCACCCAATAAAAATTTTGGGTGACAACCGGGCCGATCCTATGGGATTATATTATAACCTCTCCAATTCATTTTTTTTTATTCAACCGCTAAAGTACAATTTTTAGGGGTAAAATGTCGAAGATACCCTCAATGAATAAAAGACACGCGCACAAAGTCACTGCCCAAATCTGTGCATCGCAATGAAAAAGCCACTACCCAAATTTGGGCCTTGCAAGGAAAAACATTGGGCATCGCTCAAAATTTTGGGATCGCAATGCAAAAGCCACTGCCCAAATTTGCGATGCTAGATTTTGCATTGGTATGAGGGTATTTTTCTCATGTCAGTTTTCTTGAAAAATGATTTGATACATGCCAACTTTAGGTTTGAGTTCGATTGACTCTTGTTTATTTTCTTACTTAACTCTGTTTCTATTCCACCTTCTCTTGAACATTTGAAAAACAATGAAGAATCAGTCTCCACACACACACACACACACACACACACACACACACCCTTTCTTACTTGCTTGATTATTAGAATGCATGTAAAAAAAAGAAAAAAAAGAAACAGATACACCTAATTAATCTGCACCTAAGGCCTTGCTGAAACTATTAGAATAACCAAACGTAGGTCTATCGAAAATCATAGGTACCTCTACATCTCCTTGGAGCATTTTAAGCGCATCCAAAATGGTAGGCAACGACACCCACATCGGAGGCAGGTCTAGAAACTAAGCATCATAGGGTTGTGCGCATTAATAAGCCTCATTGTTGTAGTGTACTCTCATGTTCAAATTTTGCGCACACACTCGACATTTTGTTTGACTCCAAAGTTTAAGCAGAACATAACAAGTGGAGATTTACTCATGGAAAAGGTATGTTACAAATACCCATCAATTCTTTTTTCCTTTGAATTTTTCATTAAATTCGGATTTTGCCTCTTTGAATTCAAAATGATTTTTATTGGTTTTGAGTGAAGTCTAAGGAATAAAGATGGGGGTCTGTGTTTGTGTTTGTGTGTGTCAAATCTAGAAGCTTGAGAGAGTGGGATACATTTATTAACTTGCAAAATCAAGAATAGTTTGAGAATTTATATGCATGTTCGATGCTCTCCTTAGTCAATGGAAAACTGTAAGCTCTGATGGAAATAGAGGGAAGAAATCGAAGAAGGAGAAGTCGAAGTAGAGAAAGCGTTGGATAAGGCTCAGTCGGATCTAAAGAAGAAGACAGGTAATATTGGGAAAAAAAAAGTGGACTTATGCGGTAGTTGAACGGTTAAAATTTCAGGAAAGGAGACCAGCCCGCAATTATTCCAAAAAACTTGTGCGGGAGGGAGCCCAAATAAAAAGAAAAATAGAGTTTGGTTCGGGCGTGTGCAACTATTTTCAAAAACTACGAATTATCTATCAACAAAATGGGTCAAAATGAGATTAAAATAAAGTGAGATGGAAGTGGGTGAATGGGTCAACCCAATCTGGACCCACTTCAAAATTTTGCGGGTCATGGCTGAATGCATTGAGACGAAGATGTTTTCAACAAATATATCAAACATGGCAGGACACGTGGCACACGATGCCACCACAGTCATAAAATTGAAATGTTTCATTAATTGCTTCAGTACTCCTATTGTTTTCAGGAACGTGAGTTGCAATCCTTGTGCACCCAGGCTTTATGATTTGGTTTTATGTTAGCCTTGTTAATTCCCGCTTGCTTGATTTTCCTTGCAATACTCAACATGACTTGACTAATTTGGAGGACTTACATATTGATGGTCTAAAAGTGACATATTTAAAGGCAAAAGTGACACATTCAAGGCCAACAAGTGACACATTTAAAGGCAAAGTGACACACTTTCATACATAATGACTTACATATTGAGGGACTAAAATTGACACATTTCAAGGCAAAGGTATCACACATTCATACATAATGACTTAAGGGATTAAAAGTGACACATTTTAAGGCAAACACGACACACTTTCATACATAATGACTTACACATTAATGAATTGAAAGTGACACATCTAAAGGTAAAGTGACACATTTAAGATCAAAAAATAATATGTTTTTCATTTATAAAAATCTCATGGGTGACAATGTAATTTTAAAATTTTAACTCATTTAATATGGATAGCTCGTCTTACAGAGCTTCTTTTTTATAAATGTCTCGAATTGGTAGAAGCGTTATACGAATAACAAAGAGAGAGAGAGGGAGACAGAGAGAGAGAGAGAGAGATATTTAATTGGGGGGGGGGGAGTAAGCCTAAGAGTAGGGGCTGCAGCCAATTTTTTGGGTTGGATCCCATGTACAACCGAATATATAGTTTGGTCCTTATTTGATGCTCAACTCATTAAAAATGAATATAAAAATTCAAATGATACCCATAATTTTTCATATCTTACCATCTTTATCTCTAATAACTCAAAATTTAGAGAACTTTTTGTTTAGTGTCCAAATGAATCAAACAAAATTTCTATTTATAGATAAAAATGTGTATTTTTAAAAAATAACTTTATTTATTTATTTTGAGTTGCAAAAAGACCAAAAATAAAAGAAAAAGAAAAAAATAAGAGACGTTGTGGAGATAGAGAGGGTTGGTTCTTGATTTAAGGAAGGTGAGTATCTGGACTAGATACTCCATCACCTTTCTTTATTTTTGATTCTCTTTTGATACCATGTAAATCCCCCGTTTTACACAAAACACCCTTTAAATCCTTCGTTGATCCATCATTGTACTTGGTATAAAAGAATTCTTGAACCAATCAAAAGCAGCAAGCCTACAAACAATTATATATATATGATATAACAGTGGTGAATGTTAAAATAGAATGTCCGGTGTTCCAATTAGATTAGATTTTTATTTTACTTGGAATTTATTCTACTTGTAAATATATTTATCTTATTAATTGTTTATAAATACATGATAAAATGTTTAGACCAATTTTAGCTATGGGGGCATGGTTGCGCATTTGATGGTAATTATGAAATATGCTTCTAGAGGTTTGGTCTTAAATTGGTTTTAAGTTAGTTGACTTTTCAAAACAATGACATTGAATAGCCTTATAAGATTTATGTGTATGATGTATGCTCGTATGATGAGGATGTTGCATTTCATTAGCATCAACGTTGTGACGCAAGCACATATATTACAGGTACTTGTTAGAGAACAAGTTCACTGAACATGACCCGTTGAGAATTCTTAAATTTATGTTTTAATTGTCAAATTAATAATTTTTCACGTTACGATAATACATAATTAGTCATTGGACTTGAAGCACGATAGTAAGCTTGTGCACATCATGTAACACTTTGATTTATTTTCTGATTGTCTGACAATCGTAAAATGGTATTTTGGGTGTTGCACTGGTGTGCATGGAGGTTAATCAGCGGCTAACATAGAATTCGACCTTTGTCAGATGATAAAAGAATTTCCTGTGTTTTTCGTAGTTCATGATTCGAACATTTATTAAATCAATTGGATTTTGACTTATAATTCATATCCTAGATTTAATCAGGAAATTAGATGTCCAAAGAAGTACATATATGCACTCCTAATTAAAATAAGTTTACTTGCTATTTCACCTGTTGCTAGGTATTCGTGCTACTTGCTAGGTATTCCCACGATTTGTAGGTTCTTGAAATTAATGACTTAATTTCAAATATATTAACTAATTGAATTATTTCATAAAATAAATTGTTATTCGTAAGTTACAAAATTGTTGTAAACCTAAATGATATTCATGATACTTGCTAGCATTAGTTGTGAACCTAAATGGTCACATACTAAGAATGAAATGATTCATTTGTTCAATAAAAAAATTAATCCAAATTATTGGACGCAACTGATTAGTAGAGATTAATTGATAGATAGAACTTATTTGATCAATTAAATTAAATTTGGGTCGGTCAATTAATTCAATTAATTGTTGAATTTTTATTTAAAGTCTAGCCTAATATTTTATTAGGCTCGTTAGTAGAGCCCATCTTATTAATTTGGATGAAATGAAAAGGAAAGGAGGGGTAGTTGATGTGTCTTAAATTTACCTTGCAATTGCACAAGACTATTGTAGAATAGAAATATGGTAGCAAGGGTCGAACCTCGAGGAGAATGAATTAAAAAGGATTTAATCTAAACTAATTAAAACAATTGCAATAAAATAAAAGAGAGGTTTTTTTGGATTAAAATACTAAATTAAACTAATGAAAGGAATCTAAAATTAACTACTTGCAGAAGACTGAATTTATAAAGGTTTTATGGATAAGAAAAGTCTAGGCATTGGGATTTACTTGTATCTCCTTTTATGTGTATTGGTCTAAATATATCTATCAATTATGGGTCCTATCGCTAGGTAAAGGATTGAGACTTACGGTCGAGGATTGCAATCCTTAGTACTTCGCTTTAGCTATGCTTTCATGGTCCGTTCACACAGTAATTAAGAGTCCATTAAGTTCCATATGAATTAAAACATGGAGGAACGGACTCTATGGTACTCCATATTGCATTCCACCATACAATACGAACCTAGATCTACTCCTTAACCTACGGTCGGGAATTAGAGAGACCTATTTATCAATTAGGTTGGCCAGTGTATGACTTATGCATTCGATGGTGCAGTTCATCATACCCACGAGCTTACACATTCATTAACGCAACCATTATGCGATAATTTCAATATAAACCAATTATAATCTAATATGATAAACAATAAGTTGATAGAATAAGAATATATTAACACATAAAATTTGATACAAAGTTACCTACAATACCTAGGATGGAAAAGTTAGTTTATCATAGATGATGAACACAACATATGAATGGATTGGATCATCTTCAATTAATCTTCAACAATTGAAAGTAAAACTAAATTACAAAGTATTTTTGCCTCTTGAGAGTGCTCAAGAGCAGCCTAATTTGACCTAAAAACGGATGATACAAAGCTTTTAGAGGTAGGATTTTATTTATACTAGCTAGGGTTTTGGAGAAAAGACAAAATATGCCCTTGCTGAAAATCGGGGTTGAGCGGTCGCTCAACCTATGCCCTGAGCGATAGCTCAGGCTCCTGCTTTCGAATTCTTGCTTCTGCTTTTTGCGCACTCGCTCAGCCTCCTGTTGAGAGAGCGCTCAGCCTTTTGAACAGCCTTTTTGACTCTTTTGGACCTTCTTCTTCAGCAGAATTACACTTAGGCCCTTGGAAACTTCATATAACTGCAAAATGGCCTAAAATACATCTTTTCCCTCAACTTTAGCCTGAAACTCATAAAACACTGAAACCCATATCAAAAGCTTCGGAAACTCGTAGAAAAGCACAACCTAAGTAAGAATAAATACACAATAGATGCGTATAAAACACATCTATCAAATACCCTCAAACTTAGACTTTGCTCGTCCACGAGTAAACATATAAATACAAAAGCAATTAAATAAAACAAAACAATACAGAAAGAACAAAAATCTTTTTGGAGGATGACACTATTTACACTCATCTAGAAACCCACAAACTCAAGAAAACTCAAAAGAGCGACTCGACTATACAGATAAATACAAAAAGAATTAAAACTAAGGCTAGAAAAATAAAATAAAGAAAATCTTTTTGGTTATTAAGTCATATAGTGCGAAAATTAACGGCAGTTTCAAGCAATGCTCTATACATGTGTAAGGACTAATTCCAATACCAAATGGGTTCTCTCTATCATGCAAATAGTACTATGATTGATCAGATTGTGTGAACTCCCACTCATATAGCATATCCAAAATTAGACATTTTAATCAAGAAAAGCTCAACATTCATTCTCTCCATATTTTGAAAATCAAACCAACATGCATTAAAAAGGCAAATCTACCGTCAATATCCGGTCACTTAATAGAAAATAGAATATTAAGGAATCAAAAATGCTTATACATCCATCCCATGCACTTCCTATGTATGAACACACTACTCTTATTTCTCAGTTGCTTGCAATAGCTCAGATTATGCTAACACGTTGGGCTTAACCAAGAAGTGTATATGAATTATGGATCATAAGAGATATTAGTCAAAAAATGAAAAGATACAACAAGTCTGAAAAAAGGCAGAAATGAGAACAAAAAAAGGAAATTGTATACTGCGTGGGCCTGCTCAGGAATATGATATCACTCTGGAACCTCAGCATCAAGCAAAGCCTCCTCCACAAGTCTCCCCTCGCGAGAATACTGAAAAATGGAGAAGTCTTCAGTAGGCACAAAATAATCAGCCTGGACACCAGGAATCAGACGTGAAGGCCTCGGCCTATCTGAAACATCTGAAGCACATCTAGCTGCTATCGGAGCAGGGTGGAGTACCATCCTCAGAAACTCCTCATATGGCATGATAGGATAATCATCACGAGCCCACATGATAAAGAAAATGCTGACGGTTGACCCACACACCCATGTATAAAGAGTAAACCATAATCGACACCATCAGAATACGTCGATGACTCATCTCTAGAGAAGTCAGATAAAACCTAGTCAAACCCCTCCAAGGAAATAGATGTACCGTATCATAATGAGAGCTAGTAATCCTTTCTCGTGCCATCGCTACGGATACCCCGGTGCCATCCCGATCTTCCTCTACCCTATTCACATTCACGAACTCAACAAGGAAAGGCGACTCGTGAATATGTCTCTTCAGTGGGCTAGGAGCAAAACTGAAGACTGAGTAAGCCCATACCTTAAAAAAAAAAAACAGCAGCAAGAAAAAAAATCAGCTAGTGAATGATGCATGAATTCAAACAGGTAGCAAATAAATAAAAAAGAGAGAGATACCTCCCAGGCCGGAGCAAAGCCATTAAGGACTAAAGAGTCATTGCGGCTAGCACGATCCATGGAAGCATAAAGCTCAGCTAAGCCTGCCTTCCCACAGTCAAAGTCAGAAACCCGATACAAATCCCAGAGGCATCCCAAGATAGATACCCACAGAATGGTGGACGAGTTAGCGAAAATCGTCGTCCCAGAAAGAAGAACAGGAACGCCATGGCTACACGAGAGACTGCATCGTAGTTATCGTCATCGACTCGCCTGGTATTCTGTTCCAGCCACCTCTTCACACTAAGGATGCGTACCTCATCAGCACTCTTATAGTCATGTTCGAAGCCTAATAGGTCCTCGACCACATCATGCTGATGGCAGAAGGTAAAATCCGGCTCTAGATTCCTAACTATGCCAGTAGGGATGCCCATGATCACAACAAAATCGTAGAGAGTCATGGTGGCCTCTCCCCAGCTAAAGTGAAATGTATGGGTGGTGTCCCACCAATACTCTCTAAGAACCTCAAAGAGAGGCAAGTAGCTGCGGAAGTGGCTGAATGCTCGCAAAAATGATCCCAACCATGTCTGCTCGATCAAGATCACTGCCTACGGAGGTAGAGACTTATAAATGGAAGCCAGCTTCTCCGAACTGGATACACGACTAAGGGTATTATGTGCCTGTGAAAGAAAAAGAAAAAACATCATTTTCTCATAAAAAAGGAAAGAGAAAAAGAAAGAGGAAAAAAAAGAAAAAAAGAGGTAAGCTCTCATTTTCTTCATCCCATCATGCATGATATATCTCATGTCATTGCATTAATTATGTCATGTCCATACTCACTTTGCATTTTAGAAAAAATATATATGCATATATTATTTTCTTTTGTCATCTAATATGTGCATTTATCTCGGAATATGTGGATATTGTATTTTCAGGATTTAAAATTATTTTCTTGTCAAAAGAAAAAAAAAAGAGGCATCTGTCCGCATGACATGTTTTATTTTGTCTAAATATAGCATGGGCATTAAAAAAAGAAAAAGAGTGTATTGCATTAAAAAAAAAAATCAGTTGCATGTGCATACATCAAAAATATATCTGTTGCACTTGCATTATCCGAAAAAATATATTTGTTGCACTTGCATAATATGAAAAAATATATATATCTGCATCGTGTGCATATCTCTGAAAATATAATAGTTGCATAAAATATGCATCGCTGAATCAAATAGTGTCAATTGCATGAGTATGCATCGCAAAATTAAAAGGCATTAATTTCATATTTTTGCCTATACTTTCATTGCCAAATTGCATCATCCTAGCATAAATCATGCATGCATAAGCATCAAGATTGCAGCAGGTATACTGCATGAATGCCGAAATACCAAGAAATTCAACCAAATGGGTTTGAGAAAATGAAGACTTACAGCCGGATTTGGAAGATGAGCAATGTGGGTAAGCCGATCTCGATGTATGTTGCTCCAATCATCGTTGGAATGCCAGTACCGAACCACATTTTGGTTCAATAGAGATAGCTCATGGCGTCCTTAGCCAGATTCCGGGTTCATTGGAACTTTTCCCTTCCTAGATCACAAAGAGGAAGCTATCTGGTGAGTGAAACAATTAATTTGGCGGAAGAAATTTGAGAAAAGATGAAGAAATCAGGAAGAATTCCTCTGTCGGCAAAAATAATGGAAAATGGGTATGTTGATGTTGCTGCTGCTGCGTCTTCCCCGTAAGAGTTAATAAGGGAAAGGAATTTTCCCTTTCCACCCCTCCAAAATCCATTTTAGCACTTAAAACCCCAGGTTTGCTCAAACTGCAAAGTGGCCCTGAAGTCATAACGGAAAGTTAACAAAGATAACTGTCGTCAACGAAAGTTAACAGCCATCGATCAAAAAACAAAAGAAAAATCATATCCCCAGCAGGATGCCCATTAAAAAAAAAAGGGAAAAAAAAGAAGAAAAGGGTAAAGTGTTTGCATTTTACTTTGCCTGTTGCATGCATTTTATGTTATGCTATGCCATGTCATGTTATTTTATGTGTTGGATTATTTTCTCGAGGGGTACATACCTCGGAACGTGGGAATAATTGGTCTCGTGCATTCCATTTGTGTTATTGGATTATTTCCTCAATGGGTACATACCCCGGGACGTGGAAATGATTGGTTTCATGGCATCCCAATGGTTGTTGTTGGATCCTTTCCTCAAGGGGTACATACCTCGGGACGTGGAAATGATTGGTCCAGTGCTTGTTGTTTGCTTGTCTGTCGGCTTGAGCCGAACTACGTTTGGTCTGATTCCTGAAAATGATACGTAGGCAGCCTACTCAGTAGGCACGACCATCAGAGCATTTCATTTGCATCATATCTGCTCTATCCCATCAATCCATTTAAAGTGCTTAGGGTATAAGATAAACTATTGCATCATAAAATGCTGCATACTGTATTCCTCTCCATAATAATTTCCACGAAATTTGGGAGTCTATTTTTATCAACGATGTTCATTTACTTGGTAAGTTTCGATTTACCCGTAAACTCCATCGTTGAGGAGCTCTGTAGACACCCCAATTTCATACCCCTGGTATATGACATGTCATAAAATATCAAAACATGTTAAAAGGACTAACGAATGTCAAGTTACATGGTTGAAAATGCAAAAGAAAAAGAAGAATGCATAAACATTGAACTGCAGGGGCCAAAGTGCCAAAAATGAAACAAGAAAAGGCTGTGTGCGCTGCCCACACCCCTCCTGGGCGCTGCGCCCACAAGCCCTATAGGGGGCGCCCACATCTTCCCAAAGCACTGGTGCAATTAGCCTAAGGTGCAACCTTTTCAGGGCACGGTACAAGCCGTTGAAGCTCAGTTGATAAAACTTAACTGCGAACGAAAGGCTGATCCCCAGCTATAAATAGACCCCCTCGGTTTCAGAAAAAACATAGTTTATGCAGTGACAAAAATTTCACCGCGCAGTCTGTGAACGTTCTCCTGAGAGAACGCCGAGGTCATTTTCCTCTCTAGCCCCGAAACTCTGCCAAATCTTCCCTAAACACTTAAACTCTCCGGCCAAAGTGAATCCTAGTTATCTTGCTAGGTTTCCGCCCTATTTCACCGGTTCAAAAGAACCAAAAAGAGCAGTTGCATTGCCCGATTCCAGACGTTAAATCCAGTCAAAGCAAGCAGTTGCTCTGCTCGATTTCAGACGCAAGCAAGCACACAAAGCAAGCAAAAGCAAGCAGTTGTGCTGCTCGTATCCTAAGGCAAAAATAACAAAAAGGAGCAGTCACGCTGCCCGAAACCCTGTAGCAGCAAAAAGCAAAAAGACTCTCTCTCCCTGAAGGACAAAGCGAGCGCACCCTAAAGCCTACCAGAAAGAAGTTTGGTACGGGATAAAACCCCCACACTTTAAGAGGTACGTGTGAATGCCTCGGAATTCTCCCGGACCCCGCGCTCCCTTTTTTAAGGGAATGCGAACTGCGGGAGGACATCACTCTTTTCATTCCATCCTCCCTTGTTTAGGGGAAGACGAAATTAAAAGTGCAAAAAGAGTGTTGTCGAAAGCGCGTTGAATACGCCTCGGTCACTGAGTGTGCTTTAGTCCACTATGAGTGCTTTGGATTTTTCCATAACTCATCCTTCCTTGTTTAGGGGAAAACAAGATACAGAAAACGCATCACCCTTTTCATTCCCATCTTCCCTTGTTTAGGGGAAAACAGAAAAGTGCAAAAACATGATGTTGCGAAGGCGCGTGGGAACACCCTCTGCATCACTGTGAACTGATGTATATTCTGGATTACTATGAGTGCTTTGGGTTTTCCGTAGCTCATCCTCCCTTGTTTAGGGGAAAACAAGATATAGAAAGTGCATCACCCTTTTCATTCCCATCGTCCCTTGTTTAGGGGAAAACAGAAAAATGCAAAAAAAAGGATGTTGCGGGCCTCACTGTAATCCAAAATGTTGTAACTGAGTCGCCATCTTTATTTTAAGGAGAAATAAAGAAAAACAAAAAAATAACCAGAGTTTGTAAAAAGGGGGTTCAGGGGCTAAGTTACGAGGTAGGAAGGTGTTAGGCACCCAACTCGCCCTTTCGGTCTCAAAAAAAGTTTTTGGCTAAAAATATGCTTTTATTATATTTATTCAGCAAATCAAATAAAGCATTAAAACAGATATATCTGTATCTACATTATTACAGACTTGCAGCCGCTTCCTTCCAGTAATTACAAATACATCTATAAATATTTGACCATAATAATGGCTATTTTTACTGTGATTTTCTATAGAAATCCGGGCAGCATAACTGCTTATATTTTTTACATCAGGCCGACTGAAAATAGCATTTTTTTTATAAAAACCTCTTAAAGGCTTGCCTTTAACTCTTTAAGAGCGTAGGGTGTGTTCGCTCTGTTCTTCCGGGAAAGGGAGTCTTTTGCTGTTGTGGAGATTCGGGCAAAGTAATTGCTTCCGAAAGTTGCTTTTGGCACCGGGAAACGATCGAGCAACTGCTTTTTTTTTATGTTGTTTGCTTGCTGCAGGCCGAAATCGGGCTGAGCAACTGCATGCTTTTGGTGGATTTGGCCTCTGGATTCGGGCAGGGCAACTGTTTTTTTTTTTTTGGGATTTTTGGACCGGAGGAAATAGGGTGGAATCTTAGCGAGGAGGCTAAGATTCACTTTGACCGATTGGTTTTGTGTTTGGGGGAGATTTAACGGAGCTTCGAGGCTTTTTGGAGGAAGGGAACTCTCAGGACGATTTCTCTGCGTAAATTGAACGTGGTGTGTGAACTGTGTGAAATTTCTCCGTCCCTATTTCTGAATCCGGGCACCTTTATTTATAGGTGAGAACGAGGATCCCTTCGTCATTAAGATTTTTCTTTCTGTGTTTCATCGGCTTGTACCGCGCGCTTGAGAGAGTGTACCGTAAGCAAAACGCAACAGTGCAGAGGGACTATTGGGCGCCACCCCCATAGGAAGTGGGCGCGGCTCCCATTTTGAGCATGGGTGGCGCCTGGAAGTATTATGGGTGGCGCCAGTTGCTTTTTGTTTTGATTTCTGACACTTTGGCCCCCTGCCATTCACTATTCATGCATCATTTCATTTCTTTTGCATTTTTTTGCAGTCTAAACCCTATAACTTGACATTTGTTAATGTTTAATAGGTCTTGATATCTCATGTCATGTTACATACCAGGGGTACGAAATTGGGGTGTATACAGAGCCCCTCAACGATGGAGTTTACAGGTAACCCGAAGCTTACTTAGTAAACGAACATCGTTAATAAGAAATAGACTCCCAATTTCGTGGAAATAGGATAGATGCAAATGCGGCAATTTATGATGCAACAGTTTATAATGCAGTAGCTCCAATCTCACATACCCTAGACATATTTAGTCGGTTGTAGCATGTTATCATAGATTTTAAGCAAATATGCAAATTAAATGCTCTGATGGTCGGACCTACCGAAATAGGCTGCCTACGTATCCCTTAATAAAAGGAATCAGACCAAACGTAGTTCGGCCCGATGCAAACAAACAACAGCTATGCGGAAAGATATTTGCAATATCCATTACAACCTAGTGAAAATAACGCACATCAAAATACAATATTCATTGCATTACAACAAACCCAGTTGCAATATTCATTGCACCACCACAAACCCAGATGCAATATTCATTGCATTGCCACGAGTCAATGCAATATTCATTGCATTACCACAAACCCAGATGCAATATTCATTGCATCGCCGCAAATGCATATGCAATATTCATCGCATTGCAAAGACTGGATGCAATATTCATTGCATCGCCATGCACGCAGATACAATATTCATTGCATTGCAAAGATTGGATGCAATATTCATTGCATCGCCGCAAACGCGGATGCAATATTCATTGCATTGCAAAGATTGGATGCAATATTCATTGCATCGCCACGAACGCAGATGCAATATTCATCGCATTGCAAAGACTGGATGCAATATTCATTGCATCGCCACGAACGCAGATGCAATATTCATCGCATTGCAAAGACTGGATGCAATATTCATTGCATCACCGCAAACGCATATGCAATATTCATCGCATTGCAAAGACTGGATGCAATATTCATTGCATCGCCGCAAATGCAGATGCAATATTCATTGCATCACAACGCTAGATGCGATATCCATCGCATTATAAGAAAGACGGATGCAATATCCATTGCATCGTATCGCTAAATGCGATATCCATCGCATTATCAAAAAGACGGATGCAATATCCATTGCATCGCAAAGCTAGATGCGATATCCATCGTATTATTAGAAAGACGGATGCAATATCCATTGCATCGCAACGCTAGATGCGAGACCTGATGCAATATGCATTGCATCATTATGCCTAAGAAAATTCTGATGCAATATCCTTTGTATCATTAACAGAGAAAGTGTATGCAAATATCTGGTGCAATATCAATTGCATCATTTTGAGAAAAACATTGATTTAGACCGCAATATTTGTTGCAAATTAAGTGAGAATTAATTCATCTTTTATAAACACATTGTACCATTTGGCTGGTAGGTGAAAAGGCTGGGGTTGTTACTTTATTGGGGTTTTATTCGAAGCTTCGGTCACAAACATAGGAGGTATGATGTTTTGGTTTCTGGTATCTGGTGGGGTTTCTTAATGAAACAATGGAGGTCTCCTGTTTCTTTTTCTTTTGGTAACAAGATATCATGGTTTTTGGCAAAGCAAGTAAGGAGGGTTTCAAAAATCGGGCCCATATGAGGAGATAACATGGCAATCAAGCAGCAAGATCTGATAGAACTTAGGAAAACTGACACGATGCCAAAGTGAAGCAGATAGTCTAATCTTGTAAGTGGAGTTTCGAACCCTTAGTATTCTGGACAGAAATTGGTAGACAACCAGTCTAGCATCAACATGAAGGTATGGGCAAAGTGTTTCTGAAATAAATCCAATTGGCTCGCAGAAATCATGAGGGACCCTATAGTAGTGTACCAACTCTGCAATATGTTATGCGTGATAACCTTGGCTTCAAGTGAGGATTAGGCATAATAAGTGATCCTGCCATCTAGTCTTAAGAAGTCCTTGCTCAATAAGGCTGAGGTAGAACTTTCTCGGTCGATATGTGTTTCCAAAATGCCTTCTTTTAAGTCCAAGAATAACTTTCCTTTGCTTGTAATGGGACTTGAATTTTTCAAAGATTTCCTAACCAGAGCATCTCCCGTTATGACCAACAATTCATGGCTCAGGGAACATGTGATAGGAGATTATAGGGACAAGACTCATTAGTTCGGTAGAAAAAGCCCCAGGGTGACTCAATCAACAAAATTTTCAAGATAAGATAGAAAGCCCCTAGTATAATTGATTTTGTTCTATGGATATGAATGACCTCAGAAGGAAGTGGATGAAGGGAAAGCCCTTGTTTTTCTCTCTTTTTTTTTTCTTCCTTTTTCTCTTTTTTTTTTGTTCGAAGAGAGAATCAAAGACACATGATGTGAGGATGACTTTAATGAACAAGAAAGAGAGCCAGGGTTCAGAGTTCCCTTTACTGCCGAGTATCACCAGGTTTGGTGGGTTATAGACCCTACTTGGTAATTACCTTTTGATGTCTTTGCGTGTTTTAGCAGGGAGTCTATCTTCAACTCAGATCACGTTATAACCGATTGAAGCAGAGTTGTTGATCGCGACTGGTTCAAGGTGTTCTGTTTAAACTTTTGGGGATGGATTGGTTTTGAGGTTAGAAGGTCTCTTTATGGATTTGGTTTCTGTTACAAGGTGATCAATAATTTGATTATTGGTTGGTTTTTCAGGTTGTGAGTTCTAGATAGACCATTTGGCTTTTGGTTTGAGTATGGTATGCTTTGGGTATGGTAGGCCTCTCTTTTTTTTATCCACATCTAAAAAAGGTGTATGTGTTGATTTTTCCCAAAAAGCACCAAATTAGTTTGTCCAAGAGGGAGAGATGGACAAATGATGGATGGACTTGCTCCCGAGAGATTTTTTTTCTTTTTTTTTTCTCTCTTTCCTTTTTTTTTTCTTTTCCCTTTTTTTTCTTTTCCCTTTTTTTTTTCTTTCCCTTTTTTTTGGGAGCATCATTATAGCAGTTGAGAATGTTATCTCTCTTTTTGGGACAAAGAGATAATCATTCTTGGTGGATAAAAGGTGATATAGCCTCTGGTTTTGGGAAACTGTATTATAAGGATAGTTTGGTTGGGGATGTCGGAAGGTTTTATTTTCAATAGGGAGTTTGGCATAAGGTGGACTAAAAAAAGGTTTCAAGTTTTCGGAGGGATTTTGGTGTATGGTGGAAACCCCAGTATGCTACTAACAGCTCGGCCGCAATGGGTCGAAGGTGATTCTAGTCAAGACGACTTGCCTGCTTTGAATTTTATGTGTTCTTAATAGTTTGCGGGTCCATATCTTCTAGATGACTCATTGTCAATTTGTATAGTTTAAGTGTTTTTAAATAAGTCAACTTATCAATCTTGGAAGAAAACCTGTCCAAGGATACTTGGAAATAGGTGATCTGAATTGAAAAGAAAAGATATGTTTGGAGAATCTACGAAAACTGACGGTGAGTTGAAATAAAGTTACCTACTGAAGATTCTATTTAGCGAAGGGAGGTTTTAAGGACAAAGGGTTTGAAGAGGTGTATACAAAAGGGCATTTCAGGGTTCTATGAGTCTCAAAGTCTTCCATTGTCCTTCCCTGAGTGGCCAACAACTTTTTATACTGACGTTCCATCCTATCCAAGTTCTTTCTCCGGCGATGTTCGACCATTGCTCAACATGCTACTTTGTAAAATCTTTCTTCTCTGGGGGATGACCATGTAGAGTAGCATCATTTTTCTCAACCTAGTCCGGTGGGCTGACTTGATCATGTTGATTTAGGGATGTGGCTTTTCAATGATCTGGCCATCAATAAGATCTTGGATGGCACTTTTGAGCATATAACACATATCAGTGAAGTGGCCACTGCTACGATGGTACTCGCAATATTGAGAATGATTCCATGTGCTTGGTAGCTATTTTTTAGGTTTATAATTCTCCATTGGTTTCAGGACCCCTTGTGTCATTAAACCTTGCAATATTAGGGACATTGGGGCATATAGTTCATCGTAATGCCTTATGTTCCCTTTGTAAGGTCCTATGAAGCTTCTGTTAGTACTACTGCTTCCTTCAATAGAATGGGCAGACTTATCTGTCACATATGACCATGGCACACTACTGTATTTTTCAGTCGGGATTCTTTCTACAAAGTTGACTTCTTCCTTAGATTCTTCCTTTGATTCAGAATAGTAGAATGAACTTGGAGGTCTACCAATTTCTAGGGACCCTTTACGTATATCTTCATCAATATGATTTCATATTTCAACAATGGTATTGAAATCACCGTAAGAAAGATACCTCATGCGTTCAAGATAAATTGGCTGAAGGTTTTTTATAAACAACCGGGCCGATTCAAATGGATCAGGTATGTCCAAAGTCTGGAAAAATTTTCTCTTCCATCTGGCTCCAAATTCTGCAAATGTTTCATTTTCTTTTTGGGTGCATGCCTCAAGTTCCCTTTTATTTTTAGAGGTAGTATTGTCTTTGTACCTTTTTAGGAATTCTTATGCTATTTGGTTCCAAGTGCCCATGGTGCTATCATCTGCTAGCATTAACCATTGCTTAGCAGCCCCTATTAAGGTAAGGTGAAAATTGGAGGCCATGACTTCGAAACTAGCCCCTCTTGACTGTATGCCAGTAGAATAAGATTTTAGGTGGGAGATAGGGCATCTAGTCCCATTGAATTTTTCTATGTCGGGCATTTTGAAATTTGAGGGTAGTATGGCTGAAGGTTTTAGCGTTAATGCCAGCGTAGAAAATTCCCCTTTGTTCAAGACTTTGTGCATCATACTTTTTAGGTTCTCCATCTCTGCCTCTATTTTGGTGGGAGGGGGAGTTGGGTTTTGGTATATGCTGGTAGGATTGGGAGTAACTGGGTTTATTTCGGGTTGTGGTATTTGATAAGGATTTTGATGAGGTATTTGGTAAAGATTTTGGTAAGGATTTTGAGGAGGAAGGTTATTTGCGGGTACTGGGTTTTGGTATACATTGGAAGGATTTTGAGGAGGTGGTTTATTGTTGGTTTCTGCCTGACGACCAGGATCATTGAAGGGTAAATAGGTCGTTACTTGGCCTGGTTGGGTATAGCTCCTGGGATCCATATGTGGGTTATTTTGAAGTGGATTGACAATGGGAAATGGAAGGCCACTTGGATTTTGGGATATTTGGGTGTTTGGGAAAGGATATGGTGGGTATGGTGAGAGAGGGTTAAAATTTTGGTAATAAGTATTTGGTGAGAAATTGGTGATTGGGGTGCTGGCGGTTGGTGGAAGGTTAGTGTTTGGCTGAGGGTTTGGATTTAGAGGAGCATGAGAAATAGATGCTTCTTGAGGGGTTTCAGGGAAAGTGGTTCCCTCAATATTAGGCCTTAGACTTGGCATGAGTTTTGCCATCTAGCTCATTATGCGATTATTCTGTGCATCCAGCTTTTGATCTAACCATTGATGCATGACCGGAGTAGGAGCGAACCCGGGAGCCCCTGTGTCGGTACCCGCTGTAGACTGTTCATTTTCGGTGGCCATTCTGTCCAAATCTGTATTTTCTGAACCAATTCTGATATTTTCCGATCTGACCTCTGTGCCTTTTTCCCGTATCAAACGACCAATACTATCTCTGCCTTTCCAAACTGTGGCCAGTTTTCTGACGAAAAGAGTTTGAAGGTATCAGAAAGGGTTGGCTGAAGGCTTTCTGGGTTTGGAGTACAGTGTGCCTTTATTAGTATTTGTTTATTATTATTTATTTTCCCTACAATTGATCGGACAAGCACCTGCTTTGTTTTGACGACCTTAGGACTATTCCTAGAATAGTGGATTCTTTCTCCAGAGTATAGGACCCTCGTATTCCACCTGCCTTTCGACTCCCCAAGATTGGACTGATCTCAAGCGAAGGGCCTATAATCTTTCCGGGATCCACCATTCAAATGGTCTAGGTCGAATATCAGGAAATTATTGGTCAGCCCCTGTGCATTTTTTTTATTCAGATATATATATTTTTTGTTTTTCTGTTTTTTTCTGCACGGGGACTGATACCAATTGTGGGTCCCAATGGGCACAATAATAAGCTAGAAGGGGGGGGGGTTGAATAGCTTATTAAACACTTAAAACTTTTAAGTAAATTCATTGAAGGATACTTGCAATCTATCGAAGAGAATGAAGTAGCGGAAGACCTTCAAGACAGTTGTTCCAGGTCTGCCGATAAGGACTACCGGTAGACCTTTTACAAGTTACTTAAGTTCTGCTGTAAGTGGATAAAGATAATCAAAGTAATGACCGATCAAATGACGACAAACAGTATAAGAAATAACACAAGTATTTTGGGATGGTTCACACTATAAAGAGTGCTCCCACCACCAAGGCGATCAACCTTGGATTTAAATAGTGCACTATGTTTTCCACTAGATCAATTACAAAGAATATCCCTAATGGATCGTGTACAAAATATTGACTTGTGTTTGGGGTCTATGGAATTAAATATATGTAAATACAAGATATTTAATTCGTGCAGAAGTATAGTAAATGAATGTAAACAACAAGAAGTTAAAAACAATAAGTGTTGATGAGCAGCTTCTTGTTGTTGACGATGACTTCTAGATCTGTTGAGGATCTCTTGATTGCACTGAGCTGTAAGACTTGGAGTTATGAAGTTTCAAAGCAATCCTTTAAGTGTTCGATTGATTCTGTACAGTGCTGTGTCTCCAGTCTTTAATGGCAGTATTTATAGCAGGTGCACTTCAAAAGATCCGTTGGGGAAGACGAATATTTCAACAGCTCTTTTCAAGAATGCATTAAATGCATGGGGCTGTCAGTCAAGGATTTTCGTCTTCACAGATATCTAGAGCAGGGAATGATTTCTGAGATCTTCAAAGAGAGGGCGATTTAGGTGTCAGATCTGAGAGTTGTTGCAGAAAGTAGGAGACAGTCCGCTTTTCTCTGCTTTCACTGTTCAGGACGAAAAGACTTCCTGCTTTTCGGAAAGTTGCTTTCGGCGGCTTGATATGTAAGGGAATGTCGTTGGATTAATTCAAACTCTGATAAGATTAGATTGAATTAATCCAATTAGTCATTGCTGGATAGGACACGTCATAAGAGACCAGGTGGACACAAGGTCTGCCGTTCTTAGGCTTTGAGCAGGTCTTCCGGTAAAGCTTGTGGAGAGGTCTTCCGCTGAACCTGTGAAGTCCTATAAAAACTATACTTGGCAAAGTTCTATACACAGTTGCCACGCTAATCGATACGCAGCCCGATTAGCCACTGAAGTATAAAACTAATGTAATGTACTGAACAAATATAAATCTAACATAAGAATCAATAATCTCCTCCTATTTATATCTGGTCATTATTACTACAAATGAGGGCTAAAAACAGACTATGTGATAGATAATTACATGTCTGAGAATTTTATATATTGAAGTAGAAGACATGTCTCTATCAAACGGACGAGCACCTCAAGTGTAAGGAACTAATCTAAGTGCATACAAAGAGTAAGAAAATCATAGAATAGCACTCAGATCAGCAGCAGTTCAAATAAATTTAAACTGATTGTTTAAATTCTAAACAGATATGAAAATAAAGTAACAAGAATTTAAACAAGATAACCTTTTTTTGAAAAGCAAGTAATCTTCTGTATTTATAAACAAGAAGTTTACATATCACAGAGTTTTCAAAATGAAAGATAAATACAAAGGTAAGGGAAGAAAAGATACAAAACTACCAAGGTCTTTTCCCTTTTCCTTTGTCTGCAGCTTCCTTTTCCCTTCGTTCTCGCTCTAGCTCTTCCATTCTTCGCTCAGATTCGCTCATCCGCATCGAGGAGGTCCGGTGGAACGAGAACGGTAGTCCAGTTCTTCACGAAGACGGCTGTTCTCTTCCATCAACATTCTGTTGATTGATCTCATTTGCTTCTCCTCCGTGATGGCCAGATCACGATCACGATTTGCATTCATAACATCGTGAGCAGAATCTCGAGCAATGCGGTTGAGTTCGAGAACAGGAGGGCGACCGTTGCCGAGATGGAGAGTGATGGCATGGAATAACTCGTAGAAAAGGGAGGAGCAGATACGGACACACTCATCTCGTTGAGCTTCAACGTTGATCTTGACATCTGTGAAGTCGTGTCGTATCTGTCCAAAGCGAGTCCAGACATCCTCTTGGAATTGTCGAAGAAGAGCGGCTTCGGTCATTGGCCTTTGCGGCAGCGGCTATTTTGGCGTAGCGGTAGTGGGTAAGCCGCCAAGCTCATATATGGCGCCCGTGACAAAATTTCATCATTGGTCGGTGATGAGAAGTAGTTGCGGCCAATATGAATGGTGCCGCAGAGGTAGAGTCGGCAAGCCGTATGGGCCGTTGGAGTGGAGGAGTGATGGAGCTCAAGAAGACGAGTCTGGGTTGGTATGGAGTTGGTGGAGGAAGATATGGTAATGGGTGGAGGGGAGGAGGGGTTGGTGGAGAATCATCTCAATGTCGCTGTCGAATTGTCACCGATATGAGATGATTCGTAGGGCCTGTGAGAAAACCGTAAAGAAGGCGGGGTGGTAGAAGAGGGATTTTGGTTTTCTAAGGGAAGATTGAGGAGGTTGATGGGTGGGATAAATAGGTCCGCCACCGACGATAGTTCGAAAAGGAACTTGGCGGCAAGCAGAGTCTATCGGCGTGGGGGAGGATTTGAGGTGGGCGTGGTGTGGTTGATGAAGTTGGTTGGGATCGGGGAGGTGAGGACGGGTAGATGGGTCGGGTGAGTAGTTAAAAGGGGAAGGTGGAGGAGGAGTGGGGGTTCTGGGCCGGCTCCTCCCGAAGTTTGAGGCTCTTCCCGAGGGATAGGCTCCTCCTAGGTGGTGAATTCCTCCGAGTAGATGACTCGGAGGAATTGGTTGTTAGGTGGGTGTGCTCAGCAGGGTTGGCTAGAGGTAGTGGAAGTTGGTTGTGGTGTGGTTGATGGTCAGGCGCCGGTAGTGGCTTGGTGGCGTAGTTGGTTGGTAGCGGTAGAGGTCTTGGTACCGTAGTTCTCCTTTCCTCGGCCGAATAGGAGGCTCGGCCATCCTGGGGTGGAGGGTCCGCCGGTGGTTGGTCTTCAAAGGTTTTACGAAGTTTCCTTCGCTTTTGGTTTGGGGAGTGCGCAGAGAGGGGTGAGGGTGATTGACCGGCTTGGGTAGGTGGTTGTGAGGAAGTGGTTTGTTGAGTTTGAGAGGTTGGCCGGGCTTGGGCCGTGAAGGTGAAGGATGGCCGGATTGGCTCGGTGCCTTGTTCTTTTCGCCTTCCTTCATCTCCTTCCTAATCCATTTGGCCTCGCCTTTCGCTTGGAGTGGCCTCTACCCGCCTTGTCTGCTTTTGCTTTTCCCTTGGCACCATCTTGGTTCGGCAATGCTTCCGCCTCATCGCCCAAGTCTTTGGCCTTTGATGGAGGGACGCGCCACTTGATCGCCAAATGTGGCGCAGGCCTTCTTGAAGGTTCTCGCTAGCGTCATGGGCTTCCATGTTGAAGCGAGTAACCAAGATTGGTGCAGTGCTTAACAACCTTATCAAGGGTGATCGGCGGTAGACCCTTCTCGCAGTCTGCCGCTTGTTCTCGCACTCTGTACTTATCGAAGAACGAGGTGTGAGTTGCTTCTCCTTGGCCACTACAATCAATTCATCTTCCTTTAAGGAAGAGTTGACATTAGCATCATCCCTGAAGGGCATTGATCGCCTAACAAAGGGCGCTTGCATGTGGGTTGTTCTTTGCTTTCTCCACCCATTGTTTTAATTCATCAAGATGATGGCCCCCCGCTTGAGACGAGTCAAGAAATACAAACACTTGTTAAGTTGATTTCCGGGTCAGAACATATCATGTGCTCCACTCTTGAATAAAGCCCCTTGTCTATAAGGTGGTCTGCAAGAGACATCAAGAGGGAACAGATTTCGAGCATTTTCCCTTGAGGTTCTCTGTAGTGTCTACTCCTCTCATTGCTTCCTGTGCATGTACACCTCAAAGAATGGTTGCTTCAAGAGGTCCACCAAAGTGCACGCCGATGATGGTGGAAATTGTTTTAGCGGTAATGGAGATTGGACGGCCTCGAATCCACCCTCGTAGAGTAAAGCTTCTTGTTCATGAGCTCCATTCTCTCGATAGAATTCTTCCGCCGTAAAGATGTCTTTGTAATTTTTGTCGCTGAGGCGTAAGAGGGTAGAATACCATAGGCGTCATATCCTCGCAAGCTTGACGCCGGCAGCCTATAGTGCTAATTGACTGAAGGTCAATGCACATTCCTGGAATGTATAGCTTCGGTCCGTGAGCGACGATGATGTCATGAGTGGCGGAAAGGTTGGATAGCCCTAAGGTTGACATCCGCATCGAGGAATGTCGGTTTCGGTTCAATTTCTTTCCGCTGCCTCGCTTAGATTTTGAAGTTTTTGCCTGAAAGAAATGCAAATAAAAATTAGGGCTTTTCACCTCAACATCTAAACAAGTAGAAATTTCAAGGTTTTCTGAAATAATTAGAATTTTTGAAACGAAAACTTGAAACCCTAGAATGTTTAGAGTATCCACACCCGAGAAAAGTATAACAGAAGTTTTCATAATAATAAACATTGAATATACATAAACGCATCGTTAGTATTCAAGGTTTGTAAGAACAACAATGGCGAATACCGTAGAAACTCGAAATGACCGCTTGAATTCCAAAATAATTTTTAGGTTATGAAATGAAATGCAACAAGACGTAGTAAGTTTCAAGTAGAGAATGTAAAAACATACCATTGTCGCCGATGAGAAGAAGAAACAAGAAGAATTTGGATTTGCGTAAAGCGCTACGCAGAGAGAATATGAATAGAGAGAAATATTTTTGTCAAAGGGGTTCCGTGAAGTTTGGCAAAAGGCGCTCAAGGTCTATTTATAGGCGAGAAAATTTTAGTTGAAAAACGGAACTTAAGATATTTTCTTAAGTGCCAAATTTTATCCTTGACCCCTTTATTGCTTTAGAAACCTCTTTAGCAAAAAATAGACTAAGTAAAAATACTAACCTTTAAGTCTTCCTAGAAGGAGAACTTACGCCTTCCGATTAGTGTAAAACTAGGTCTACCTAGATGAAAGAAACATTAACAAATGACTTTGAAATTAAGCATTAGGATCAATCATACCAAGATTTCTCCTTAAATAAGCAAACCCGGTGGCATCCAAATGGTTTTGTGAGAATGTCAGCCAATTGATGCTCAGTTGGAACGTATTCCAAGCCGATGTTACCTTTCTCCACATGATCTTTGAGGAAGTGATAACGAATTTCAATGTGCTTTGTCTTGGAGTGCATATCGATTTTTGAGACCGAATTGCCGATGTGTTGTCACACATGATTGGACAATTTGCGCCTTGATGTTGTAGTCCACTAGTTGTTGCTTCATCCATAGGAGTTGAGAGCAACAAATGCTTGCAAAGAATATTCAGGGTTGAGTTTGCAACCGATCCTTGTTTTCTTGCAAGACCATGAGACAAGTCTATTTCCAAGGAATTGACAAGTCCCACCGGTGCTTCTTCGCTCACTTTGTAGAGTCGCATAATCTGCATCCGAGTATCCAACTAGATCGAAATTGTTGTTTTTGGAATACCATATGCCTAGATTTGTTGTTTTCGAAACATATCCGATGATACGCTTGGCAAAGCAAATGTGACTCTTTGATCCGCTCGAAATCTTGCACAAACACAAACAAAGAAACATAATGTCGTCTACTAGCAAGAAGGTAAAGAAGTGAACCTATGATTCCTCGGTCATGGTCACGTCTTGCTTTCCCTTCTCATCTTTGTCAAGATGGCGGGTAGACATTGGAGTTTCAAATCCTTAGCCGAATCAAGACCGAACTTCTTGATTAGTTCCTTTGCATATTTGGTTTGGTCGATGAAGATTCCGTCGGAATTTTGTTGTATCTCAGCCCTAAAAAGTAGGTAAGTTCACCCATCATGCTCATCTCGAACTTGCTTTGCATCGCCTTCTCGAATCTTTTACACGTGCTTTGTTAGTTGATCCAAAGATGATGTCGCCCACATAGATTTGTACCGTAAGAGAATGGCCTTTGGCTTGAGGATGAATAAAGTGGTGTCTATCCTTCCTCTCACGAATCCTTGTTCTGTTAAGAACTTGGATAGAGTTTCATACCAAGCTCTAGGAGCTTGCTTCAGCCGCAGAGAGCTTTCTTGAGTCGGTAGACGTGATCCGCTTTGTCCGAATTGACAAATCCTCGAGGTCGCTCCACGATACGCTTGAAGATCACCATTCGTAAAGGCACTCTTTACATCCATCCGATACACTTTGAAGTCCATGAACGATGCATAGGCTAGAAAGAGTCTCGATTGCCTCTAGTCTAGCAACAGAGCAAAAGTTTCATCAAAGTCAATTCCTTCTTCCTCGCCTGCAGCCCCGCAAACAGCCTAAGCAACCGCCTAGCTTGTTTCGGTGACATTTCCATCTTCATCTCTTTTGTTTCGAAACCCACTTGGTGCCGATGACCGATGATCGCCGGTCCTTTGAACTAAGCTCCACACCTTACATCTTTCAAACCGGTTCAGCTTCTTCTTGCATAGCTTCAATCCGCTTATGATCTTCGATAGCTTCATCAATCTTCTTTGGCTCGAGTTCGATACAAATGCATAAGCAAACATGGTTTCTTCTCGAACTTTATTTCTCGCATTTAACTCCCGTGTTGAGATCACCAATGATTTGAGAGAATGGGATGATCTCTTGCTTCAATAACGGTTGGAGGAAGATCACTTCGTGGGTTCTTCCGCCCGTAATTCTCGAGTAGGTCGAGAGGGTGATTCACCAAAATCTGTTCAAGACATAGGATCTTCAAAACTTTCATTTTCTGTGAACAAGAAGGATGAGTGATCTCAGAAGGTGCTTGGGGTAATACGTAAGAGATGGGTTCAGTGGTCAACAAGAGTTGTTATCGGTACCTACAGAAGTTCTCGCCTCACCGAAGGGTTATCGGTACTGGGGTCTCAGCTTGCCGCTCGATGAGAAGTGGAAGTAGATGTTGTATTTGTACATGCCTCATCATTATCGTAATCATTAGCAACGCTCGAGCCTTTCTAGGCTCTAACAAGTCATATTCATCAAAAGAAACATGCACGTATTCTAAAATTTTTAAATTAGTTTTACCGAAAATGCGAATGCTTTTTGAATGTTTGGAATACCCCGAAAAATTCCTTCGTCTGATTTTTGCATCAAATTTTCCTCTATATTCTTTTCCATTATAAAGAATAAAACATTTACGTAGAAGATTTTAAGAAATGCTATGTTGGGGATCTTCCTCTCCATATTTCATATGGAGTTTTGTTATGAAACTTGTTTACTGTGGATCTGCTCGGTAAAACATGCAAGGTTGACGCCGCCTGTAAATACTTGAAGTTTAGCTTCGCCAAAGATTGTTCTTGCCGCTCAATCGTTGTTCTGTTTTTCCGCTCACCTACACCGCTTTTGTCGAGGAGTACCGGCAGAGAAGTCAGGGCCGATCCCGTGGTCATCGCAAAGATTTTCTACACCATTGTTCTTGAATTCAGGCCATTGTCCGATCTTATGTCGCTAATGTCTTCAAGCTTTTGAGTTTGAAGTCTTCGAAAAGAGCAGTGACAAGATCATACGCTTTCATCTTTAGATGTCATAGTTTCAATCCAAGTGAATCTAGAGTAGTCGCCAACTACTACAAGTGTGTACTTGTCTCCGAAATACCGGGCATTGTGATTGGTCCAAAGAGATCCATATGCAGAAATTGAAGAGGTCCTGCTTGTTGACAAACAGACTTTCTTTTCAAGAAGGAAGACTTGAGAGTTTTCCTAGTTGACAAGCTTTACAACTTATGTCATGGTCGGCAGACACCGTAGGTAGACCTTGACAAGCCCATTTTTAGAGAGCTTGGAGAGGTGCTTGAAGTTGAGGTGATCGAGACGCTTGTGCCATAGCCACCGTTGTCACGAACGTTGTTAGCTACTAGGCAAAGGCTTGAGAATCTCCCTAGAAGATTTAAGTCCACGACATAGACGCTTTGTCTATTGCCTGGCCAAGATTGTAGGCATGATTCACTGCCTTTGATGAGGCACCGGTTGGAGTTGAATTGGCATAGAAGTCCTTTGTCGCACTGGGATATGCTCAACAAATTGTGCTTTAGGCCACTCACTAGAGAGACTTTGTTGATGGAGAGACTTCCTCTAGTGATTGAGCCATATCCAATTGTCTTTCCTCTTGCATTATCTCCGAAAATAACAAATGGGTCCTTTTGCTTCGCCTATATTTGTAAGAAGACTGCTTTCCGTCATGTGTCTTGAGCACCATTGTCTAGGTACCGATGTCTTTGTTTTCTCGATTCTATAGCCATGAAGCATTCCTCGAAAAAGAATTAAAGTAAACAAGGTTCTTTATTTTCTTTCGGTCCTAAGGATTAGCAACCTTGGGAACCCATACCTTGACTTGAGAGAACTAGGTCTCTCGATCTTGAGTTGAACCTTAGTGCATTCCGAGGTCGATGGCCTAGGCAATTGCAAGAATGACATTAATGGAAAGTCCACAGAGAACTGTTAGTGTCTTCAACTGAAGAGTGCTTGTGATCATTCCTTTTCTTGACATCCATTCTTGGTTCAGCTTGCTTGTTGATGGTAGACTTAATTGGTTTCTTTCGAATCTTCCTAGGTAGGTTACCATCAGACTTAGCTTTAGCTTTTCTATTGATTACCTTTTCAGGAGGATTTGGAAGAATACCTTTAAGTTTACCTTGGTGAGAGGCCTTGCAGCTTTTATAGTTTCATAGACAAACTTGATAGTTACCTGGGTAGAGGTTTAGTAGGTCTACCGTCCGCAGACTTTGCCTTAGCATAGTTGTTGCCGCACTTCACTTTCTACCGTTACCTTTTCAAGTTTCTCATTTGAGTCAATTTTGGCTTTACCTTCAACTTTAGAACTTTAGGGTAGGAAGGGAACACTTGAATAACCAAGGTCTTGTTTCCCTATATTTCCGAATGTTTGTTTAGAGAAAGATATATCATTAGCAGTTTCGGAGGATTCACCTTTCTCTATGACTGAAGAGATTGTCGGAAGAGGCACATCTGAATATCCTATGCCAGTTTTATCATTACTCGATTTTTGGTTGAGAGGATTTCTTCTTGGACTACGGCCGGTAGCAAGGACACGCTCGAATCGCTTGTCTTGCTCTCAGCTTGATTAACTTCAAGTTCATAAACCTTCAAACTTGCATAGAGACTACGAGAGGTCATCTCGCTTAAGTTTTTGGATTCTTTCATAGCCGTGGTCTTAACATGCCATAAGTTACCTAGAGAGCCTAGAAACCTCATGTTCATTTCCTTTTTGTCATACGTTTTACCAAGAAAAGCAACTATTTATTACCTCACATTTAATCGAAGCGATCGTATGCTTGTCTCAAGGTTTCCTTAGGATCTTTTTGAAAGAATCAAACTGCTGGATGTATGTATATTTTCTGTTATCTCTTGTGTCTTGGTCTCCTTCCAAGTATTCCACAAGAGCTTCCCACATCTCTTTTACAGTTGTACATCGAATCACTTGCTGGTATGTGCTGTGTTCGTAGAGTCGGGTGATTATGTTGATTGCTTTGTCAAGTTCTACCAACTCATCATCCTCCGTCCATTCAGATTCTTCTTTAGGTACTTCTCAGATTCCCAAAGAATGGAGGCTAGAAGATTTGACTTCATTGGTACATGTTGACCTCGCAGTAACACATTTCCATAATCGTTATCAATAGAGTTCATAAATCTCATTACTTTTATCCTTCCATACATCAAAATGTCCTTTGTCCAAATATTGGGACGTGGTTAGCATTAGATGTAGGCAAGATGTGTAAGGTGTTTGTGCCATTATATCGATTCTCAAGAGTTTAATCTCGAAAAATTTGTTTTCAAAGAGTAAGGCTCGATA
>CM028379.1:144598270-144750656 GCA_013146195.2 Codonopsis lanceolata | reverse complement strand
TACAAAATATTGACTTGTGTTTGGGGTCTATGGAATTAAATATATGTAAATACAAGATATTTAATTCTGTGAATATAGTAAATGAATGTAAACAACAAGAAGTTAAAAACAATAAGTGTTGATGGCGACTTCTTGTTGTTGGCGATGACTTCTAGATGCGTTGAGGATCTCTTGATTGCAATTTGTAAGACTTGGAGTTATGAAGTTTCAAAGCAATCCTTTAAGTGTTCGATTGATTACATGCGGTCTTTGTGTCTCCGTCTTTAATGGCGGTATTTATAAGTGCACTTCAAAGATCCGTTGGGAAGGCGAATATTTCAACGACTCTTTTCAAGAATGCATTAAATGCATGGGTACGTCGATCAAGTTTTCGTCTTCCACGGATATCTAGAGCGGGGAATGATTTACGAGATCTTGAGGCGATTTAGGTGTCGGATCGAGAGTTGTTGCGAGAAAGTAGGAGGCGATCGCTTTTCTTGCTTTCAGTATTCGGAGCGAAAAAGACTTCCAGCTTTCGGAAAGTTGCTTTCGGCTTGATATGTCGAGGAATGTCGTTGGATTAATTCAAACTACGATTAAGATTAGATGGAATTAATCCGATGAGTCATATTTGAATGAGACACGTCATAAGAGACAGGGAGGTGGACCACAAGTGCGCAGTTCTTAGGCTTTTAGCGGGTCTTAGGTAAAGCTTGTGGAGAGGTCTTCATTGAACACATGAAGTCTATAAAAACTATACTTGGCAAAGTTCTATACAGTTGCCACGCTAATCGTCTGTGCCCGATTAGCCAGCTGTAATAAAACTAATGTAATGTCTTGAGCAGAATATAAATCTAACATAAGAATCAATAATCTCTTCCTATTTATATCGGGTCATTATTACTACAAATGAGGGCTAAAAAGCAGACTATGTGATAGATATTAATAGCATGTCGAGAATTTTATATATTGAAGTAGAAGACATGTCTCTATCAAGCGGACGAGCACCTCAAGTGTAAGGAACTAATCTAAGTGCATACAAAGTAAGAAAATCATAGAATAGCACTTCGGATCGGCCAGTTCAAATAAATTTAAGCCGATTGTTTAAATTCCTAAGCAGAATATGAAAATAAAGTAACAAGAATTTAAACAAGATAACCTTTTTTGAAAAGCAAGTAATCTTACGTATTTATAAACAAAGAAGTTTACATATCACGATTTTTCAAAATGAAAGATAAATACAAAGGTAAGGGAAGAAAAGATACAAAACTACCAAGGTCTTTTCCACTTTTCCTTTGTCTGTGACTCCTTTCCCTTCGTTCTCGCTCTAACTCTTCCATTCTTCGTTCGTATTAGTCATCGGTAGGAGTGCGGTGGAGCGAGCGGTAGTCAGTTCTTGGCGAAGGCGGTTTGTTCTTCCATCGACGTTGATTGATCTCATTGCTTCTCCTCAAGTGATGGCGGATCACGATCCGCGATTTGCATTCATAACATCGTGAAGCGAGAATCTCGAACAATGCGGTTGAGTTCGAGAAACGGGAGAGGGCGATTCTTAGAGATGGAGAGTGATGGCATGAATAACTGTAGAAAAAGGAGGGGCGGTCTGAGGACACACTCATCTCGTTGAGCTTCCACGTTGATCTTGACTTATCGTGAAGTCGTTCGTATCTGTCATCCAAAGCAGTCAGGACATCCTCTTGGAATAGCCGAAGCGGCCGATTCGGTCATTGGCCTTTGAGCGGCGTTATTTTGGCATAGTGGTGATCTTGGTAGCGGCCTTTAGATTCGTATATGGCGTCCGGCCGTGACAAAATTCATCATTGGTGGTGATGAGAAGTAGTTGTTGAATGGTGCTTGGCTGAGAGGTAGAGTCGGCAGTATGGGGCTGTTGGAGTGGAGGTGATGGAGTCGGAAGAAGACCCAGGTTGGTATGGAGTTGGTGGAGGAAGATATGGTAATGGGTGGATGGGGAGGAGGGGTTGGTGGAGAATCAATCTCAATGTCGATGTCGGAATTGTCAACGATATGAGGATTCGAGGTAAGAAGTCGGTAGAAAACCGAGAAAAGAGAGGCGAGGGTAGAAGAGGGATTTTGGTTTTCTAAGGGAAGATTGAGGAGGTTGATGGGTAGGGATAAATAGGTGCACTTGCTTGACGATAGTTCGAAAAACTTGGCGGCGGAGAGTCTATTAGGCTATGGGGGGGGGATTTGAGGTGGCTGTGGTGTGGTTGATGAAGTTGGTTGGGATTGGGGAGGTGAGGACGGGGTAGATGGGTCAGGTGAGTAGTTAAAAGGGGAAGGTGGAGGAGGAGTGGGGGTTCTAGGCGGCTCCTCTACGAGTTTGAGCTCTTCGAGGGATAGGCTCCTCGGGAGGTGGTGAATTCCTCGAGTAGATGACTCGGGAGGAATTGGTTGTTAGGTGGGTGTGTCGGTGGGGTTGGCTAGAGGTAGTGGAAGTTGGTTGTGGTGTGGTTGATGGTAGTGGCTTGGTGGCGGTAGTTGGTTGGTGGCGGTAGGGTCTTGATGCAGGTAGTTCTCCTTTTCTTCCTCGGTGAATAGGAGGCTCAGCGACTTCATCGGTAGTGGTAGGAGGGTCTTGCGCGGTGGTTGGTCTTCAAAGGTTTCTGAAGTTTCCTTCGTTTTGGTTTGGGAGTGGGTGCAGGAGAGGGTGAGGGTGATTGACTGGTTTGGGTAGGTGGTTGTGAGGAAGTGGTTTGTTGAGTTTGAGAGGTTGGCTGGGCTTGGGCTGGTGAAGGTGAAGGATGGCTGGATTGGCCTGGTGCCTTGTTCTTTTGGCCTTCCTTCATCTCCTTCCTAATCCATTTGGCTGCTCCTCTTCTTGATTGGAGTGGCCTCTGCAGGCCTTGTTTGCTTTTGCTTTTCCTCGCGACCATCTTGGTTCGCAACCGCTCTGCCTCATCGGCCAAGTCTTTGGCCTTTGATGGAGGGGCGGCCACTTGATCGTCAAATGTTGGCGGAGGCCTTCTTGAAGGTTCTGGCAGCGTCATGGGCTTCCATGTTGAAGCGAGTAACCAAGATTGGTGCAGGCTTAACAACCTTATCAAGGGTGACTGGCGGTAGACCCTTATGTCGCTTGTTCTCGTACTCGGTACTTATCTTGAAGAACGAGGTCGTGAGTTGCTTCTCCTTGGCCACTACAATCAATTCATCTTCCTTTTAAGGAAGAGTTGACATTAGCATCATCCCTAGAAGGGCATTGATCGCCTAACGAAGGCGGCGCCAGCAATGTGGGGTTGTTCTTTGCTTTCTCCACCCATTGCTTTTAATTCATCAAGATGATGGCCCCCAGTTGAGACGGAGCTGAAGAAATACAACACTTGTTAAGTTGATTTGCTGGGCTGTAAACATATCATGTGCTCCACTCTTGAATAGAAGCCCCTTGTCTATAAGGTGGCTGGTGCAGTAGACATCAAGAGGAAAGATTTGAGCATTTTCCCTTGAGGTTCTCGTAAGTGTCTACTCCTCTCATTGCTTCCCGTGCATGTACCTCGGCAATGGTTGCTTCAGAGGTCCACCAAAGTGCACGCCGATGATGGTGGAAATTGTTTTAGCGGTAATGGAGATTGGGACGGCCTCGAATCCACCCTCGTAAGCGTTCTTGTTCATGAGCTCCATTCTCGATAGAATTCTTACGCGGAAAGATCGTAATTTTTGTCGTTGAGGCAGAAGAGGGGTAGAATACCATAGGCGTTCATATCCTCGCAAGCTTTGACGCCGGCAGCTATAGTGCTAATTGGCTGAAGGTCAATGCACATTCCTGGAATGTATAGCCGTCAGGCGGCGATGATGTCATGAGTGGCGGGAAAGGTTGGATAGCCCGGAAGGTTGACATCCGTACTGGGAGGAATGTCGGTTTCTGGGTTCAATTTCTTTCCGCTGTCTCGCTTAGATTTTGAAGTTTTTGCCTGAAAGAAATGCAAATAAAAATTAGGGCTTTTCACCTCAACATCTAAACAAGTAGAAATTTCAAGGTTTTCTGAAATAATTAGAATTTTTGAAACGAAAACTTGAAACCCTAGAATGTTTAGAGTATCCACACCCGAGAAAAGTATAACAGAAGTTTTCATAATAATAAACATTGAATATACATAAACGACTGTTAGTATTCAAGGTTTGTAAGAACAACAATGGCGAATACTGTAGAAACTCGAAAATGACCGTTTGAATTCCAAAATAATTTTTAGGTTATGAAATGAAATGCAGAACAGTACGTAGTAAGTTTCAAGTAGAGAATGTAGAAAAACATACCATTGCTGTCGATGAGAAGAAGAAACAAGAAGAATTTGGATTTGCAGAAAGCAGTTACACAGAGAGAGAATATGAATAGAGAGAGAAATATTTTTGTCAAAGGGGTTCCGTAAAGTTTGGCAAAAGGCGGTTCAAGGTCTATTTATAGGCGAGAAAATTTTAGTTGAAAAAACGGGAACTTAAGATATTTTCTTAAGTGCCAAATTTTATCATTGACCCCCTTTATTGCTTTAGAAACCTCTTTTAGCAAAAATAGACTAAGTAAAAATACTAACCTTTAAGTCTTCCGGTAAAGGAGAACTTACGTCTTCCGATTAGTGTAAAACTAGGTCTACCGGTATGAAAGAAACATTAACAAATGACTTTGAAATTAAGCAGTAGGATCAATCATACCAAGATTTCTCCTTAAATAAGCAAACCTGGTGGCATCCAGTGGTTTTGTGAGAATGTCAGCCAATTGATGCTCAGTTGGAACGTATTCCAAGCTGATGTTACCTTTCTCCACATGATCTTTGAGGAAGTGATAACGAATTTCAATGTGCTTTGTCTTGAGTGCATCTCGATTTTGGAGATCGAAATTGCGATGTGTTGTCACACATGATTGGACAATTTGCGCCTTGATGTTGTAGTCCACTAGTTGTTGCTTCATCCATAGGAGTTGAGAGCAACAATGCAAAAGAATGTATTCCTTCGTGGTTGAGTTTGCAACTGATCCTTGTTTCTTGCAAGACCATGAGACAAGTCTATTTCCAAGGAATTGACAAGTCCCACTGGTGCTTCTTCTGCTCACTTTGCAAGCTGCATAATCTGCATCTGAGTATCCAACTAGATCGAAATTGTTGTTTTTGGAATACCATATGCCTAGATTTGTTGTTTTCGAAACATATCGATGATACGCTTTGGCGAAGCAAATGTGACTCTTTGGATCTCGCTCGAAATCTTGCACAAACACAAACAAAGAAACATAATGTCAAGTCTACTAGCAAGAAGGTAAAGAAGTGAACCTATGATTCCTCGGTACTTGGTCATGTTCTCTTGCTTTCCCTTCTCATCTTTGTCAAGATGGCGTGTAGACATTGGAGTTTCAAATCCCTTTGAATCAAGACCGAACTTCGATTAGTTCCTTTGCATATTTGGTTTGGCCGATGAAGATTCCGTCGGAAGTTTGTTGTATCTGCATCCTAAAAAGTAGGTAAGTTCACCCATCATGCTCATCTCGAACTTGCTTTGCATCGACTTCTCGAATCTTTTACACAAAGCTTTGGTTAGTTGATCCAAAGATGATGTCGCCCACATAGATTTGTACTGTAGAGAATGGCCTTTGTGCTTGAGGATGAATAAAGTGGTGTCTATCCTTCCTCTCACGAATCCTTGTTCGTTAAGAACTTGGATAGAGTTTCATACCAAGCTCTAGAGCTTGCTTCAGGCCAGTAGAGAGCTTTCTTGAGTCGGTAGACGTGATCCGCTTTGTCCAATTGACAAATCCTCGAGGTCGCTCCACGTATACGCTTCTTGAAGATCACCATTCGAGTAAAGGCACTCTTTACATCCATCCGATACACTTTGAAGTCCATGAACGATGCATAGGCTAGAAAGAGTCGATTGCCTCTAGTCTAGCAACAGAGCAAAAGTTTCATCAAAGTCAATTCCTTCTTCCCTGCCGGTAGCCCCCAACCCTAGCTTTGTTTCGGTGACATTTCCATCTTCATCTCTTTTGTTTCGAAAACCCACTTCGTGCCGATGACCGATGATCGCCGGTCTTTGAACTAAGCTCCACACCTTACATCTTTCAAACCGGTTCACTTCTTCTTGCATAGCTTCAATCCAGCTTATGATCTTCGATAGCTTCATCAATCTTCTTTGGCTCGAAGTTCGATACAAATGCATAAGCAAACATGGTTTCTTCTCGAACTTTATTTCTCGCACGAACTCCTCGTGTTGAGATCACCAATGATTTGAGAGATGGGATGATCTCTTTGCTTCAATAACGGTTGGAGGAAGATCACTTCGTGTGGGTTCTTCCGTCGAGTGAGTAGGTTGAGAGGGTGATTCACCAAAATCGTTCGAAGACATAGGATCTTCAAAACTTTCATTTTCGTGAACAAGAAGGATGAGTGATCAGAAAGGTGTTTGGGGTAATACGTGAGAAGAGATGGGTTCGTGGTCAACGAAGAGTTGTTATCGGCACCAAGCAGAGTTCTCGCTACACCCAAGTGAAGGGTTATCGGTACTTGAGGGTCCGCAGCTTGCCGCTTTCGATGAGAAGTGGAAGTAGATGTTGTATTTGTACATGTCTCATCATTATCGTAATCATTAGCAACGTTCGAGCCTTTCTAGGCTCTAACAAGTCATATTCATCAAAAGAAACATGCACGTATTCTAAAATTTTTAAATTAGTTTTCTTGAAAATGCGAAATGCTTTTGAATGATTGGAATACCCCAGTAAAATTCCTTCGCCCCGATTTTGCATCAAATTTTCCTCATATTCTTTTCCATTATAAAGAATAAAACATTTTACCGAAGATTTTAAGAAATGCTATGTTGGGGGATCTTCCTCTCCATATTTCATATGGAGTTTTGTTATGAAACTTGTTTACTGTGGATCTGCTCCGGGTAAAACATGCGTTGTTGACGGCCGCCTGTAAATACTTCGGAAGTTTAGCTTCGCCAAAGATTGTTCTTGCCGCTCAATCGTTGTTGTTTTTCCGCTCAGCTACACCGCTTTTGTTGAGAGTACCGGCGAGAGAAGTTGTGGCTAATCCCGTGGTCATCGCAGCATTTTCTACACCATTGTTCTTGAATTCAGTGCCATTGTCTGATCTTATGTCGCTAAGGTCTTCAAGCTTTTGAGTTTGAAGTCTTCTGAAAAGAGCAGTGACAAGATCATACGTTTCATCTTTAGATGTCATAGTTTCAATCCAAGTGAATCTAGAGTAGTCGTCAACTACTACAAGTGTGTACTTGTCTCCTGAAATACTGGCTGTTGTGATTGGTCCAAAGAGATCCATATGCAGAAGTTGAAGAGGTCTGTTTGTTGACAAAACAGACTTTCTTTTGAAGGAAGACTTGGAGAGTTTTCCTAGTTGACAAGCTTTACAACTTCTGTCATGGTCGGCAGACACTGTAGGTAGACCTTTGACAAGCCCATTTTTAGAGAGCTTGGAGAGGTGCTTGAAGTTGAGGTGACTGAGATGCTTGTGCCATAGCCAGCTGTTGTCACGAACGTTGTTAGCTACTAGGCAAAGGCTTGAGAATCTCCCTAGAAGATTTAAGTCCACGACATAGACGTTTTCTTGTCTATTGCCGGTCAGTATTGTAGAGCATGATTCACTGTCTTTGATGAGGCACTGGTTGGAGTTGAATTGGCATAGAAGTCCTTTGTCGCAGAATTGGGATATGCTCAACAAATTGTGCTTTAGGCCACTCACTAGAGAGACTTTGTTGATGGAGAGACTTCCTCTAGTGATTGAGCCATATCCAATTGTCTTTCCTCTTGCATTATCTCCGAAAATAACAGTGGGTCCTTTTGCTTCAGCTATATCTGTAAGAAGACTTCTGTTTCCTGTCATGTGTCTTGAGCAGCCATTGTCTAGGTACCAGATGTCTTTGTTTTCTGATTCTATAGCCATGAAGCATTCCTGAAAAAGAATTAAAGTAAACAGGTACCCTTTATTTTCTTTCGGGTCCTAAGGATTAGCAACCTTTTGGAACCCATACCTGCTTGACCTTGAGAGAACTAGGTCTCTCAGATCTTGGAGTGAACCTTAGCAGGCATTCTGAGGTCAGATGGCCTAGGCAATTGCAAGAATGACATAAATGGAAAGTCCACAGAGAACTGTTAGTGTCTTCAACTGAAGAGTGCTTGTGATCATTCCTTTTCTTGACATCCATTCTTGGTTCAGCTTGCTTGTTGATGGTAGACTTAATTGGTTTCTTTCGAATCTTCCTAGGTAGGTTACCATCAGACTTAGCTTTAGCTTTTCTGTTGATTACCTTTTCAGGAGGATTTGGAAGAATACCTTTAAGTTTACCTTTAACAGGTAGAGGAGCCTTGCCTGTTTCATAGACAAACTTGATAGTTACCGGTAGAGGTTTAGTAGGTCTACCGTCAGCAGACTTTGCCTTAGCATAGTTGTTGCCGGCAGACTTCACTTTCTCTACCGTTACCTTTTCAAGTTTCTCATTTGAGTCAGTCATTTTGGCTTTACCTTTCTGAACTTTAGGGTAAACGTAAGGAACACTTGAATAACCAAGGCCTTGTTTCCCTATATTTCCGAATGTTTGTTTAGAGAAAGATATATCATTAGCAGTTTCGGAGGATTCACCTTTCTCTATGACTGAAGAGATTGTCGGAAGAGGCACATCTGAATATCCTATGCCAGTTTTATCATTACTCGATTTTTGGCTTGAGAGGATTTCTTCTTGGACCATGGCTGGCAAGGACACAGTTCTGAACTGTTTGTCTTGCTCTAGAGCTTGATTAACTTCAAGTTCATAAACCTTCAAACTTGCATAGAGACTACGGAGAGTCATCTCGTTTAAGTTTTTGGATTCTTTCATAGCCGTGGTCTTAACATGCCATAAGTTACCTAGAGAGCCTAGAAACCTCATGTTCATTTCCTTTTTGTCATACGTTTTACCAAGAGAAAAGCAACTATTTATTACCTCACTGAAGCGATCGTATGCTTGTCTCAAGGTTTCCTTAGGATCTTTTGAAAGAATCAAACTATTTGGATGTATGTATATTTTCATATCTCTTGTGTCTTGGTCTCCTTCCAAGTATTCCACAAGAGCTTCCCACATCTCTTTTACAGTTGTACATCGAATCACTTGCTGGTATGTGCTTGTGTCTAGAGAGCTGGTGATTATGTTGATTGCTTTCTTTGTCAAGTTCTACCAAATTTTCTATCATCCTCTGTCCATTCAGATTCTTCTTTAGGTACTTCTCAGAGGATTCCCAAAGAATGGAGGCTAGAAGATTTGGCTTCATTGGTACATGTTGACCTGCAGTAACACATTTCCATAATCTGTTATCAATAGAGTTCATAAATCTCATTACTTTATCCTTCCATACATCAAAATGTCCTTTGTCCAAATATTGGGACGTGGTTAGCATTAGATGTAGGCAGCATGTAGTGTGTTTGTGCCATTATATCGTATCTCTCAAGAGTTTAATCTCGGAAAAATTTGTTTTCAAAGAGTAAGGCTCTGATACCAATTGTGGGTCCCAATGGGCACAATAATAAGCTAGAAGGGGGGTTGAATAGCTTATTAAACACTTAAAACTTTTAAGTAAATTCTTTGAAGGATACTTGCAATCTATCGAAGAGAATGAAGTAGCGGAAGACCTTCAAGACAGTTGTTCCAGGTCTGCCGATAAGGACTACCGGTAGACCTTTTACAAGTTACTTAAGTTCTGCTGTAAGTGGATAAAGATAATCAAAGTAATGACCAGATCAAATGACAGACAAACAGATAAGAAATAACACAAGTATTTTGGGATGGTTCACACTATAAAGAGTGCTACGTCCACCACCAAGGCGCCAACCTTGATTTAAATAGTGCACTATGTTTTCCACTAGATCAATTACAAAGAATATCCCTAATGGATCGTGGTACAAAATATTGACTTGTGTTTAGGTCTATGGAATTAAATATCTGTAAATACAAGATATTTAATTCGTGCAGAAGTATAGCAAATGAATGTAAACAACAAGAAGTTAAAAACAATAAGTGTTGATGAGCAGCTTCTTGTTGTTGACGAGGACTTCTAGATCTGTTGAGGATCTATTGATTGCACTGAGCTGTAAGACTTGGAGTTATGAAGTTTCAAAGCAATCCTTTAAGTGTTCGATTGATTCTATACAGTGTTGTGTCTCCAGTCTTTAATGACAGTATTTATAGCAGGTGCACTTCAAAAGATCCGTTGGGGAAGACGAATATTTCAAACTTTTTCAAGAATGCATTAAATGCATGGGGCTGTCAGTCAAGGATTTTCGTCGTCACAGATATCTAGAGCAGAGAATGATTTATGAGATCTTCAAAGAGAGGGCGATTTAGGTGTCAGATCTGAGAGTTGTTGCAGAAAGTAGGAGATCCACCCGCTTTTCACCTCCTTTGCTCAGACGAAAAGTCTTCCTTCTTTTCGGAAAGTTGCTTTCGGCGGCTTGATATGTCAGGGAATGTCTTTGGATTAATTCAAACTCTGATAAGATTAGATTGAATTAATCCAATGAGTCATTGCTGGATAGGACACGTCATAAGAGACCAGGTGGACACAAGGTCTGCCGTTCTTAGACTTTGAGCAGGTCTTCCGGTAAAGCTTGTGGAGAGGTCTACCACTGAACCTGTGAAGTCCTATAAAAACTATACTTGGCAAAGTTCTATACACAGTTGCCACGCTAATCGATACGCAGCCCGATTAGCCACTGAAGTATAAAATTAATGTAATGTACTGAACAGATATAAATCTAACATAAGAATCAACAATTTTTTTTCCGGATATAAAGCAGTAAATAAAACAGATATGACATGTCTTGCTGTTTTTTGTGGATTTTCTCAGCTTTTTAATTTGAGCGTGAGCAAGCAACCATTCAGATCAAGAAATAGAAAGAAAAGCGGAGAATCTATCTATTTATATTAATTACATATTGGTCCTAGTCTCCAAAATAAAATGACAGAATGAAAGAATATGTACATATTTTGTGCGATGAAAATGAAACAAACAGAATAATAATATAAAGCAGAAATAAAGTAATAATAAAGTAAAGCCCCAGCCATTTGCTATAGTGCTCGAAAATCTATTTTATTGTTATTATTATTATTTTTTGTTGTATATACCTTTTTTTTAAATAAATATATCTGTAACGGTAACTAGAACGAAACTGCTACAAGAGGAGGATCATATCCCCAAATATATACACAGATATATAAAATACGATATTTAAAATGCTGAAGAAATATAATAAGCATATTTTAGCCAGAAACTAAAGAAAACTGATTCTTTTTTTTTTTTTTTGTGAAAATGAGTCTAGCCCTCCATTTTTATTTTCCTTAAAATAAAAACAACGTTCCCAGCAGAGTCGCCACTGTGAGTGCCCCGGAATGCTCCCGGACCCCGCGCTCCCTTTTTTAGGAGATCGCGAGCTGCGGGAGGACATCACTCTTTTCATTCCATCCTCCCTCGTTTAGGGGAAGACGAAATTAAAAGTGCAAAAAATGTGTTGTCGAAAGCGCGTTGAATACGCCTCGGTCACTGAGTGTGCTTTAGTCCACTATGAGTGCTTTGGATTTTTTCATAACGCATCTTCCCTTGTTTAGGGGAAAACAAGATACAGAAAACACATCACCCTTTTCATTCCCATCTTTCCTTATGTAGGGGAAAACAGAAAAGTGTAAAAAAAATGATGTTGCGAAGGTGTGTGGGAACATGCCCTGCCTCACTGTGGACTGATGTACATTCTGGATTACTATGAGTGCTTTGAGTTTTCCGTAGCTCATCCTCCCTTGTTTAGGGGAAAACAAGATACAGAAAGTGCATCACTCTTTTCATTCTCATCGTCCCTTGTTTAGGGGAAAACGGAAAAGTGCAAAAAAAGGATGTTGCGGGCCTCACTGTAATCCAAAATGTTGTAACTGAGTCGCCATATTTATTTTAAGACGAAATAAAGAAAAACCAAAAATAACCAGAGTTTGTAAAAAGGGGGTTCGGGGGCTAAGTTACGAGGTGAGAATGTGTTAGGCAACCAACTCGCCCTTTCAGTCTCAAAAAATGTTTTTGGCTAAAAATATGCTTTTATTATATTTATTCAGCAAATGAAATAAAGCATTAAAAACAGATATATATGTATCTACATTATTACAGACTTGCAGCCGCTTCCTTCCAGTAATTACAAATACATCTATAAATATTTGGCTATAATAATGGCTCTTTTTAGTGCTATTTTCTATAGAAATCCGGGCAACATAACTGCTTATATTTTTTTAGGCAAAACCACCTTTGGGCCACTGTACTTTTCAAAAAGTTGCAATTAGGCCATTGAGACGTCAAAATTTTCGGGATGGCCACCGTACCAGACTTATCTTGCATGTTAACCCAATTTTTGGATGGACGTTAAGTTTAAACGTTAATTTATATTAAATACCTATTTTGCCCCCGTCTTCTTCGTTATCATCTTCTTCGATTCTTTTGGCATTTTGATTTCCAGATCTGGTGTTCTTCTACAATTTTTTCAGATCTGGGTTTTGCCTAAAATCAAATTGAAACCGAGATCTAAAATCAAATCAAAACTCATATCTAAATTTCAGATCTGGGTTTTCCAGATTTTTCCTGATCTGGGCTATACCTACCATCGCCAGTGCATCTGTAGGTTCTAGTCTCTTTGAAATCCTTGGTTGCAGATCTGGGTTTATGTTCGAAAATACCCAGATTTTTCCAGATCTGGGTTCAATCTTCCCTCTATGTCATTTTCCAGATTTTTCCTGATCTGGGCTATACCCACCATCACCGGTGCATCTGTAGGTTCTGGTCTCTTTGAAATCCTTGGTTGCAGATCTCGCATACGTATCGATCTGGTTCTAATAATGTTTTTTGGAGACAGAGACACTACTTCTGCATCTGGATCTACAATTACAAATAGTTCTCTTGTTATTGACTCCATGATCAACCGGATAAGGGGAGTCCAAAATCCTTGGTTGGAGATCTCTTGTTATTCACAAACACACACACACACATTTTCCAGTGTGCGTAACTATGTTATCGTATAATCAGAGTTTAATCGGTCAGAATACATGACAAGAAGACGAAGTCGGCATTTTAAGAATACCTTGTCGGAGATACAGTCAGAAGGCTGATCGGGGAGAACGGAGCCAACTGGAGAGAAGTAACCGAGCCCTACATGGCAGGTGAATAGAGGATTTGGGCGAAGGAGTTAGGTGTGGTGCTCGGCCAGACATGGCGGGTGTGGAAGTGATTGGAGGCAGGAGATGAAGGTTGTCGGCAGCAGGTGAGATGGGAGGTTTTGGTGGATGAAGAGGATGGATAGAGATGGGAGAGAGATTGAGCAAACTGGGGGAGCAATAGAGAAAGATGGGATATGAAAGTAAGAGAGATAGGTCCCTGCCATGGGGTTTCGTCGGGAAAGATGGAGAAGCTGCTGGGTTAAATAGGGGCGGCGGCTGTTGACGGCTACTAGCCTGAGGATGTAGATGGTCGCAACAATTGAAGACAGAGGTCGCTTGGCGAAGGAGATTAAGGGGCTCAAATAAGCGTCAATCGCCGAAGGAGATGGGTATTCACCGAAGGAGAAGGTCGGCTGGAACAAAGATAGATGGAGGAGATGGGTTACTCAGTGATGATGATGAAGACGAGGGCAAAATAGACATTTAACCTAACATAACGTCTAAACTTAACGTCCATCCAAACAAAGGGTTAACGTGCAAGATAAGTCTGGTACAGTGGCCATCCCGAAAATTTTGGCCTCTCAGTGGCCTAATTGCAATTTTTTTGAAAAGTACAGTGGCCTAAAGGTGTGTTTTGCCTATTTTTTACATCAGGTCGGCTGAAAATAGCACATTTTTATAAAAACCTCTTAAAGGCTTCCCTTTAAGAGCGTAGGGTGTGCTCGCTCTGTCCTTCCGGGAGAGAGAGTCTTTTGCTGTTGTGGAGATTCGGGCAGAGTAATTGCTTCCGAAAGTTGCTTTCGGCACCGGGAAATGGGTGAAGCAACTACTTTTTTTTTGGCTGTTGTTTGCTTGCTGTTGGCGGAAATCGGGCAGAGCAACTGTTTGCTTTTGACGGATTTAGCCTCTGGATTCGGGCAGTTTTTTTTTTTTTGGATTTTTGGACCGAAGAAAATAGGGTGGAATCTTAGCGGGGAGGCTAAGATTCACTTTGACCTGTTGGTTTTGTGTTTAGGGGAGATTTGACGGAGCTTCGAGGCTTTTTGGAGGAGGGGAACTCTCAGGACGATCTCTTTGCGGAAACTGAACGTGGTGTGTGAATTGTGTGAAATTTCTCCGTCCCTATTTCTGAAGCCGAGCACCTTTATTTATAGGTGAGAGCGGGGACCCCTTCGTCATTGAGATTTTTCTTTCTGTGCTTCATCGGCTTGTACCGCGCGTTTGAGAGAGTGTACCGAAAGCAAAACGCTACAGTGCAAATGAATTATTGGGCGCCACCCCCATAGGAAGTGGGCGCAGCTCCCATTTTGAGCATGGGTGGCGCCTGGAAGTATTATGGGTGGCGCCAGTTGCTTTTTGTTTCGATTTCTGACACTTTGCCCCCCCTGCCATTCACTATTCATGCATCCTTTCATTTCTTTTGCATTTTATTGCAATCTAAACCCTGTAACTTGCCATTTGTTAGTGTTTAACAGGTCTTGATATCTCATGTCATGTTACATACCTCGGGTACGAAATTGAGGTGTCTATAGTAGGTACCTTTAAAAGTTTATTTACTTTTTATCTTAAAAAATGCTATTTAAAATAGTCATATATCACGAAATAAGCAGTTATGCTGCCCAAAATTCTATAACAAATAGCACTAAAATAAGTTGTTACTATGACAAATTTTTTATAAATATATTTGCAACTCTAAAATGAAGCTGCTATAAGTTTCTTAATTTCTTTCATTATATAGACATACATATATTTTTTAATGCTTTATTTAAACTATTAATTTTATAAAAGAGCATATTTAGCCAAAAATATATTTTGAGACCGAAAGGGAGAGTTGGGTACCTAACCCCTTCCTAACTCGTAACTTAGCCTCCGAACCCTTTTACAAATCAGATTATTTTTTATTTTTCTTTGTTTATCCTTAAAATAAAGATGACGACTCTATTATTCACATTTTGAGTCCACAATTGAGGCCAGACGTATTCCACGTGCTTGAAAGGTTTTTTTGTTCTAAAAATCACCCGCTTTCTCAGTCGCGAGGGAGAGGTCGAAAAACGGGGCACTCACACCAAGAAATATAGTTTCCTAATTTGTTTTGGCTTCCATCATCATGTTTCCATGTCCAAAAAGGTTTCTGTTGCACGCCTATAATACATTGGATGATAAGTAGTTGAGTTTCATTTAAACTCTCCTTAATTCCTTATAGTCGTTGCGTGCTTTAACACTTTATCTTCTAATTGAGTTTGGATTATATTGGGTTTGTACTAACAATTTGACTAGGATTATGGTTTAAGAATCTAGCTCCTTTACCATGGAATCAAGGTCGCCAAGTCCAGCACATGTTGCTCTAGTCAATGACGCACCCAATGTTGCATTATCCACTGCCTCATTAACAACTGTTGATTTGTTTCCAATTCCAAACTTCGCCAATAATGTCGTTGATCTCTAAAGAAATGGTTGGATGTTCATGTTATTGTCTCATCTGGTCAAAGAGGGGGAGTAGATGAAAGGGGGTATATTGGATGGCGGGGGAGTTTGTGCATTGGTTGGATTTTTGTTTGCTTAAACTGTTAGTGATAATTTATTTTATCTTGGATTTTTCTTGGATATTTTGAATTGTCTTATTCAGGGGGAGTTATTCACAAGTGCTCATGGTTATTTACTTTGACCAAAAAGGCAACAACAAAGGGGGAGAATGTTAGGGAAAAATAAACCGTGTGATATTTTTCCATCCCTTAGTCGTGTCCTTCAATTTAGGACACATGTTGTTATTGTCTTTTTAGGTAATTGCTTGGAAGTTTGGTCCTTGTCTTCATTTTGGATTCTAATATGACAATCCCTAACTTGTAGGGATTAGAGGTTTATTTCCTTAAGAACTCTTTCCTAATCCTAACATTACCTTGTTGAGTTGTTTTCTTGGTGGACAGGTTTTCTAGGAACTTTATAAAAGAACGAATCAGCCTTGGGCGTTGGTGAACCAAGCAGAGAATTTTCAGAGGGAGTTTTAGACGAAGATGTGCTGTCACGAAACCAATGAGCCACCCAATGATACATCATCAGAAGACTCATCAGTTTCGTTCATTGTTTTAGTCCACAATATACGTGTTCTTTTGATTTGCTGATGTATTCAAGAGTGTTTATCATAGATTAGATACATCTTCTCACTTAGGAGTTTTCGTAATGATTTCCACTCTCTAAATGGTTTGTTTTCATATTGTAAGCAATTGCAATCTTTTAATCTAGTGGAAGTTTTGCCATGAGGCATCGTCTACAAATGCTTTACTTGTAGACATAAATTATAGTTTGGTGTCACTCTTTTTGATTCATTTATTATTTATTCCGCTGATGTTTACACTTGATGACTCATGAAATGATGTATCATTGGATACATCATTGGTAACTGTTTCAGCAAGTGTTGTTGTTTTTATTGAATCCTAGCTTCATATAGTATTTCAGTTTGATTTGGCTGGAAGGGTGTCTTTGTTTCTCAATTCTATTGGAAACAATGTTTAACTTTTCGGATTGTACATTCGGTAAAGTTTAAAATTTTCAAATCAAAATTTTTTATTAATATTTCATGCTCTCGCGTGTATTATATATGAAGAGATGTTTTTTATTTTAGAAATCAAAGTCCATCTTAACATTATAGTATTCAATCAACAAAGTTTGACTTTTGTGTAAGATTTGAATTATGAGGAAAATGTTTACCATATTTTTGTCCCAGCCATGTACTTCAAGGTTTTCGTTTTCGATTTTTCTTGTTTTATTGAGTTTTAAAATTTAAGGGATAATTTTATTTTTAAAAATAGTTTTTATGGATTTTCAAGAAATGTTTATCCCAAAATTAAATTGACACATACAATTAGCAAATATTATGTGTGAAGACCCAAACACTTACTTGTATAACATGCCTTATATGTATGCCTTGTTGATTCTATACATATTATGATGTAACTTGTAGCCTTGGCTTGATAGAGTTCTTAGTTGTATGATTAGTCTTTTATGCTTTGCATGATTCATGCCTTAGCTCATGTCATGTCTAGTCTTGTTTTGGATCTTTGCCTTAGTGATTCTTGAGGTTTAGTTAAGCCTCCTAAAGCCTTAGTACATATTCTTATGCTTAATTGTGTTGGCTTTGCCTTGTGTGTGCTTTACTTTCAGTTCTGAACTTCTTTGACCTTGTTTTAGGTCTGTAGCTTTGTTCAGACGGCCCAACCGAATATCTAGTGAGATGTTCGGCCAACCCAACCGAACATCTAATGAGATGTTTGGCCAACCCAACCAAACGTTTAGTAAGATGTTCGGTCAGCGCTACCGAACTGTTGTTTTCCTGTTACGAGCAGATTTCTTCCAAACTCGATTTTGACGAGAATTTCCTATTTCAACCTTAATGACTTCGACCATGATCAGTCCTAAACATATAATTAGACCCTAATTATTCTAATCTAATCCTAATCCAAGTTATTAACCCTAAGTCCTCAAGTTAGGACCTAATCTTATTCAACCTAGTGATGACACTTGTCTTCCACTATCTCTAATTGCAAGAGATATTTACTTGCCTTAGTGAAGTCACCAAAGACTTCATTCTCTAGATTTTATTTCCTCCATTGTAGAAGAGCTTGTGCGTGGGAGACAAAAGTGAGATTAGTGTGTGTGCTCTTGATTCCAAGAGTTCTCGTGATTTGTTTTCCAATCCGAGACCACCGAATCGAAGCTGCCGTTGAGGAGCTCGATAATCTCCAATTAATTTTCGTTTTCTTCATCTTTTTCTAGACACAAGTAAGCTTCCAATCCCCTGTTTTGTATTCTCACTATTCAAGCATGTTCCTTTCATGATAGTTACTAGATATATGTCTAAGAAGACATCTACCATGTTAATAACTTCAAATTTCACAAGATAAAATTCTATAAATTCTTGGGATAATCATTTATACTTACTATTTCGGGCTTGTGTATAGTATTAAAAGTGTTCTAAAAATGATTTGGAACAACTATTGTTCTTGGACTTCTTGTGATTGAAAACTTCTAAGTGACTTATATTATAGGGTTTCACAATTTGGGGAACTTTGATCTTGATAGGCTAAAGTCATGAATGGCTTAGTAATCTAGTCTTAATTGAAGCGAGAACATAGAAATGAGCATTGAAATGCATATAACATTCGATCTCTACTTGGTTGAAAGTTTACCAATAACTCAACGAAGTTGCATTTAGAGAGCCATTGAACAATACCGGCTCTACAATCAATCCCTATGACATTTAGAGTTCATTTTAATTGTAGACTAGCTTTTGAGATTCTTGATTTGATTGATTCTCATGCTTGAAATGTATATCATAAAGTAACATGCCTACTTGATTAGACGAGTTCGCTCTTGTCAAGCTCGTTCCCTACTTGATTTATTAAGTGAGTAAATATATATCTAATTGACTCGGACGAATTCGCTCTTGTCGACCTCGCTCCTTACTTGATTTTTAGTAACAAGTAACCATCTACTTGGCATACCATTAGTCTAGCTGTTATACGTGAATTGTCTCGATGGTAAACAATGCATCACCGTCATAAATTATGAGATCCGTGGTAGTGATGGGTCACCGCACCATAATCTTGCACACACCTTCACTATTGATCACAGTGGAGAAGAGTACCTCGTCGTAACCAAAGGGCGCTTGGAACAATACTATTGTGGTCGATGTATCATACATGTGCATCCAACAAACACAATGAAGATAACCTTGTTCATTCATGATTTATGATGCGGCACGGGTTCCATAACATATTCTAATCCTATGTGATTTACTTTAGCACTTATATGAAAGCAACGTGCATCGCGACCATGTGAACTATGTGCTAGTATGATCTTGCCTTGATAATTAAATATGATATCTCGTTATGTATGCATTGCATTATATACTTTCATACATATTGGTAGCTTACAAAGTCTTTATGACTTACCCCCCTTTTACTGTTTTAGATCTGAATCGTTCAGGCCCGGCTCGTTGAGGATTCTTGTTCGCTCTTGTCCGTGATCGCTTTTGTAGAGGTTGTTGTGATGGTTTCTCTTAGCTCTCTTTTGGGTACTATTGTGTAAGGACGTTTGGGTTAAGCAAGTCAATTAGACTTTGCTTGGGAATGTGTTATTGTAGTAACTTGTAAATGTTGTAGTCTAACGCTTTGTAGTACTACTTGTACTTCAATTTTGAGTGCCAGCACTTGTATGCCGAGCCTTGTTCATTAGTAAATGGTTCACTTGTTTAGATTTCCACTAAGCATCTCATTAGCTCTTATTTACTTTCGTCGTTTCTCTGGCATGTTTAGCCGTCGAGGTATATCATAGAATGAACTGTTTAGTTGTTGGTTTCGGTTGTAAAGTCGCCGAAGAATTGGTTACTTGCTTTTAATTGTTATATCAGGTTCTAAAGTTTTAAATTATTCTGGCTTTTTAGTGCCGAGATTCACTACGTGTCTGTCTCGCGATTAATCTTCGGGGTCGGGGACGGGTCGTCACATTATGTGCTTTATTTTTCACGCGATGAATACTTAGCATGATTTATTTAGGGATGATCATGAGCCTATGAGCAATGTCATTAGATGTATTTATTTTTGGGTTTTTGGGGCCTGCGAGCCTACTATTCTATTATATGTAAGTTCTTTAATTTTTTGCATTGAGAGTAGACTAGGTTGTGAGGTTCTTTATTTTGAATTGGAAGATGTTGAAGGCCCACACTTGTGTGGGTAGATCTTACAAATGCAATAGAATAACATTTTGAAGGCCCGTGATTGTACATGTATTTATAATAAAATATAATAGAAGTAGTTCTATTTATTTTGTCCCTTAGATTGATCATAACTCATTTTTGGCTCAAATGGGTCGCATAGGTTGGCCATGATCATCTCATTATTTTTGTATAGGATGTATGTTAGAATTATTTAATACTTTATGTTTGCGCTCATATGATGATATATTGCGTTATATATAAATTCACCTAGTAAATTAATTGGATAAGGTCTTGAAAAAAAATCCACCTCAGTTTTTGAAACTTTAGAGAAATTTAATTGGATTAAATTTATATCAAACAAATATGGACAAAGATATGTTAGACATATTGTTCCATGCTTTCCATCAAAGGTAGATGACATGACGATGCTACCGCTTTTAGTCGTTGGCCACTATATCAAACTTATCTTGCATGTTAACCCAATTTTTTGGTTAACATACAATGTAAGTCTGGTACAGTGGCCATCGCAAAAGTTTTGACGTCTCAATAACATAATTGCAACCTTTTGAAAAGTACACTGACCCAAAGGTATGTTTTGCTAAAATAGTCAATTTGAAATGAAAGGTGTACAATATTGTTACTTTTGCCTATGGCACGGCGCCAGTTTGGGACTTGATCGATATATGGAGTAGACAATGTTGTAATAATTAATATTTATTTAGAATTTTGTAGGAGTTGAATATATGTACACTACACAACGAAAATTGGAGAAAACCCAAATACCTAACAAAATAAAACATTTTACTTGGGAATTTAATTTAATTTATAAAAAAATAGACATGTAAAAAGAACATTTTATTGTTTTCTCAATAACAAAAACTCAGTCTTCTTATGTGGGCTCTTGCTTTACAACAATGGTTGATTTAGAAACATGAGATGTAATAACTTTGTCCATTATTTCCACCTACACATGAGACAAATAAAATCCAAACCAATTAGTTAACCATATTTTATGGATTATAGTCGCTTAATTAAAATATAAAAAAAGAACTTACTGCTTTATCTACAAAACTCCAATCCTCCCACATATCATCATACAATATTGTGGGTATATGTCCTGCTGCAACTTGAGATGTAGGTGGAGGGGGTGTCGGAGATGCAGGTAGAGTTGGAGGTGGGGTTGAAGAGACCTATTTAAAACAATGAGTAAGATATAAATTATGTAAATGTAAAACTTGTATCAAATGTAATTATTAACGCTTATCTAAAAAAAGTAGTACTTACAAATTTTTCTACAAAATCAGAATCATAAGAATCGGGTGGAGGGGGAAGTGGTGTTGAATATATGCTCATGTTCTTCTTCAGTTGACCTACATTTAAAAGATTGAATTAAAAGATTTTACGATATGATGTACGTTTAATTGAATTAAAGATTAGTGAAAGATAAATTTATTACATAGTAGCATCAATGTGTTGTTGTGAGGCATACATTTTTCGTCTCCTTTGTCCTAATGCACGTCTCGAAAAAGGTAAATCAACGTTTAAAGAACGGCGATGAGTATTTTGTTGACTAATTTCTCGTTCGGCCTTTTCCCTTGTGAAATGTCTTGTCTGTCCAATTCCACGTCTAGCATGGCCTCGCACTCGTATTGGCGGGATAGATGGTCTTTCGGAAGATGAAAAAGTATTACGGTTGGGTATGCGATTCGTAGAAGATGAGCTTTCTCCTAACTCCATATTGAAAGAATGTAGGAACATTTGTTGGAATGTCTCTCGACGTAATCGTTTGGCCAATTCATCATCATCATAGACCTAGATCAATTTATACAACTAAATAAACAATATAATATAAATAGGTAAACATAAGTATGTAGCATGGAAGTACAACATACTATAAATGTTAACATTATAATATTTTAACATGTATCCAAAAATACATGTTAAAATATTACAAGTATTTTATTGTGGGGTGAGTTTGGTGACAACCAAAATAACAAAATCAAAAGTAATCATAACAATTTAACATGTCACAATACAATCGTGTAGGTGTTATAAAATGTAAAATATGAAGCCCCTATGATACAATAATTAAATAATCATATCTCTGGTGATACGTGTTCTTTTCCTTTCCTTGAAGGTGGGAGTTGATTCATTTAGCAAAAGTTGTTGCTGAGATTCCAAAATAAATAAATAAAAACGGTGTAAAATCCTTCCATACTAGGTTAATGTTCACGCAAAAAATTAAATCGTGCCAATAGGAAATTGCTGGGCATTTGCAAGACTATATTTCCATACTAGGTTTATGCTCACGCAAACAATCAAAGTCTACACTCACACAGACAAAGTTAATATTTGCTATTTGAGTAAAGCGAATTAAGTGTTTATTTTACGAACCCCAACAGCCCTTTTCCTGGTTTATTTCGCTCTTCACTTTATAAAGTTTTGTAGTGTTTGTTATATATTTTCTTGATTTATGCTCAGCGATTCTTCTCATTTGTCGATTATATTTGGTCAATTTATATAATATAACTTTTGAAATGTATGTTAACCAATCTTGATCATGTATGTCAACATATAAAAGCGTGAACCAACCTTATGGATTTTTGGGCCTGGTTATTGACCGGATTGATGTAACAAGGTTTTCTGTATGAATTTAAGTAATAGAACAATTTTCTTAACTCTACATACATGTTTGTTTGGTTGCGTGGGCTGAACTTGGATCTGTGACTATGATTATGACTTTCTAGTCAATAGCCATTTCAATCTGTAATGAAGTTTGCAATTTTTCCTTTTAATCACTTCTACGCTTTCCTTCACAGTGGATCTTACAACCTTAGTCTCCACAACTTTTGCCGGTTTAGGACTCTTGCTAGCACCTGCTTTGGTTGAAGTGGAGTTTTTTTTTTAATTACTCTCTTCATTACTTTCCTAGTAGTTTTCGTTCCAGAAGCTACTTTAGTTATAGGAGTTACCTCAACTGCAGCAACTGATGCCTGGCAACTTCAACTAAATACCATAAACAAAAATGACAACCACGGACCAACATAGGAACATGGATAATTAAAACGACATACAAACATGTTGATAAGTGTCTCAAATTAGATGGATTTTCTATAGAACAGTTGGGTCATGATAGTGATGACCCAAATACACTAATATGAATCTCGTACTATTTTTTGACACAACTTTAGATTGGGGGCTAAATAATCCTAATTGTTTAAAGATTAATAGTATTATGGGATTGTGTTAATCCAAGTAGCCTTTTACCTAGCCTTTTACCCAACCCATTCAATAAACCTAAGTTCAATCACGAAATAAAAACCCAAAAGACGCACAAATTACAAAGTCAGTAAAGAAACTAATAAAAAATAGTGTAGTCAATTCTCTCTTTAATTTCTTTACACCATGTCTGTTAGACTTAGGAGAGACGAAGCTGATTCAAACCTGATTAATAAAAAGCAAATCCGGTTTGAGAAATTATATTTCTATGCGTAGCTTTTAAACTGTACAAAAACAATAAAAAATCTCAAGACTCTGACTAAAGAATTAAGAAAATAAATGTAAAAGAATACATAAGGAACGGTTAATTAGAATATTAATCAAATGTGCTAAATAAAGTGATGATATGATGATATCCATTATCCGTATACACAGACGGTGGAGGATTTAGATAGACAGTGGGTCAATAGAACCATGCAAGAAATTAAAGAGAGTATAACAACAATGAGAACAGAGTGGAGAGTAAATAGCACGAATGTATAGAATCGACTCACCGGTACCAATGTTGGTGAGAGAGAGAGAGGGAGAGAGACAATGCTAGAATTTATGGTAATTGCAGAGGCCTCACTTTTCAGTATTGAAGAGAGATAGAGAGAGAGAGAACCGCATTTGGCGTGTATTATACAGAGATGAGAGAGCTGTGGTACAGACGGTGGGATGGGGAAGGAAAAAGGGTTTGAGTATAAAAGGGGATCCAAACCTAATTCTAACAATATAAGGAAACCCAGAAGAGGAAGTTACCCAAATAAATGACAGTCGTATGATGATAGTAGAAAAAATGGTCTGAGTATAAAAGGGGATCCAAACCTAATTCAAATAGTATAAGGAAACCCGGAAGAGGAGGTTACCCAAATAAATGACAGCCGTAGGATGATAGTGATAGTAGAAAAAAATGGTCTGAGTATAAAAGGGGATCCAAACCTAATTCAATTAGTATAAGGAAACCCAGAAGAGGAGGTTACCCAAATAAATGACAGCCGTATGATGATAGTAAAAAAAATTTAAATCCTGACCTCTGAATAGCCTTAGTCCATTACCAAGCTTCTTTATAATATATATATAAAGCCAGGTGCATCTATAAAATGAAATATCCCGCCAAAACTCCCTTTCCAAAAATAGAAAATCTTCAATTTCTTAATATATGTATAACTTTGCATGCAATCTGAAAAAAAAATCGATGTGTCATTAAATTTTCAAGAATTACACTTTCACTTCACACTAATTCATATAAAATATATTTTTACATTTCTAGATATTTGTGCTAATTAGAGCATGGTTAATGGTGGATCAAACCCCGAATCAAACCAAATTTTAGCTTTCAACGGTGTATCTAAATAAAATCTAATTCAATTCTTATTTGAATTGATATATATATATATATATATATATATATATATATATATATATATATATATATCAAAACTAAATCAAAACCAATCAACCCAATTGGCTGAACAATAAAACGACTGTGTTTTAGGCACAAATGGTATGAAACGGCATCGTTTCATACCAAAAAAATAAAAATGATCGTGGCCGACAACTACATCAGTGCCTCCTGCCCCTTCCCTTTCCACATGGCAACATTGTAGTTGATGAAATAACTTTTCCATCATCGTTTTTCTTGACCAATTTTCGGCCATAAAATTATTTTTTAATTTTTTTCCAGAATTAAATTATACATTTTTACCTATAAATAGAGACTTGGTTTGTTTCATTTGGATATCAGAAAAAAATTATGATTTTTTCAAGTTTTTAGCCATTTTCTGAAAAAATATTAAAGTATTAGAGATAAATATGACGGGGTATGAAAAAATATTGAATTTTGTGGCACTGTTGAAAGGATTTTTTTTTTATTTTGAATCAAATGATTATCAAATGGATTATTGTATTGATTTTTAATGGATAGTGTTTGATTTGGGTAGTTTTGATCTAATTGTTAGCCATAGCATGCTTAATGTAAGCATCATTCAAATTTCAAAAGTCTCATTGCACACACAAAATAAGATTGACCTGCTTAGATTCCTTTCCACAATATATATGGTTTAGCATTGGGCATTTTGCTTCACAAAAAAAAAAAAAAATCCGTCCTTCCCGGTTCCCAGTTAAAAGACCTTCACATGGTTTTACCCAGTTATTTTTTTAAAAAATCGATCTATAAAGTTAGGATCTATATTTTTAATTTTATTTTCTTAAAAATAAAGATTTGTACTTCTCATAGATTACATATCCAAAAATTTGGATCTATATATGTGCTTTAAGTAACATATCTGGAAAATTAGAAGATGTAAAAATAAATTAACAAAATCGAAATAATTTGTCAATATATAATTTAGGAAAATTCTAGATCTAAAATTGACAAGCTCAAATTATCCAGATCTATGAAAAAAAAAATTAAAATGAATCTGATTAAAATGTTAAGTCCTATATTTTTAGATTTATTTTCTTTAAATTCAAATCTAAAATCCATATATATATATATATATATAAGGTGTAAAAATCATATATTTGTGCTTTAAATAATAGATTTGAAAAATAAAAAATAAAAAATGAAATAAGAAGGAAATATAACTCTGTAATTTTTTTGATAAAGACATGTAAAACAAAATCGAAATTAGATGTGTTTTGAAAAAATCGACGAATGAAATCATTTTAAAAGGATACTGGTTAAGCAAATCACAGCTAGCCTATTGAAGGGAACTTACATTAGAATTAGTAAATCATTAGAGTCAACCAATCCTAATAACAAGGGGAGAGAGAGTGAGTGAATGCTAGACTAACTCTTGATTTTTTGAGGAGAGATTAGACAATCAGATTAGGATGAAACATCGTCACTCTAATACTCTATACCTTGTGAAGACGGTTGGTTTTCTTGGTAATTGGTGAGGGTAAAGTCATTATATGAGGGAAGGATGGGTAGTAGGGTTTTTAATTTTGGCTCAAATTATCGGAACGTGACGTATTTTTGTTTGGACCAATTAGATTGTTAGCATATAATTAACATGATATTCAATGACTTTTTTTGAGCCAATATGTTCATATTTTTACGAAATAATTATGGATCGGTACATTTTTATAAAATTATGACTGCTCTACTACCTTTTTTTTTTCCCAACCAATAAAGTGATTTTTTAAAATTTTGTGACAAAAATATCCCATCCTCTGTCTCCCCATTTCTGCTTCACTCCTAAGAGAGAAGTCCACGGGTGACAGGTCTACCCGGTCCTTTTATCAAATGGATTTGTCTATATTATTATAGATTATATTGATAATAGGTGAAAGTACTTAAGTCCTAAAGAAAGCCCTAATCTATGGGGTGGAGTTCCTATTTGAAATCTTTATTGGAAGTGATGGCATGAGTCCCCAATTCCACTATTCTGGCATATTCATTCTCGTATTTCTTTTGTGTGAAGTTATTGAGTGTTGAAGAATTCACCAAGCCTTGAATGCCGAGGCTTTGTCTGGTTCTCTTAATCTTTAAGAAATCCATTCACTTTCTATTATGTGTTGTTCGGTGCGCTAGATGTGGATTGAGAGATTAGATTATGGATTCCTAATTGTACAGGCGACGAGAGGATAATAGATGGATTGGATCGATAAAAGAGCAGGAGGTACAATGCGTATTTCTCGACATTAAAGACAAAAATTGCTCAAAATTTGAGCGATACCCAATTTTGTTCCTTACGACACCTAAAATTTTGAACAAAGCCCAATGTTTTTCTTTGTAATGTCCAAATTTTGGGCAGTGACTTTTGTATAGCGACGCCTAAAATTTTTGAACCATGCCCAAAATTTTTGAGCGATGTCCAAATTTTTTTACCGACACTCCAAAATTTTTGATCAACGCCCAATTTTTTTTACCAACGCACAAATTGGAATAGTGGCTTTGTGTGCGCGTCTTTCCTTCATTAATGATATTTTCGTCGTCTTCCCCCAAAAAGTGTACTGTGGCGGTTTTAAAAAATAATGATGGATTTTTGCGGTTATAATTTCACCGCATGGTGTCGGCCGGTTATCACCCTATTTTTGCCTCTTTTTGAGTGGACCGTTCCATAATTTTTCCTTTTTTTATTACATGGTATTTAATAAACATATACTTCCTTCGACCCAAAATTATTATCTGCATTCCCTTTGCGTTCATCCAAAATTATTGAAATGAAATACTCCCCCCGTTTTCAAATTATCTTCCTATTTTTCTTTTTCGTCAGTTCTAAAATAATTGGGTTCTTTCAAAACTTTCTCATTTATATTTTTTTTACCACTTTACCCTTATTTTTTATATTTACTTTAATTATAGTCATATACTCAAGGGTATTAAAAGAAACCACATATTTTAACAATATTTATAATACAGTCATTTTTTTTAACTATGTGCTTGTGGGGGGTCAAAGAGGACACTAGTTTGAAAATAGAAGGAGTAAAGTTTTCATTTTAGGAAACAAAAATGATAAGTTTACCATTATTTTTACTGATATTACCACTAAGCCTTGGTAAAGGCCAAATGTGTTTTATTGAAAGACAGTTTGTCTTTTACCCTTCACTAAGACTTGGTGATAACAATAGTGGTAGATATGGTGATAAACCTAACATTATTGTTTAGGAAAACGATTAGTTTTCAAAATCTATAATGACTAATCTTATTGTTATATATTTTTATTTAATCAATGTCCTATATTTAATTTTTTAATATTGTTTTTGCTGTTCATTTTGTATATATAATTCAGTTAAATATATATATATATATACTGTGCATTGTTTAACGGACGAGTACAAACGTGGTAATTGGTAAAGAATAATTGATGTGGAGTATGTACAGTAACATTCTTCGATGACTATTACACGTTTGAATTACCACTACTGACTACCCACAGACTCAGACTCAGTATCTCTTCTCGCTAAACAACAGAATTGTCAGAATATACCCGGTATATTTGTCCTTTTTTTTTCTTTTTTAGGGCTTAAGTAAGCTCATTGGATTGAAATACCTGTGGGCCAGTAAAAAACCTTACACCGGCCCTTCATACTTCTCTCGTGATGCCCAAGGAAAACGATCAGAGCCATCAACCCATGCCCCCAACGGCTCCAGATCAAATCCACACGGTAATTACCATTTACCACCAAACCTTTCCGCTGTATAAATATTAAATACCGCAATTTTCCTTCTCATTTTTCTCGCCAAAAAGCTCAGAGGAAAAACTGCTAGTTGAACATAGTACATAACAATGGCGACGATTAAAGCCGTTAAAGCTCGTCAGATCTTCGACAGTCGTGGAAATCCTACCGTCGAGGTCCATTACAATCGATTTTTGTACTCTCGTTTTATTTTATTTTTGGTTTTCTTAGTTCATGTATTATTCAAAAAGTTAAATGTTCATATATTTTTTATGCTACATTCTGTATATTTATCGTTTGATTTTTGAAGGAACGTTAGAATTAAGAAAAAAAGAAGTAGATCAAGGAAATAATGTTAGTGTTTTGAAGTCGAGAAAATTTAAAAGAAAATTCCACTTAAACCGAGGCTTATTACTCGACTTATGAAGCCCTCAGAACGACGATATTTTCTCTCTACTGCAATTTGTCTTCATGACCTTCGTTTATTTGATTCGTTTATTTGTGCTGTTTGTTAAGTTTTTAACGTTGTGTAAATTAGCTCAACTTGTTCTGAAGAGGAATTGATTTTCAGGTTGATGTTACTCTATCCGACGGAACTTTTGCGAGAGCCGCAGTTCCTAGTGGTGCTTCAACAGGTATATAGTGATATAAGTATATAATATATACATACACAATAATCCATGCATGTACAATTTTGAGCTAGTTTGAGATTCGGATGTACATCGTTGTAATTATACTGATTTGATACAACTGTGCTTCATTTATTTAATTAAGAGAAATGTGCTTATACGGATAGAATGCTATTATAACTCATTATTAATATTATTCCTGTGGTTGAAGATGAGTGAATTTGAAGAAAAATGGAAAATTAATGCTTACTTTGGATTAACTCAATATTTTGCACGAGTGACCAATGTTATTTGTAATACTCATAGAAGAAAAAATGAATATGAGAAAAGTTATTTTAGAGTGTAATTATCTTTATTTTACACCCAGTGGAAGCCTGGAAGGGAAATGCTCTCCTATATGCATGCGCTGTTGTGGTCCTGTGGGCTCGAACCCTGCATGATTGGTTTCATCACGAATACCTACTGAACCTGTGTCTTTGACTTATGTTAATCTCAAACTTTTGATGCTTAAGGTATATACGAAGCTTTGGAATTGAGAGATGGAGGATCTGACTATCTTGGGAAAGGTGTTCTAAAGGTGTGTGTGTTTTACTTGGTAATGGCTTACTTACTGTTTGTTAAGTATGATGTTCAAAGAGGTATATACAGGGCATCGACGTAGTGTATGATCAGTGAATCTTCAAAATTGAAATTCTGCTTGGTTAGATTGTTGCCTTGTACATAACAAATGTGCTGTTAATTGGCCTCTGGTTGCAATGGGCTGGTTTAGTAAAACCTTACATCTTTCATATGGCACATACTAATTTACTTTGTCCCCAGTGAGTTTATATGTTGTAAGGCTAGAAATAAATGTTTGTGGATGGGTAAGGCTTATTTATGAATATTTTCAGACAGATTTGAATCATAGAGTTAACATGTTTCAATTGTCAATGGCCAGGCCGTGGATAACGTGAACTCAATAATTGCCCCGGCATTGATTGGAAAGGTCTATTGCTTTCTTCAACATTCCTTGTATTTTAATATTTTCTTGTTGGAAATCCCTGTCGTCAAGATTTGTTGTTTGTTTTTTGGTATGGCTCATTGAGGAATTTCTGTTCCATGTATTGTGCCTCTATTTTTGTTTATTTTTTAAAGACCTGGCAAAAATGAATTGTTATGTTCATAATTTTCCTGATATGCATTTACAGGACCCCAGAGAACAGACGAAACTGGACAACTTCATGGTTCAACAGCTTGATGGAACTGTAAATGAATGGGGGTGGTGCAAACAGAAGGTATTTGGAATTTTATTCCTAAATCCTTAATGGTGCAAGTTGTTCAGCTCATTGTATGTAATCAGTTTCTTATGACCATTGTGAGTCCATACTAAATGTAATATTGCCCTGTTCTGATCAGCTTGGTGCAAATGCTATATTGGCTGTGTCACTTGCTCTGTGTAAGGCAGGAGCGTCTGTTAATAAAATCCCTCTATACAAGGTTTGCATAATTACATGGAGCCCTTTCTTGATAACTCCCTTACATGAGGCCTAAATCTGATTAGGATAATATTATTTTATCCACACTGTGCAGCACATTGCAAACCTTGCGGGAAACAAGACCTTGGTGCTGCCTGTACCTGCATTCAACGTGATCAATGGAGGTTCTCATGCCGGAAACAAACTTGCGATGCAAGAATTCATGATTCTCCCTGTTGGAGCTTCTTCCTTCAAGGAAGCTATGAAGATGGGTGTGGAAGTATATCATCACTTGAAGGTACTAGTTCATCTTCCTTTGCAGTATTTGTTATTGAATAACAGGCAATATTTTATCACGGAACATTATCATAGGCTAGTCTTATTTATCATATCTTATCTCACAGTCTGTAATAAAAAAGAAGTATGGTCAAGATGCTACAAATGTTGGTGATGAAGGTGGTTTTGCTCCTAATATCCAGGTCAGTACTCATTGGTAGCGTGTAAAGTTTAGTGGGTTTTGCATTTAAACATTGATACTATATTCTCCTATGTAGTATCATGTATGCCTTTAACAGCTTAATCATACCATCTGGTTTACAGGAAAACAAAGAGGGTCTTGAACTGTTGAAGACTGCCATAGCAAAAGCTGGATACACTGGGAAGGTAGTTCCCTGATTTCTCGTTACAAAACCGCTTGCATGCACCTCAGGCGCTCAATACTTAAAAATTTTGGTTGTTGCTGATTGAATTTCTTGCAGGTGGTAATTGGAATGGATGTTGCTGCATCTGAGTTCTTTGATAACAAGGATAAGACCTATGATCTGAACTTCAAGGAAGAGGTTTCAATCAACTTCTCTTTGAATTACCTGAACCTCACCTTGCTTTGTATCATTTCTGAAAGTTGGTTGAAACCTCACTGTGATATTTAGCTAGTTGATGATAACTCTTTCTGTTGTAGAACAATGATGGATCACAAAAGATATCAGGGGATAGTTTAAAGAATGTCTACAAGTCATTTGTGACAGACTACCCAATTGTATCTATAGAAGACCCATTTGATCAAGATGATTGGGAGCATTATGGAAAGATGACAGCAGAAATTGGTGAGCAGGTTCAAATTGTTGGTGATGATCTCCTTGTTACGAATCCCAAGGTAAAGAAGTGTTCCATATTTATTTTGTTCACTTGAAACATCCATATACTTTCAATATGATTTCTCGCTCTCTTTGGCTGATTCAGCGTGTAGAAAAAGCAATCACGGAGAAGACATGCAACGCTCTTCTTTTGAAGGTACTTTTAGATGCCCTTTATCCTTGCAGCCCGCAGGGCATTGTTTTAAAAAATATAGATAGTTGGAGAAACAAATATGGATTTCCATATTTGCTTTTAGAAGTTACCAGCTTCTAATGAGCACAACTGCTTGTGAACACTTCTATGAGTTGTGACTTGGCTTCTTCTAGATAGACCATCTATCTAGTCAATGAACGTTGACTGCTGCATTTAGCATGGTTTTTTATGACATAGATACCTCATTATGCAAAATGATTTTCTTCAATGGTAATGTGCTTGATTTGTTCTCAATAATAACTGCGGCCCTCGTGATGTTCTGATTCTTCAGGTGAATCAAATTGGGTCAGTTACTGAAAGCATTGAAGCCGTTAAAATGTCAAAAAAGGCCGGTTGGGGAGTCATGGCTAGCCATAGAAGGTTTGGGCCCTTTTTTTCTACTTTACTAAAAGAGAGGGAAAAAAAGAAACCTCCGTCTTGGATTCGCTCATGTACTCTCGTTGATCCCCTTCCTTTTCTTTTCCTTCTTTTGTCCTGAATACAGTGGTGAAACTGAGGATACTTTCATTGCAGATCTTTCAGTTGGTTTGGCCACTGTAAGTCTCTGGCATATCCAACATGTATATAACAAATAAATAGAATTTGATCCCTTCCACACAAACACACATCATGTAATTGTTTCAAGTTTTATTGTGTGGGTCCTATGTTCCTGTAATATGATTGCAACTTTCTGCCAAAACAGGGTCAGATCAAGACTGGAGCTCCTTGCAGATCTGAACGCCTTGCCAAATACAACCAGGTGAATTAATTCGGCCTTTTGAGAAGTCAAATGCTATTTTCTGTTGCAAATTCTACTTTCTTTATGAAAAATTAATGAACTTGACCTTAAATGTGTCCTAAAATTGCAGCTTCTTAGGATAGAGGAGGAATTGGGATCAGCCGCCACCTATGCAGGTGCTAAATTCCGTGCACCGGTTGAGCCTTATTGAACTTTTCTCAGCTGCTGAAGCAGCATCAAGTATAAATTGTTATGACAATTCAAAGCAGTACTTAAGTTGTGTGGAGCTTGTTAGACCTGCTGCTTCAAAAAACTCTAACCTCGAGTGAGAAAGAGAGGCCATGGAAGAGGGAGAGATTTGAGTTGAGATTTTGTTTCGAGTTATTGGTTGTGTATTTTGGCTGGTAATATGAACCTCTAATATGTTTGCTTTCCTTTGTGTGATGTCATTCGTCTTGTCCACGTTCTTATTTATCCTTGACTGAACCCAACTAGGGGGATCAACTATGAAGAGGCCAAGAGATTAGCTCTAATTTGCTACCCTGGGGAAAGAAAATCATTTGAGTGATCTACATTATGAGAAAAATATTGAAAACAACAACGATATTGCCAAGCTGGTATCATTATCCGTCCAATTACTCAACTTGTTTAGAAGTATAATGAGAAATTAGACAACCGAAGTGTATTGGGTTTCTTAGTGGTGAGAAATAACAAGGGTGATGTTAGCAAATTTCTGTTTATGAAGGCGTTGTATTGAACTTGTACTCACTGTCTTTAAGGAAATTATTACCCCCATTATTTTGTTGTTGGGATTAATTGTAGGCAACAATCCTACAATTCTCCCAAGAAAAGAAGAGAAAGTATTTGACTATAAGTGTTGTTTAGGAGAAGTGAGGCAAACTTATATTTTTTTGCAAAATGATACAGGAGGATCTTTTATACTCAAATAACGAACTCTTTAAATCTTAATGAAGAGTTGTAGTTTAGACGAAAAGGACACTATGCCCCAAGTGGCAAGGGGCATGACTATTCCAAATTTAATGATAATTAATTTAAAAATTATAATTCGAATTTTAATCAGATTACTCTAAATCAATGCCCCAAGTGCCCAAGTGCCAATCTTTTGACCATTTATATATATGTTTAATATATATATATATATATATATATATATATATATATATATATATATATATTGTGTGAATACACTATACTAATAGCCAGAAATAGTCCCGTACAGAATCGGAGTAACTAGAATATTATAGACCCAAGATTAAATAACGGATAACACTAGTTATTACAAAATAACTAAATAACCACCTAACGATTACAAACCAGGGTGGGGATAACATTTAATTACAGGGGTCAAAACAATAAATAACAATATTGAATAATCTGGTTAACACAGTCCTATATTTCCGAATTGTTATGGAAGAACAAAAAGGAAATACACTGTGGGAGAAGAACTAAGAAACAACATAGTTGCAAAAAATAGAACAAGTTAGTATCACAGATAATGGCAACAGAAATAAATAAAAGCAACGATCGAGAGCACTACGTCGCCATGTACCAAGACACAATTATATATATATATATATATATATATATATATATATATATATATATATATATATGTGTGAATACACTACACTAATAGCCAGAAATAGTCCCGTACAGAATCGAAGTAACTAGAATATTACAGACCCAAGATTAAATAACGGATAACACTAGTTATTACAAAATAACTAAATAACCACCTAACGATTACAAACCAGGGTGGGGATAACATTTAATTACAGGGGTCAAAACAATAAATAACAATACTGAATAATCTGGTTAACACAGTCCTATATTTCCGAATTGTTATGGAAGAACAAAAAGGAAATACACTGTGGGAGAAGAACTAAGAAACAACATAGTTGCAAAAAATAGAACAAGTTAGTATCACAGATAATGGCAACAGAAATAAATAAAAGCAACGATCGAGAGCACTACGTCGCCATGTACCAAGACACAACTATATATATATATATATATATATATATATATATATATATATATATATATATATATATATATATATATATATATATATATATATATATATATATATTGTGTGAATACACTACACTAATAGCCAGAAATAGTCCCGTACAGAATCGGAGTAACTAGAATATTACAGACCCAAGATTAAATAACGGAGAACACTAGTTATTACAAAATAACTAAATAACCACCTAACGATTACAAACCAGGGTGGGGATAACATTTAATTACAGGGGTCAAAACAATAAATAACAATCTTGAATAATGTTAACACAGTCCTATATTTCGAATTGTTATGGAAGAACAAAAAGGAAATACACTGTGGGAGAAGAACTAAGAAACAACATAGTTGCAAAAAATAGAACAAGTTAGTATCACAGATAATGGCAACAGAAATAAATAAAAGCAACGATCGAGAGCACTACGTCGCCATGTACCAAGACACAACTTGTCGTAATCGGTCGAAGACCTCGGCTAGGCTCTCGTCGGCTCAGACACCCTTTCACCGGCCATATCCACCAACGAGTCCAAACAGAACAAGCACACCGCGAACCAATGTCAAAGTCACACTAAGAACAGGCTTGACCACCAACAACAAAACAATGGACCGTCGAAGAAGATGAACAGGCTCACCCCAACCACCGTGACCCCCAAGCACTCACGGCTCACTCTCACACACTCAGTCACGGGAAGAACGACAAGAACAGAATCAGTCCTCCACGGTAAACTCCCACCAAATTTAAGAACCCTCGTACACACAGCCTCACAAAGAAAGATGACAGAGAGGGATGACCATCCTAATCTAAGGTGACAGAAGGACAGAGAAGAGAGAAGGGAAGCACAGATGCTGATGGGTTTTCCTCTGCAATGCTCACTGCAAACGCCTTACACGGCTCTGCACTCACAGCTCACACACTCATGCTCTGCTCTCTCAACAAATGACGAGGGGAAGGCAGCAAATACAAATAGGGCGGCTGAAGCAGTAAAGGTAAAGGAAAAATGGTTACACAATTTGGATAAAGTGGGATGAGCTGTCATCCACTATCCACAAATATCACCAAAGGCAACAAAGGGGATGCACCAAGGGACGGGCTACTCTGGAGTTGGGCCAAGCTTCATAGTGGGCTCAAGGAGATAAAAGAAAGGCTGCCACAATAACTGATTTTGGGCCTCCACAATTTCTAACAATACAACCAATTTAAATTGGTTTGGTGCATATCTCCTTTTAAATTTCAACAAAGATTTCTATATTTCCCATGTGGGATAAGTGTTTTTCACTAACTATTTCCAACAGGTGAGACTAATCACACCTCAAATTATACTCTCTATAGTCTATATCCCACCCATTTAATTTTTTTCATCTTACTCTACATCCCACCTAAACTACCTATTCTACCCTTAACCCTTTTTACCCTTCTTCCTCTCTACCTCCGTCTCTCTCCCATTCTCTCTCTCTCTCTCTGTGCGCATGGTGGTGGAAAGTGATGAAGAAAACAATGGCACCCTCCTTTGTTTTGCTGCCAAGTGAGCCTCACACACTCTTTCATCCTTTCTCTCATTTGTTGATTTGTCGTATTGCATGATATGATTGTTGAATGGTGATGCCATGTTAGCACCTACGTCACATAAACACACTATTTGTTGGGTAAGGGTGTCAAATTATCACTCTGGGCTAGAATCCACGGCCAACCGACAATCACGCAATAGCCCATCCACTACTTAGAACCGATCCACGGCCAACCGACGATCATACAATTTTAAATTTACTTTTTGCATTTCTTAATTCGTGTGATTATACTAATACTAAGTTAGACGTTAGTGACGAATATAACCCAAAATGAAAACTAAAATTATACTTCAACCTTATGATGGTTACTACCCCCTCCGTTTTAAACAAATAGTCCATTTATTATTTTTGGATGTTACACTTGGTCTATTTTTTAAAAATATGCCTATAATCTCCATAGCATTTTAACTTTATCCTCCACATTTGATGGTAACATAGTCGATCATTATTGTAATTATGATCAACTCTAATGCTAATTATATATCTCTCAATTATTATATTTTTCAAATATAGACTGTTAATATGGAATGGTGGAAATGTTATATTCCCTCCGTTCCTAAATTATTGTCCTCCTTTCTTTTTTCGTCCGTCTCAAAATAATTGTCTTGTTTGAAACTTACTTTTTTAGAACTACACTTTTACCACTTTACCCTTACTTTTTCATCTTACTTTAATTATGAGTCACATGCACATGAACTTTAAAATAAACTACACATCCAACTAATATTAATAATCCGGTCAAATGTATTTTTCTTAAACCGTACGTCAAGCCAACTCAAACGATAATTTTATGACGGAAAGAGTATAAAAATAGCACGTGACTTACATTTGTGCCTTTGTGGTCTGGATTGAAAAGAGTCTCACTAATATATATATAGATTTGTTTATTTATTAATAACAATATTTTTACGCCCATGTATATACCCTTTGAATTGCTCAAAAATTAGTAAAGTACAGGTACACATTTAATAGCACCATTGTTTTTCTAAAAGAAGGGTTAATGTGGAAGAAACAATAAGAAATTATAGTAAGTTTTGGAATTGAACCCCTTTACTAGATTAAACTAAAAAGAACAGCCCAAGTATTATCATTGGTTAGTTGTGGAGGAGGTGAGCGACGGTTGACAGTTTATCACACTGCTCAAAACTAGATAAAATTTGTTCCATACATTTACTCAAAAAGTAAGATTTGAGTTTTTTTTTTTTTTCTTCTAAAGGGATATAAGAAGGGATCGAATATGAGACTTCACACTTTATGAAACTTCATATTTATCACTGGGCCACCCCCTTAGGGGCTCAAAAAGTCAGATTTGAGTAAAACGGATTTACAGATTTTAATTCATAAGATGAAACATCACTCTCTTACAACACAATCCACTTACACGTGATGAATTGGATAAGGAGATTCGTCTTACAAAAAAATGACAGGAAAATCATCTTACTTAAAGATTTTGTCTTACTTCAAATATGAAAATCGCATGGCTAGTGTGTGTGTTGGCAACATGCGGAAGAATATATTTGAAGTTACTTTAGTTAGAGAGGGAGAGACCTTAACCAATACTTTCTCGATGCCACCCATACCAAAGGCTTAATTTATTTTGAATTTGTTAATTTCAATAATTAGAGAAACAGTAGCAAACCAAATTATTTTAAAGAATCTATTAATTATTACTAAAATAGAAGATGTTGTGGTCATATGACGACTTTTTGTGAAATTTTAAAAACTTTAAAAGATTTTATGATGTCACGTATCACCTTCATGTTAAATGATAAAAATTATATTTTACAAATAAAATACTTAAGATAAAAATCATGAAACTAATCAGATAAATAAAATATAATTAAAACATAATTAGGAGCAGATACATGACTGCCACATGTCAAGTTTATGTAAAATGAGAAACAATTATGTTTTTGTTTTTGTCAAATATAACTTAATATAAAACTGGATTTTATCGTATTAAATTTATATAAATTTAACTTGACTGAAACTTTTCAATTTTCATCTTCTTTTATTTCCCTGATATTTATTTTTTACAAGTTATTTATGAGACAATTTTATATTATTTTTTCTTCTAATAATCTATTAAACTAAATTTATTAATGGTTAATTACTACTAACAGAAGCCACTACTGCCGCGTAGTGACTTTTTGTTAAAATGGTCAATTTCAACAAAAAATTACTAATTAGTTCATATCTATTAATTATTGATTACTTCATATTTTAAGTTTTTTTGTTACGAAAAATTTGTATGCAAATATTTCAATTATTCACTCATATGATCAATTTCAATATTTACCTTATTTTTGTTTTGTTCAAAATATTGTAATTAAAATTTTTAGTTAATTATAATAAGTTTAGAAAATCAATTTATTTACAAGTTAGTCCCAGTGCGATTTGTAATGTAAATAAACAAATCAATAACCGTTGTGCTCGTGGCTTCATTTTCGTAGTGCATCTGTCTTTAGAAAATAATTTCTTTTTTCTTGGTTTGTTTTTAAAAGAATATCATTTCTAAAAATAGAAGGGGTAATAATTTTATGCAATTTGAAAAAGGTATAAATAAATAAAACTATAATCTTAAAAAAAAATTTGGCATGCCAAATGAGACAATTTTTTCTGGGAAGGTGAGAGTAATCTAAGCCTTAGAGCAACCACAATAACACCAACTGTTATAAAGTAACCACAAATTAAAACAATGAGTGTATGAGAGAAAGAGAGAGTGAGAGATTTATTCAGAGTAGAAATCGTCTATCCAATAACCTTACATTGCTCGGTATTTATAACCGAGCAATGAACGAAGATGTCTGTCAATTCGTCGACCAATGTTGACAAACCATGCCGCAACCTACCTATGCTAGCTATGTAGCCATCCTACATATGTTCATTTATTACATAACTCCCCCCCTTGAACATAGCAGTAAGTTGACTAAGTGTGTTTCGTTAAAAACCTTTAAGTCGAAAAGCCCAGTGGAGAAAAAATCGGACATAAGGAAAAACGTACACAACTTAAATCTGAATTGTGTGCATGGGCTGTCTCGTTAAAAACATTTTCATGGAAAACCCAGTGGGAAAAAACCATGATAAGGGTTAAGAGAAATCACCTTTGTAAATCTCGTAGGTTTCGCATCCCAATATTGTGAACATGCTTTCTGAAGGTTGTAGTGGGGAATGCCTTCGTAAATAAATCTGCAGCATTATCACTTGATCGAACATATTGGATGCTGACCTCTTTCTTCTTTTCAAGTTCCTGAGCGTATAAAAAGAGCTTCAGGGGGATATGTTTGAACCTGTCACTTTTGATGTATCCCTCTTTACTTTGGGCGACACATGCGGCATTGTCTTCAAATAATACTGTCGGGTCTTTGTTGACAGTATTGAATATGCTGAGTCATAGATCGAAGCCATACACACTCTCGACTGGCTTCATGAAGTGCGATCATCTCAGCATGATTTGACGATGTAGCAACTAGCGTTTGCTTTTGAGAACGCCAGTAAATTGCAGTACCACCCATCATGAAGACATAGCTGGTCTGTGATCTGGCCTTATGAGGATCAGACAAATAACCCGCATCTGCAAAACCAACCAGTTCATCCTTTGATCCTTTGGGATAAAATAATCTCAAATCGATTGTCCCTTGAAGATAACGAAATATGTGTTTGATACCATTCCAATGTCTCCGTGATGGAGATGAACTATATCTAGCTAATAGATTTGTAGCAAATGCTATATCCGGTCTAGTACAATTAGCAAGGTACATGAGAGCTCCAATAGCACTTAAGTATGGTACTTCAGGACCAAGTATCTCTTCATTCTCTTCACAAGGACGACATGGATCTTTTTCAACATTCAGTGATCTATTAATCATGGGGCTAGTGAGAGGGTTTGTCTTATCCATATAAAAGCGCTTCAAAACCCTTGTTGTGTAATTTGATTGGTGTACAAATTTTCCACTATGCAAGTGTTCTATTTGTAAACCAAGACAATATTTGGTCTGCCCAAGATCTTTCATTTCAAATTCTCCCTTTAGGTAATCAAGTGCTTCTTGGATTTCCTTGGGAGTTCCAATGATATTCAGATCATCTACATATACAGCGATAATTGCAAATCCAACTGTCATATTCTTTATAAAGACACATGGACATAATTGATCATTCACATATCCGTCTTTCAACAAATGCTCACTTAAGCAATTATACCACATGCGCCCGGATTGCTTCAATCCATACAGTGATCGTTGTAGTTTAATTGCACATAATTCTTTGGGCTTTGAACTCAGTGCTTCAGGCACTTTGATTCCATCAGGAATTCTCATATAGATATCAGCATCTAATGACCCGTATAAATAAGCCGTTACAACATCCATGAGATGCATATCTAGATTTTTCGAAATCGATAAGCTAATTAGATATCTGAACGTAATATCATCCATTACAGGAGAATACGTTTCTTCATAATCAATTCCAGGCCTTTGGGAAAAACCTTTTGCAACAAGGCGAGCTTTGTATCTCACAATCTCATTTTTCTCATTTCGCTTTCGAACAAAAATTCATCTGTATCCAATGAGTTTCACAGCTTCAGGTGTGAAAACGATGGACCCAAATACTTTTCGTTTATTCAACGAATTTAATTCAGCCTTCATGGCATCTATCAATTTGATCTTGTCATGTCTCTTTTGACATTCAGATACAGATTTTGGTTCGGGATCTTCAGTCCCGTCATTAATTTCTTGGGATACCGAATAAGAGAATATATCATCAATATTCTCCATTTCATCTCGGTTCCATATTTTTCCATTACACATGTAATTAATGGAAATCTCATGGTTATCATTGCCTGTAGGGCTTACTAGATTTGCATGATCGTGTGTTTCTTCTGAAACAATTTCACGATCGTGTGTTTCTTCTGGAACACTTTCATGTGATTGTGGATTTTCAATCACTTTCTTTTTGCGAGGATTTTTATCCTTTGAAGCAATGGGTCGTCCACGCTTCAGGCGTGTCTTAGATTCATATGTCATTTTATCATTTGGTAGCCCTTTTGGTATTTCAATTCAGGCAGGAGCATTTATAGCAGCTACATGTGACTTTGTCACTCTCTTTGTATCTATAAATGCATCTGGCAATTGATTTGCTACATTTTGTAAATGTTCACGTTGCTTTGTGGGAGGGTCAAGGTGCAATAATGATGATGTGCACCATTTGATCTCTCTTCCCACTTGTTTCCCCTCTTCACCTAAAGGTGGAAACTTGTCTTCATTAAAATGACAATCGGCAAAGCGTGCCGTAAAAACGTCACCCGTTTTTGGTTCATGATATTTTATTATAGAAGGGGATTCATACCCAACATATACTCTCAATCTCCTTTGTGGTCTCATCTTTGTGCGTTGTGGTGGAGCAATTGGTACATATACCGCACAACCAAAAACTCTTAGATGGGATAGATTCGGCTCTCGCCCGAATGCCAACTGTATTGGGGAGTACTTGTGATATGCACTTGGCTGAGGCGAATCGGTCTGCATGTAAAACAGCATGACCCCATACAGAAGTAGGGAGCTTTGTTCTCATCATTAATGGTCTAGCAATGAGTTGAATACGTTTGATCAACGATTCAGCCAAACCATTTTGTATATGAACATGGCCTACTGGATGTTCAACATCAATCCCTATTGCCATACAATAATCATTGAATGCTTGAGATGTAAATTCACCAGCATTATCAAGTCTAACTTTCTTGATCATATAATTTGGGAATTGTGCTCTCAGTTTGATTATTTGTGCAAGGAACTTGGCAAATGCCGTATTACGAGTTGATAATAGACATACGTGCGACCATTTGCTAGAAGCATCACTTAATACCATAAAGTATTGGAATGGTCCACTTGGTGGATGGATAGGTCCACATATATCACCCTGAATTCGTTCCAAAAACAATGGTGATTCATATCCAACTTTAGTTGGTGATGGTCTAATTATCAACTTTCCTTGAGAACAAGCATCACAATGGAGTTCATTATATTGAAAAATCTTCTGGTTTTTCAATGGATAACCACTAGAATTCTCAATAATTCTACGCATCATTATTGATCCTGGATGCCCCAATCTATCATGCCAAGCTTTAAATGTTTCAGTAAACTTCAGGTTTACTGTAGAATATGATTCAAATATTCTTATGATTGTACTATACAATCCAGATGATAGAGATGACAATTTTTCCAATATACACTTGCTTCCTGAAGTGTTTGAGGTAATGCAAAGATATTCATCATTCCCCTTATTCATAGTCTCAATATGATATCCATTCAGACGAATGTCTTTGAAACTTAACAAGTTTCTTTGAGACTTAGGAGAGAACAATGCATTATTTATCATGAATTTCGTGCCTCCAGGCATTAGGAAAATTGTTTTGCCAAATCCTTCAATTATTTTGGCATTACCAGATATAGTGTTGACATTAGCATTGTCAATTTTGAGATAAGAAAAATAATTCTTATTTTTAAGTATGGTATGCGTAGTAGCGCTGTCTGCAAGATATAAATCTCGTCCTTGGATTTTGGATTCAAACATATTTGTGATCTATTTCAATATGAGACAAAGAAAAATAAGATGAATAAATATGATAACACATTGAATGCAAAATGCATATATAAATTTTATTGTAAACATGCTAGTATACATAGGAAAAACAGATAATGTTCCTACATAACATGTTACTGTTTCCACAGCTTCTATCTCAAACTCGGACCATAGCTTCATTCCTATGTTAATTTATTATTCATGACCAATATCATCACTAATGGTATTGGTCATGTCGACGTTGGCCATATCACCAAAATCAAAATGAAGATCTTCAGGATCATTTTCAAGGAAATTTGTCTCTACATTCTTTCCTTTTTGTGATCTCTCATAAAGATCAACTAGATGTTTCGCCGTTCGGCATGTGCGTGCCCAGTGGCCTGTCATGCCACACCTAAAACATGAACTTTCTTCATTGTTTTGTTGCACATTTTGCCCACTCGAAGAGTTGTTTCTATCATCATCTCTGTTCCACTTCAGGTGGCGAGAGGAATTTCCATTATACGGATGATGATGATGATGATAGTTATTTCGTCCACGGCCTCTTCCTCGGCCTTGATTTCGACCATGACCTCGGCCTTGTTCATGATTTCCTTGGCCTCGACCACGACCACGACCACTACCACACTCACGCCCTTGCCTTTCATCATACATAGTCTCATTCGCTTCAGGGAATGGGGCTGAACCAGTTGGTCGAGATTCATGATTTTTCATTAGAATCTCATTATTATACAAGGAGGCAAGAGATCAATTCGAGTACCTTTTAAAACCCTCTTCTCGATAAGAGCATATTCAAGGCATAAAATGCAATGTTCTAAAAAATTTTTCCTAGTCGAATGTCAAAACCTTAATTTTTTTTGTAACTCGATTTTGTGGTATTCTGAGAAGGAATAATGGTGAGGCAAAAAGGAGGTTCGAGTAAGATCATTTTTGTTTTTAGTTCTAAACTTGACTAGTTTATTGCATTGGGGTTGTTGAGAATTGGAATTAATGGTAGGTTTGTATATTTTTGTTCATTTTACAAATATAGACAAGTGTTTGATAAAGTGACAAACATAAAAAAAATTAAATTTGTATTCAATATATTTGATCTTTGATGTAAATTATCAAAAAAATGGTAATTATACCTTAATTCTAGGCCCCGCCTAGTCCCCGATTACACCCCGACTAGTCCCCTAGGCGCTAGGCGCTAGTGTACCGCCTAGCGGCCGGCTAACGATTTTTAGAACCTTGATAAAATGTGGAGAAAGTCTTCTCCAACATATCATATTCAGTGATGGTTTTCCCACATAATTTCAACTATGAGGTTATTTTATACACCATTGAACTATATTCATTGATGGTTTTAAAATCTTGTAGGCGGATATGAATCCAATCATAGTGTGCTTTTGGGAGAATGACCGTTTTCAAATGGTCATATCTTTCGTTCAAACTTTCCCAAAAGACGAGTGGATCATTAACCGTGAGGTACTCCATCTTTAGGTCTTCGTGGACATGGTGTCGTAGGAAAATCATGGCTTGAGCCCGGTGTTGATTACTTATCCATTCATTATCACTTTGTTGGATAGTATTTTCGAGGCTTCTGGCGGCCAGGTGGGTTTCGGCATCTATTTTCCAAGACATATAATTTTTCCCAGTTATGTCGAGCCTTTCAAATTCGAGCTTAGCGATGTTTGCCATTTCTGAAGAAAAAACTATAAAAATGAAACATATATATTAATAAAATTATGACATAGAAATTTTATTCATATGATAATCAGTACATGTTAAAGTGTATGTTGAAAGCTATTGTAACTGCTAACAGAACATACATGATACAAAGATAGATAATAAAAATCTGAAAATCGTTTGGAGGGTATTCAGCAACAAAAACCAATGCGGTGCACACAATAATAAGTATGATAATAATCATTAACATTTGAGGGAACATTTTGTAGAAGAAGATATGATATTGAGAGTTTGTAAGGAGATAGTAAAAATGTGAGTAATCTATTAAGATGTTGCTGTATATATGGAGGAAAAAATGACCGTTTATGATCGTTAACTAGTCGTTTATTACCGTTGGAGGAGAGAGATAAAATCAGTAAAATAGTCGTTAACTAGCCGTTAGAGGGGAGGGGTAAAAATGTAAAAGTTCTGATTTAATATAATTGCATTTATATTATGAATAAATATAAATCTTATTAGGAGCAATAAATAAAATAACTCCGCATGAATATTTTTCCAGTCAACTTTATACATCTATTATATAACATACATATATATTCACGCCACGCTACTCAGCAAGTCTTTCTGTGGGTGTTTGTAAGTCAGTAATAAATATATATGTATATAAAGTTATTCATATATAGAATTGAAATATATGTATATTTATAAATATTCAGTTTATAGCTTGGAGTTATTTCCGCACAAGTATCAACGAACATATATATTATGCGTTAAATAATAAATTATTATTTCGTCATCTCACCATATATTATCGACGGTGGCTCAGCCAACATTTTCTTAATAATGGTGATATACGATGTATATTAAAGTAAAACAGATACATAAAATAAAGAATATATCGGTAGAAAATTTTACCGTTTGAGATTGTTAACAGTAGAACAATCGTACTGATAACGTGTTATAAAGTAACCACAAATTAGAACAATGAGTGTATGAGAGAAAGAGAGAGAGAGAGAGATTTATTCAGAGTAGAAATTGTCTATCCAATAACCTTACATTGCTCGGTATTTATAACCGAGCAATGAACGAAGATGTCTGCCAATTCGTCGGCCAATGTTGACAAACCATGTCAACCTACCTATGCTAGCTATGTAGCCATCCTACCTATGTTCATTTATTACATAACACCAACTACTAGGGGTGAGCAGAGCCCGTCAATGCCCATCAAGCCCGTTAAAGCCCGTCAGTGCCCGGCCCATGGAGCCCGTGCCCATGAGCACTATATAGTACTGGGCTTTAGATGAGTCAAATGCCCGTGGTCTCGGGCTCTACTGGGCCTTCAACTGCTCCCTGCCTGTTATGCCTGGCCCTGCCCGTCCTCTTCTATGATAACTTTTTTAATTTTTTAAATTATAGATATTTGATCAAATCCTATATATTTAATTTATGTGTATTATACTATTACTATATTTATATATTATAAGTTATAAATTATAATCTATAAATATAGTAATAGTATAATACACTTCAACTAATAAAGCTATTGCTAAAAATAAAAACCTAAAAGTCAAACCCTATTATTTTAATAATTAATTACTCAATCATCTATACATCTATTGATATTCTATTCTCAATCTCATCACATGCAAGATTAAAATTTGACATCGGTAATGTCGAGTTATATGAATCCGCTTACTACATACTGAATTTATATTTTAACTTAGTTGTTTCTCTTCCTTTTCTTTCACTTCAACTGTGTTTTATTTCAAATTTGCAAGTATAATAGTTTGAAAAAAAAAGTTCATGGCAATGAATTGATGGGAAATTTGAGACCCAAAGTTTGAATGAGAAAACAATAAAATTATTTAAAAACATAAACAAATGGGGCCCTAATGCCGAAGCCCGTCCACTAATGCCCGTGGGCTGATCAATAGTACTGGGCTTTTAAATCTAATGTCCGCTGCTTGATGAGCTCATACTGGGCATTGCCAATGCCCACGGGCTTAGGGCCCGTGCACACCTCTACCAACTACAAACTCTCTAAAACCAATTTTAGAGATTTTTAGCTCCAATTAAACCCATAATGGGAGCCCAAATCAACTCTCTATCTCCTAATTTGAAGAGTTATTTATTTTGAATAGTAACATTTATTCCAATTGTGGTGGAAAAATAGAATTACTAAAATATAAATTTTAAAAAGTAAATCCCCTTGATTGGCTTATATTTTTAGAACGTTAATTGAAATTACTAAAATATAAATTTAAAATATAAACTATTTTATTCCAATTGTGGTCGAAAATAAAAATAAAAAAGATAAAAAAAATATATATTTGTAGTTAGAGCATCACCAATGCAATTGTGTATTTTATCCTACGTGGCCGTGAGTAATATACACACTCAATCATATGTGACAATTTTTTTTCTCTTCATTCACATTCAATTAAAATGAAACTCTCTAATGCAAATGTATATTTGATCTTATGTGAAATGCGTCCTAACACTAAAATGAAATTTGACAAAAAATTACAAAAATAAAAGAAAATGAACAACCAATAGAAAGTTTTTTTTAAAAACAAATATTGAGTAAGATGTATTCACGCCCTCAAGTAGAATATGAAATATTGACATCGTTATCCACAATGTGAAAAAATTTGGTTGACACGTCATATCCACAACTATATTGACGAAACTTTTTTTTTAAAAAAAATGTATTCAATTTAATCCTAGGTAGTACCTAATTTATTTTTACATTCACATTAACATTGGTAATACTCTTATATTTGTTAGATGAGATTTGAGGTTTTTAAAAAGTTGTATTGAGAGTGTTTATTGGAATTAATTCTTTTATAAAATGTTGAAAAAATATAAATGAAACAGAATACATGATGTTAGGAGAGTAATTTGATGAGTAACAATTGTGGGTGCTCTTATCTTGTTAGGAAAACCAATGCTCATTAAACAATTTTAAGCAATTAAGGCTTAGGTCATTTCCAACCAAGACACCATCCCACTATTTTGGTGTAATTTTTGCATCATTCATGCTCCAACTAATAGAGATGTTAAAAAGGTCGGAAATCGTAGTGTCGACCTTATTAATCGGAAACATGAAAGGGCTAGGGTTGGAAAAATCCAACCCGTTTAATAAATGGGTTGACCCTATAGGATCGCTGGTAAACTGGGTTGGGCTGGTGGGCTCTAGGACTAGCCCGGGGGCTGGAAGCTTTTGTCTAAAATGAGGGTTCAAAATGTTATAATTGAGATTCAAACCCACAACCTCTCAAGAGAATAGAACTTATAGATGACCCTTACACCATTCAATCATCTTGACTTATTTGTTTTAAATTCAAATGCATAATATATATTATCATTTCATTTGGTAAACTAATATCTATCCCATGTTAGCTTTGTGACGATGTTCGTGTATTTGATGAAAGTCAAACCCAAACATGGTCGTAAATACAGTTCTAAGACATAAGTTTCTAAAATTGGTGAAAATGAGATTTTTTGATGCATAATTAGATATGTTAAAAGGGTCGAGAACCGCATGGTTGACCCTGCTAATCGGGAATCGGAAAGGGTTAGGGTCGGGAAAATGCAACCCGCTTAAGTTTCGTGCTAAACGGGTTGACCTTAGTATTATATTTTACTATTTGATTAAAATATTTGATTGTATTAACTTCTTATCAACATTTATTTTATGTTATTTTATTATTATAGATAAAGAAGATAATGATGTTGAAGAAGATACTTTCTCAAAAGAAAACTCGATTTCATGTTTTTAATTCGTATTGTTAATCGTTGCCACTTGATTTTGATTTTTTGATTTTTTGATTTAAATAAAGCATCATGTATTAATAGGGCTAATCCTGTTAAAACGTATCCAACATGATTAGAGTTAGGATTGCTATTTGAGTGTCCCGTTTAAATGACTTGTTTAACCTACGGCCCTATAGGGTCACAACCCTATAGGACTGACCCTATAGGATTATGACCAACCCCATTTAGGCCCTATAGGGTCACAACCCTATAGAACTGACCCTATAGGATTATGACCAACCCAATTTAACATTTCTAGCGACCAATACACTAAACTAAGCACCAAAATGATGATGTAAATAATATCACACCAAATGGTGATGTGAATAGTATTGCACCAAATTTGGTGCACCAATTTGATGCTCATGGAATCCACTTATTTATTGGTGCTCGTTGGATCTATTTATTTTTTAAGTAATAATTAACAACATTGCTAGCCTATAACTTTTTCTATAACTAAGTTTCGAAGAAAGGTAAAATTGTCTTTGTTCAAAACTTTTTTTCCCAATTCATAACTTAATTATAAAGAAAGTTGTTGAATTAGTGACAAGGATATGCACCTCCATATAACAGTCAATTTGATGTTTATGTTTATATATATATTCCATGTGTCCTATTTTTGTCTTTTAACAAAAATTAAGAAGGTTGACATATTTGGTTTTGTTTTTTGTGGAAATTCTCCATTTGAAAAGTTGAAAGCAAATACCAACTGTACACAAAATCGGCATATGTAACTGTAAAATTATAGCATAATCAATTAATCATGTTATATCAAAACTGCAACGATTCAACACCAATTTGTGATCCATAAACTTGTAATAGAATTTTACTCTCCCAAAAATGAAGTAATGGAAAATCTCTGCGCTTCCAAGTTCCGATTAACTTGCATCCACCAATTCAACGTCAAAAAGTAGCCACGCGTTAGGTGGTATTGCGCCACCAGTACCTCGAGCCCCATAGCTGTGCATTACAAAAGACAGAATATGTTTAGCTATGAACCAATACTAGCAACCAGAGTGGATATTGATTTCTCAGTCATGCTTAAGGTATGATAACTAATGAATTGCTAATCTTCAGGTAAAACACTCTGGCACATTTGAGGTAACCTTGTGCGTAGACACAAAATAAGAACGACAGATTATCTAGTGAAAAAAGAAAGCTCGGGCATTACCCCATGGCTGGTGGGATTGTTAGTCTTCTTTTGTCTCCAACTCGCATGCCTGAGGAATACATCAAAACATAATTAATTCATTTCAAATTCAAGGAACAACAGAAACGAAAGTGAGTTAAGGTAATTACCACTGACACCAACATCCCAGCCTGTTATAACTTCTCCTACCCCTGTTTGAACAATTAAACTTGGTTTAACACAAATAAATCAGCTTGAAATGACAAATTTGTCTTGCAACAAAAATAGTACCTAAGCGAAATTTAAATGGTGCTTTGCCAATATTTGAGTCAAAAATTTTGCCATTCTTCTTCAGCTTGCCAATATAACGGACACTGACCTGATAAATAATAAAAAGTTTTTCGTTATACAAGGAAGCAGGATACGTGTAGTGGTAAAAGAGGTAGATAACGAATTAATTTGTGGATTGTTTCTTTTAGATTTTGTAAAGCCACATCTGCTTTGAGTAATCGGTGCAATGTGGTACAAAGTAATACTGAAAATTCATACTCTGAGAGACCTTCAAATTCTCAAATATGTTGCCAGGCTAGAATGAAGATATGAATGCACAGATGCATTAATAACTCAATACCTTTTTCCCTGCAACAGCTCGTTTCCCATCTGGTCTTCCCATTTCCAACTCCTCAATGACCAGTCCATTTGGGAAAGTCCTTGTTTGAGATGGCTTGGCTTCAGCTTTCTCCCCTTCAGTTGATCCATTCTTATCTGTAACACCGGCTGCTCGATTCTCTTGCTGTTTGTTCTTTTTCTTGTTTTTCTTCTCATCCTTCTCGTTTAGCTGTTGCTTTCCAGCAGCAGAGCCAGCACCGGCATTGTGGGCCCTGTAAATATGTCCAACAAAGAAACCATGTAAGTCACATTCACCGTAGCATAATGACCTAGCCTAAGAGATGTCATACAAGCATTCTCCAACTAGTAGCCTAGAAAGGGATGAGGCTCAGCTAGTAGAAATGAAATACAATCAATAGATCACAAAGTTGTTTCATGGACACATAAATTGGAATTCAACAGGACTTGATACTTTCTAACCCAACAGCCTTGAAGAGAGGTGGACAATACTCACTTCTCACTGGCTTGGCTCTGATTATTTGCCTCCTCAGGTTGGATTGAACTCTTACTTGCTTCTTTCATTTTTGCCTGCCTCTCTCTTAGTTTCTTCTTATTCTTCTTGGCCTTCTTACCATCCTCTTCAGGTACCACTTCAGGAATTGGAGATGATAAATTCACTGGCTGGCTAGTTTCCCTGTTCAGTTCAAGGGTGTCAAAGAACAGAACCAATATACAATTATATATATATATATATATATATAGAGAGAGAGAGAGAGAGAGCATCTTAAGCCATCAATCCAAGACCAGTATATTACACTACAAATCTTTGAAATAAAAATAGCTAATCAACAACAGAGTTGCACATCCATGAAGTCCCCGGGGCGACCAAACAATTTTTTTTGCATCCATGGTATTCAATACACAGAGCTTCGGCATCGTAAACTGGGTATCATGTTCTAAGGGTTTCAATGCACTATAAAAATCCCACATTCTCACCTTGCATGATTACCATCTCTGACAGAATCATCTTTCTTCCTTTTTGCACTGTTAGTATCACCAGAATCACCTTTGGTCTTCTTTCTCTTGACCTGCCCACTGGTCCCCTTATCTGTATATTCTTCTGTTTCTTCTTTGCTACTTGAGCCACATTTAGCAGGGGAAGATACTGGAAACCCATCTTCATCTTCACTCTCCAGCACTGGCACACTGGCAGCATTTTTCAAAACTATCTGCCGCTGAGAATTATCATTGCTCTTCTTCTTTGATCGTTTGGACAAGTCAGTCTCATTGGCAGGTTTGTCATCCGTTATCTCCTCGATTCTCACTATCACCAACGTAGCAAAATGAAAATCAAAGGAGATTTTAAAATAATGAATAAAGGGGCGGAAAAAGAAAAAATGAAACACCAAGTGATCTTGATACGAGAAATCAGACATCAAGGAGAACTTTGTTCATACCTAGGAAGAAAGTATGCAGTCGAAGACCATATTACTCAAAGTAAATGAACAGGTATATCCATGTAATATGCAGCAATATAAATGAAATAAGCATGACAGACAAGATATACCTCCACTTTTATGAGCAGGTGAAGGCGGAAACATCTCAATATCATCATCACTGTAGTCATCCTGCTCATCTTCAGAGTCATAGTCAAGAGACTCTCCAGACTCGCTCTGGCTGGAATCACTTCATATCATAGTAAAGGAAACCAGAAACATGAAAGAAATAATGTCGCGCCACCTTTTTCGGTGCCTGATATATAACTCTTTACTTATCAAAAAAAAAAGAAAGAAATAATGTTACTAGTGTAGGGTTTTTTTAATTCAAAGTCAAACATATAGAAGCAATATTCATTTTTTTGGATAGGTAAGTGTGACCCCTTGTTGGTATGAAAATTGGAACCAAGAACCTAAGGTCTTTGCCTGAGTGCCCATGCCATCTCTCCCACCCCTTGGGGTCAAAATAAACCTAATGCATATAGAAGCAATATTCATTTCAACAGCTATTACAAAATAAAGCCAAGAAAAAAAAAAGGATACAATTCATCATCATCATATTGATCATCATCCGGGCATTCACCAAAAAAGTAACCAGAAAGATGAACACTGTGAGGGCCAATAGCTGACAATGTCACCTCTTCATACTCCTCAAACTCCACATTTAGAGGGCATGTCTCCATTGTTCTTGGGAACAATGAACATAAGTAAATTGGTTTCTTATCTCCAACATTACACACAACTATGGTCTTCTCTTTTGACGAACCATCGCCTAATGTTGCCTGAATCATCACGGAAAACAAAATGAGAAGAAAGAAGAAAAAATATATATATATATATATTCATTCTGATATCTAACATTTGTAGTTGTTCATCAACATCACAGTAATTGCAAACTCTCTCAATAGTCAATATTGTAGCAGCAGTTCTGTCTAAATTTCTAGTGAAACAAATCAGCTACTCTAAGCACAATGTAAAGCAGACAGCAATACAACCGAAACTGCCAACTCCATCCAACATGAACCTGGAATAATCTACAATATTGCTAACTTCATTCCACACAACAATTTCTATAATTTCATGATGAAATGCTCAAATTGTCTGTATGACTGTATGAGCAACCAGAGTGACTGAACAGCAATCAATCACTGAACTATAATATTATTGACCGCTCAGGCAACATTTTAAAAGTCCAACACATCCTCGGAGCTATGTTATCTTGACTTTGTGATATAGAACACAACGTCAAGAAACAGGAAGAGCTTGCATTGAACTGGCATGAAAGAAATTACAAACCACAGCAATGGCCGTAACTTAACAGCAATGCTCTCCATCCCAAAGCCCCCACACTCTAGCTTTTCCATGGCAGCCAATAATTTTCTGCTTTGTAAAGAGACTAAAGGTAGTACGTGAAACGTGATATAATAACAATTTCACTTCAGAAAAGTAGGCAGTTTGGCACTTTCTTTGGGACAGCCCAAACAGAAAGTGTGATACCTATTTAGTATAAAAGGCCTAACTTATAGAACGATTGGGTAATCTAAGTTTCAGCTAAAAATTCAAAATATGTAAGCTAACTGGGGCTAGCTTGAAAACATGCAAACGACTAACAAGAACCTCCAAGACACTTATCTAAAATTATGCGCATCTTTCAAACTTTCCAGGTCATTCTTATAGGCAAGAAGGCATTTGTAGATAGTCCCGATCCTTCTAAGAAAAATTTGATATCAAGCTCCCAAAGGGCAAAGGGCACTCATAAGTAGGACACTAAAACTAAGGCCTCGTTTGGTGCAGCAATTTGAAAAATCAGCATTTTGAAAACGCAGCATTTTCAAAATACAGTTTTTTTCTTGTAAATACGTTTGGGAAACTATTTCAAAACGCTATTTTCATAAATATAGTAGTTGTAAAAGCAGCATATTTTTAAAAAATCCAAATTAGTGTTTTGGGCGTTTTAAAACACTGCATTGAAACACTTTTAAAGAGAAAACGATGCATTTTTTGCGACCAAAACGCTCCACCAAACAAGCACTAAAGCTACATCTCTGTTCCAAAAGAAATGAAGCGATCCCAACCTAGGCATCCACTTTTTCATCCCAACCTATGTGCCAAGTATGTGATTAGGTCAATCAATAAAATTCCCAGTCACACAATAACCAATCATGTGCTTGCAACATAGATGCTATGGGGCATAAGGACAATTTTTTGGGGTCCTTTGGGGGGAAGACGTGTGGAGCACTGTTTTTCACAAAAAATTCCATGATTGGGAGATTAAAAAGGCTGTAGAGTTTTTGGATCTGCTTCACGGTTTCAAAAGGCAAGGCTCGAGAGAAGATATAATGTTGTGGGAGGGTTCTAAGAACATAATATTCTCTGTTAAATCCTTTTACTCAAAGCTGAATGGTACAGGCAGAATCTCATTCCCATGGAAGGATAAATGGAAAGGTAAAATCCCTAGCAGGCTGACTTTTTTTTGTTTGGGAGGCAGCTAGGGGAGCTATTTTGTTGGGGGAGAATTTGAAATCTCGGGCATGATTTACTTACATCAATCGGTGTTATATGTGCAAGAATGAGGAGGAGAATGTGAATCACGTGCTCTTGCATTGCCCCATTGTGAGAGAGTTATGGATTTTCCTCTTCCAATCTGCTGGCGTCTCTTGGGCTATGCCCACATCTGTCATTGAGTTGATTCGAGGATGGTCGTTATTCAAAAGGAGGAGGAAGAACGAATTCTGAGACTATGCTCCTGCAGCAATTTGGTGGACCATCCAGAAAGAGAGGAACAGGAGGGCTTTGGACTTTGGAGAATGTTGAATCAGTATCGATGGAATTAAGAAGAATTCCTTTTGTCTTTGCGTTTTTGGTGCTCCATAGCTGATCCTAATTCAGAAGATCCTTTTTGTAGATAGCATGGACAGTTCTTTTGTTTAGTCTATTATTGATCTTGTATACCCCCATAGTACAAGGGGGCGTCACCTCATTTGAGGCTTGTTTATAATACTATACCTTACTTATCAAATAAAAAATTGGGGTCCTTAGCATTTCCCTTGATCCAATACCAACCTGAACAAAAACTTAAATATATATTTGGGCGGTCCATACATGTCAAAAATAGTTTTATACTAGTCACCATAGATGTCAACACTGAAAGTTTCGAATAAAAAATTCAATTCACAAAAGAGTGTGTACAACATTAATATTTCTACTTTGTGAAGTCTGGAATCTGAACGAAATTATTATATCAAAAATACAGGAACACACACATTTACCATAGATGTCAAAATACAGGTTTCAGACAAAAAAGCCAACTACCAAAAAAAAATTGTGTGCAAGAGTAATCTTTCTGCTCAGTGAAATCTAAGATCTAAACAAAATTCACATATAACAAAACCAGGTGTACAAACATAGAAAGAGCTCGCACACATTCATAGCATACACACACAGAACAATAAACGTTTATATAGGGAACTCTAGTCCAATTACGAACGCAAACAACACATATACATAAACTATCTACCTAATTTCACACTATAAATCGAATTAGCATTCAAAACGAAGAGCAGTTAACTGTAGCTTTAAATGTTCAAAGCTACCTGAGATACATGAAGCCTCCCTTTTTCATCATTATACTGAAGTGTAAACGGTTTGCCAGATTTTAACTCAACTCCTGAAAATTACAACATAACACAAAACAAATATTGCACAAATTGATTATCAATCGATTGACCCAAAACCTTTGACGTTTGATTTGACGGCTAATAAATTTCACGAAGATTTAGAGAGCAAATACTGTAATTCAATTTTAAAACTAACCCCAAAACGCCATTGCCGAGCTTGAGAACTGCAGCAATCCGCTTAAACCCTAGAGATGACCTAGAAGGTGGTTGTTATGTTTTGGCCTGCTTTAAAAACCCTTGCGCAATCAAATTTAGGTTAAGTCTACCTGTGGTCTCACGGGAAACGCGTGACAGCAACGTTCAATTGATAACACGTGAGATACTTGGGTTTCTGGGTTGGTTTTCCCAAATGGTCCTGAATCCTGATTCAGTCAACTGTAAAAACGTTCACATATTTTAATCAGTAGTGCGTAGCTTCACTTTCTTATAATTAAATCTATCAACACATAATGAATTAAGTAAGAAAAATTTATTTTACAAAATGCTAGATTTTGTGCCGTGTATATGATACGGTATCAGACGTGATCAATGTATAAAACGACATCATGCGTAAATAAATTAGTATATGCTTGAGATTTTATAGGGATCGGATCAATGTACATTACAAAAAAAAAAACTTCTCGAAAATTAAAGAAATAAAACATTCTCTCTTACATAGGCTAACAGAAAATATAAAATAAATTGAATGAGACAAAGTGAACTAACAAAATATTATTTTGAAATCATAAATATTTCAAACTATTAAGGAAAATTTAGCACACATTTTAAAAAAAGAAATAAGTTAAAATACAAATATTTAAAATTACAAAACTTACGAAGAAATATTTTTTTAAAAATAAATCTAGGTCGGACAAAAATTAAATTGAGATTCAGTTGATTAGGATAACAATTAAATAAAAAACTACAAACTAAATATTAATGATAAAATTAAAATACAAATATTTAAAATTGCAAAAATTAATTACAAAACTTACAAACAAATATCTCATTAAAACAACTCAATGGATGCTCGGGATAAATTATAGATAATCACCTCATCAACTCAAGCGGAATGATGTAGTTAAAAAAATGTATTAGAGGAAAACATTCATATAACTGTAAGTGGTTGTGAAGATGATAATTCAAAAAAAATGATAACTGAGGGATTATTACATACTTATTGGTTGTAGAGTGGGGTAATTCAAATAAAACTCATAACTGAGGGGTTTATATATAACTCGCATATTTACAAATCAATCTGGACCGTCAGTTGTATTTAACACAATTCGATTTGGGCCGCCAGTTAACCCCTGATTTCTTTTATAATATAGATTTGTAAGATAGGTTTTTACCTTCTTTAATAGGCGATAACTGAACCTGTTCCCCTCTACCTAATGAGGTGATCTCCTGTAGGACAATCTTACGGATCTTAATCCGTAAAACGGACCTATCCATATTAAATGGGTCAAGATTCAGTAATCTCAGTGCAACCCCTCAACTTTTGAAAATTACAGCGTTACCCCTTACGTGTATAAATGACGGGTATTACTTTTTAGTATTAAATGTATCACTTTTCAATATAAAATGTGTCACTTTTCAGCATAAAATGTGTTACTTTGTGTTTTTAATAAAAATTATCACTTTTTCCTTTAAAATATATTACTTTTTAGCCTTAAATGTGTTACTTTTTAGTTTTAAATGTGTTACTTTTAGCCTTAAATGTGTTACTTTTGCTTTGGAAAGTGTGATTTTAGTACTTTGCATTATAAATGTATAAATTAAAATCGTCATTGTTAGTTTTAAAGTGTCACTTTTTAATATTTAAAATGTCACCTTTTAATATTAAGAGTGTTATTTTTTATTTTAATGAAAATTATTATTTTTTCACATAAAAGAGTCACTTTTTAGTATTATAAGAGTGTCACTTTTACCTTTTATAAATGTGTTATGTTTTGCTTTAAATGTGTCTATTATCATTTCGTCAACTTCTGTTAGGGTCCGTCAAACATTCTAAGGCAAATAAGGCTAACGGAGCTAGCAGAGGATGAAAGTGCAAGGCGTGGGAATGAAATTTTCGACAGCAAACTTTTAAAATACAGAGGCACCAGAGTAAAACAACAAACTTCTCACTAATGTGTTGTCACCTTTAGCGAGGTGACACGTGGCATGGCTCTCCTTGGGCGACCTGCAAGCTGTGTTGGTGAATCCAAGTCGATCTGCGAGTTTCAGTCTCATTTGTCCAATTTTTAGCATATTTTTCACATTTTGACCCATTTTTTCAATGGGTAACCTATGGTTTTTGTTAATGGGTTACCCGCTCCAGCTACCTTCTTTTTATTATTGTTGGGGCTCCATCTTACAGATTTAAAATCCGTAAAACCGTCATACACAAGTTTTTGTCTTACCTAATTCTCAACCTCTAAAATTCTTTCTTATTTTATTTAACTGGTAAAAGACATTTTTTAGGCAAAATGTCAAGTATACTTATTAATGAAATTGGATTAAGCATATTTCATCGGTATCCAGTTTGTCCATTGTAAAATCAAAATTGTGCATCGAGATTTACTTTTGTATTCTAAATTTAAATTGTGTATGTCAATAAGATTTGATTGCTTTGCAAATGGGAAAGAGAAACATAGAAGAAAGAAATGAGGGAATTATAACAATCAAAATCACTAAGTTTGTCCAAAAATACCATTGATTACCTCAAAATAACGTAACCTAGGTGGCAAATGGGCGGGCATGGCATATGTGCGAGCCCAAATAAGTACCATGTTGATTATTTTGTTAGATTTATATTTGTTCAGTACATTACATTAGTTTTATACTAATCGGTGCATCGATTAGCGTTGTATAGAACTTTGCCAAGTATAGTTTTTATAGGACTTTGTTACGAAAATACCTTGTGTCCACATGGTCTCTTATTCATTAATTCAATCTAATCTTATCGAGTTTGAATTAATCCAAAGACATTCATATGCAACTTTATTGAAATAAAACAAAATCGACACCTAAATCGGAAGATCTCGAGATATCCGTGAACGAAAAATTGCATTTAATGCATTCATAAAAAGAAGTATCCAACGGAGAAGTGAATAAATATTAGACAATCAATCAATCGAACACTTAAAGGATTGCTTTGAAACTTCATAACTCGAAGTCTTACAACTCCAATCAAGAGATCCTTCTAGAAGTCCTCGGTCGCCATCAACACTAACTTCTTGTTGTTTACATTCACTTACTATATCTAATTAAATATCTTGTATTTAATATTTAATTCCATAGACCCCAAACAAAAGTCAATATTTTGTATCCATTAGAGATATTCTTTGTAATTGATCTAGTGGAAAACATAGTGCACTATTTAAATCCAAATAGGTGTGAACCATCCCAAAATACTTGTGGTCATTTGGGCCCGCGGTATATCGGCGGGTGAAGCGCAAGCCTAATAAGAAAGCGTATAGCACTCAAATAAGTAAGTGTTCATTTAATAACATGTGTATATATGGACGAGCACTAAATAGGCATGGACGCTCATTTACTCATTAACATGCACTTATTAAATAAATACAAAAATTACAAAAAAATAATTTCATTTTACAAAAAATTATCAAAAATTACAACTAACCATATATATATATATATATATATATATACAACCACAATAATTGGAAAAGACCAACATTTTTTTGTAACATTTTAACATCTGTTACCATTTTCAATGGAACCAAATTTCTAAAAAGAACTCAAAAACTTTACTTTCACTTTTTGTCATATGTTAATTGAAATAAAATAATCTATTAGTTCCTTAATTTTTACGTCAAATCGATTGTTTTTAAATGGAAATCTGATAAATATTTTTTTTCATAACCAGAAAATATGTAATTGACCGTATATAAAAAGTAATATGATATCGGAATTTTTTTTAAAAAAAAAATGGGTCAATTTATTATTCTTAACAAATAACGGCTACTCCCACCATTACTGCCTATTTTTTGGTTCTGAAAACCTAACCAGAAGAACAAGTAATAGCTATCTCTTTCTCTCTCTACCTCCCACGCTATCTCTGTCTTAATGAATGGTTATTGATAGAAATGTAAAAATAGAAAGAGAAACTACTTTGGATTATCAGGTATACAAAAGAAAAAAAAAATTGATCGTGAGAGTGAGAGGTGAAAATGTGGGCGCCCATTTGTGCCCATATTATGCCCAAAAAACTTAATGGTCTAAGTGGGCATGCCATTTGTGCCCAGATTAAAATTTAAGTGTGCATATGCCCATACTTTAATGGACGGTCTGGATGGACATATGGGCGTAGACATAATTTGCCACCACTAACTATCTCTCCATAAAAATTTAAGTTGGATTTTCAATTTCTTAAGACTAAAGAATATTATATTCTCAAGTAATTAATTGATTTTCGCATTCGATCGGATATAAGAATTCAATTTATGAGTTCAGGGAATTATTAAGGATATATGGTGTCAGCAAATCGGGAAATGGTGGTCTACTGCTTCGGTACTTTGGTTGCTCATTACAACAATCAATAAGTTCCTCCCCAGCTTTTGATGAGGGACAAAAAATTAATTTTGATGCATGATTACATGCATAATTTTTTCATTGCGATGTTGTGTAACATAATGATGCATCGGGGTTTAAAATCGATGCATCACATGATTCAATTTGTGAGTTTAGGGAATTATTAAGGATGGTGTCGGCAAACAGGGAGATGGTGGTCTACTGCTTCGATACTTTGGTTGCTCATTACAATAATCAACAAGTTTCTCCTACTTTTGATGAGGGTCGACAAAATTAATTCGGATGCATGATTTTGAATTGTTATGCATGATTCAAATATTGTGTAACATAGTGATGCATCGGGTTCAAAACTCGATGCATCGTCGTTCCAAATCGGTGCATCGCAATTCCAAATACGATGACATAACACTTAAAACTCAAAAAATGCTATAAAGATTGGTTGGCTTTTCTGCCGTCATGTGCCCCACCCATGTCTCATTCATTGATTTTATAATTCTACCAAATCGACTAAATTATGGATCAAAACATTATATTCGGTTTCCTCGAGAATTAATATATGTTTGGTCCCTGAATTTCACCTTTTCTTCATATAAAGGTGATAGATGTTTTTCATTTCATATATTGGTCTGTGGACTTCACTTTAGCTTACATATTTGTCTCTCAAATTGTTATCTCAAACATAATCGTTAAAAAAAATTAAATGACAATATTACCCTTATTTGAGTCTGATGTGGGATGTGGCGGGAAGGATAATCATCTTTCCCTCCCAAACAAACCCCCAACTCTCTTTCTCTCTCTCACACTATCACACACTCATTATGTTTTAGAAAGAAAGAGAGGAGAAGTATTTTAGTGAGAGAGACTCCTTCCACTCCTACTATTACTCTTTCCATTCTTTCTTCACGGTCTACATCATAACTTAGAGAGAGAAAGGGGTAGTGTGTGTGTGGGTGGGTGGGTGTGTTTGTGGGTGTTAGGTGTCTTTGTACGTTCGGGACTTCCATCCCCTTTCTCAAACCTTTTCGTCCGAGGCCTTCCCGTATAACCTATTATACTTTTCTATGGATTTCCTACAGAAATCAGATTCTTTTCTTCACATCCTTTGCCCAAAGTATCCCCATCCATCCTTCTTTCGAAGGAAAGCCGCTAGAGACTTCGGGTGAACTGACTCCCAGAGACTACTGGCCTTGAACTCCGTCACCAGCTAGCCCTTCCCGAATGCAAGCAAGCAAACAAGCTAATTGCTTTCTCCTAAACCTCTTCCTTTACCGGAGCCTCATCTTCTAAAGGTCGACTGAGCAACCCCCGCCTTCGAGAAGGGTCACAGGGAAAGGGGAGATGAGGTTTTATGAGGCCCTTCCAGTGGCTACCGTAAAGTCGGGATTTGCTCACCGGCAAGTCAACTGTGTCTATATATATAAACGCATTGAAAGTCATACACAAAACAAATTTTTTTGGAATTGATGAGTTTCTCTTTCAATTTTTGTGGAGATCGTTGAAAATTCACAAACACCCTTAAACATTTTTTTAGGGTTTTGTTGTTTATGATAATCAATTCTTCAACTAAGAGGTAAAAGAGGTTACTATTGCTTTTGATTCAATTGAATGATCATTTGAAGTCGTTTGGATTTGGAATGTGTTTTGAACATTGAATAGAGATTGAACTTTGTTCGTTTGTTGTTTGAAGTTGAGTTTTGATGGATTTGCATGTGTGATTGAGGGTTAATTGGTGAACTAGGTTTGGAGTTGATTTTGATGATGTTGTTTGAGAAAATGAGGGAGCATTCTAGGATAACATATTCGGTTAATGTGGTATGTCTAATCTTTTGATTATGTATTATTTAATTAATCAAATATCCTATGTTAGTCATCTTTTGATTATGTATTATTTAATTAATCAGATATCCTAGGATTATTTATTATTTAATTAACTAGATATCCTAGGATATCAGTATTATTTAATTAATCAGATATCCTAGGATATCCGTATTATTTAATTAATTAGATATCCTAAGCATCCCACTCAATTTCAACTAAGAGTAATTTAGTCATTTCAATTATTATTTTTAACGATTTTGTTTGAGATAACGGTTTGAGGGACAAATATGCAAGTTAAAGTGAAGTTCACAGACCAATATAAGAAATGAAAAACATATATCACCCTTATATGAAGAAAAGTGAAGTTTAGGGACCAAATTATATATTAATCATTTCCTCAACTTTGAAGTTTCACTCTATAACATGGGTGTATGTAAACCTAATTAAGAAATCATAAATGAAGAGAGAAAGAGAAATATGAATAAGATCTAGGTGGGGATGGCACCAGAAAAGCCTCTATCACCCACATTATTTAGCCTTCCATAATTTTATGGTGAAAAGCTGAGATTAACGCTGAAAAAAAAGAATCAAATCTCCTGTGCGACAAACTGTGTGCCACTTTCTTCTCAACCACTTTCACAATGTGCGATGGTTGAGATGAAAGTGGCACACAAATGACACACAATTTGTGGCACATGAGATTTTATTCCCAAAAAAAGTGATCCAAAAGTGGATTTGGGGGGGGATGATATATATATATATATATAGAGAGAGAGAGAGATAGATATATATAGATAGAGAGAGAGAGAGAGAGAGAGAAAGAGGGAGAGAGGAATGAGAGCAATTGGGAATGATGGAATTTGTTGAAATGGGTCGGTCTAGATAGGAGAGAGAGAAAAATTGGTGACTTGGTGTGGTCACGTACGTGGTGAACATTTTAGAAATAAGTTAACGAAAATGTACTTATGTGGTTTTAAAAAATAACGTACTGAAGCGGTTTTAAATACATAAAAAGGGACCTACCTGTAATTAATCATTCCTTAATCCTTCCAAAAACCTCTTACAAATGGGTGGAATCAACATGCTCGCGGGTGGATGCAAAGAGTTCAAGTCTTTTGTACCACGAAGTGTACATCTCCATGTACCACCAATCACATTTGAACATAGATCATGGGTCATCCATGAGTCATAGCGTGATGGTGCAGGGAGGGGTACACTTTTGTGGTACTAAATTCCTTAGAATCTGATTCAGTTTGAATCATAATCAAATTTAAGGTTATTAACTGGTTTTACCGAATAACATGCAAATAATGTGAAATACTTAGAATTTCAAAATTGGGGAATAGTTAGGACATGGTATTACTAATATTCATCCCAATTTTCAGCCCAGATTTTGATCCCTACATTAATAAGTGTAATTTTACTTTTACACATACTTATATATACATAATTAACACGACTATATTTAATAATGTAGCAAGTAAACTATAACGTCTCAATGATGATGATTAAGGCTTTTGATGTTTGAACAAGAGGTGATTGACTTAGATGTTTTGGATTGTTAATGATTTATATTTTTAGAAAGGATTATTAATTGATAGTATTTCTATATTAACAACAACTTTATAAAAAAATTGTAAACTTGTGGGTTGTTTGCAATATACGCACCAACTCAAGCAATCAACTATTTAGACCTTTTATTTTTCATGAGCATGACTATGATGAGGTTATATGTAAAAATATCGCTAGTTATCACATCTTTTCAACTTGATCAAAAATTGTGTTCTATGGGTGATCCTTTTCTTGAGTATTTTTATGACGTTAAGTGGTAAAAGATGTCTACCTAAACAAAAATATTATCTTTTTTTTGTTATATGTTTAATAGTTGGACCAAACTTGAATAATATATTGTGGGCGTGCTGCTAGAAACTAATTCCTCCACATGAATGGGGCGGGTTTGGGAAATGAAGATAAATGGGGACGTGGATGATATTAGGTATACCCTAATACCAATCACCATTCCGCTCAATCGAGCCTGCAACAATTGGAGTGGCGAATCGTTGCTTTTTTTTTTGATAAGTAAAGATAGTATTAATATGCGTCAAAACAAGAGACACGACCTATATACACAGGAAATATACAAATCAATCACTTTACAATAGAGATATTATCCACAAATTCTACAACTGGGTTTCCATCCTGCACAATCAACTCATGACACCAAAAGACCATTGTCTGCAAAATTAGCTTTTGTAACTCCTATATCGTCCTCGCTTCGTTCTTGAAATATCTTCCATTTCTTTCCCTCCAGATGACTGCTAGTGGAACCACACCCCATAAAGAATTTTTCTTTTTCCTCTTATACAAAGACCAGCTTGCCATCAAGTGCTTCACTGATATAGGCATAACTCAATAAACCTGGAACAAATTGAAGACAAAATCCCATAACTTCCTAGATACATGACAATGTAACAGGAGATGGTTTACATTTTCCTCATCCGCCTTGCATAAAAAACACCAATTGACAAACAAATTTATTCCTGATCCACAGATTGTCACCGGTTAGAAGGGCTTCATTAACGTCTTCCCACATTTAAAAAAAAAACTCACTCTTGTTGGAACCTTGGTTTTCCAAAATTTCTCCACGGAAAAAATTCATTAGTATTCATCATCTTCTGATAAAAGGATCTAACCAAGAAAACCATGTTCTTCTCCCCCTCCCACAATACTTTATCCTCCCCTATGCCACTAACCTTCTCCATATACATGAGCTTGAATAACTGCACCAAGGAGTCCATCTCCCAATCTTGAGGATTTCTTCTAAAGGATGGATTCCAAGTAATAACTCCGCCTTCGACTTGCACAACTGATTTAATAGTCTCATCTTTATACTACTATTTTCATTTTTTTAAATCTCTATTTTCTTAAAAGTCAATATAGTACAATAATAAATTATTATTGCACATTCTTAATATATATTAAGTAACAAAAATTGCATCCATTGATACAATATTAAGAACGCCATCAATAGCAATTTTTAAGATTTTGTTAAAGATAAGTTAATATTTACATATCTTTGATCAAAATTCAATTAAGTTGACCACAATATATTAAAGTATGATTTTTTTTGTTTTTGGGACCGAGGGAGTGTAGGGCACCACAACTACTATCCCTACTCCACCCCCATAGGTGATTCCTAGCATCTTTCTAGGTTTTATTTCATTTTTTCCGAAGGCTATGAAGGATTGCACACTCCTTCCCTAAAAACTTTGAGCAATGGCCATCAATACTACTTGATTACATTCATATTTGTCATCATACGTTATATTCATAATGGAAAATATATATGTATGTGTGTGTATTGCTCGCAAAATTATGTTAGATGTTGATTATGCAAAAGTAGGTTGTTGGGTATAAATCCAAGAATATATAGGCTTGAGTAGAATGGATCAACCCGACATAGACAAAATGAAACACTAAAGTGACGCATGGGTCTACCCTACAATAGCATTCCGATGTGAGAATCAACATAGTCTCAAATGTGGAAATATTTTGGTAGGGTTTCATTATGTAAATGCGTGTGTATATTGGTAAAGTTAGGATAAGGCTTATAAAGCCTTAAAAATAACTATCGAGTAACTATTCTTAATCGCCGAGCACAATGAGACAGTAAAAGAGTCTCGACATCGTTCTTAACTATTGAGCACAATCAACCGTTAAGAGAGTGGCACTTGATCCATGTTCGGAGATATGGGTGATAAACGTGCCCAAGTCCTACTCGAACGTGTCACATGTCCATATAAACGGCTATTCCTTGCTCTACCAAATTGATCATGCCCTCCTAGAAAGGTAGTCTTGTGTTATACTCGCTCGAATGCATCAAATTTGTCATTTTGTAATTGAGGTTGTGGAGTGATCAGGTGATTTGCACGTGACATGAATTTGCATGCGATGGTCGACACGTGGCAATATTTTGGGCTTGACAAATCAAATGTTATAATTTAACTAAGCAAGTTAGGTAGTTATAAAGTACACAATTTTTTAAGAAGTTCATAACCATATTTTAATTTGATATACAAGCATCCTTTTTTTGGTAGACCTTTCTCCTAAGGGGACATGGAAGGGATCGAACCTGAAACCTCACATTTTGTAAAGCCTCAAGTCTACCATTGGGTCATCCCTTATATGGTCTAATATACAAGCATCCATATCAAGAATAATAAAATAATATATTTGCTATCTATTTTGGCTTTTTTATTAAAATAATTTACCAATTTCCAGATTTTAAACCATAAGATATCATTGTTTTATTGTTACTAATATTTATATACTAGTTATTTAGCCCGTGCTCTGTACAGGTACAATGTGATATATATATATATATATATATATATATATATATATATATATATATATATATATATATATATATATTATAATAATAATATAACTTTTGGACATTATAATTAGATTGTTAATCTCTTTCATGGTTATTTTTTGTCTATTGTTACTAATATTAAACGATTTTTTTACCTAAATACTTATAAAATTACCATAAGTATTTAACTAACATGAGATACATATTTTGTATTAGTAATAATAGTAAAAATCTTTGATCTAAAGACTTTTAAAATTAACATCTAACTTGATAATAATATTAGAAGTCTTTTTGTTAAAAACTTTTAAAATCATAATTCATTTTAAAACAATGTGAGATACTTATTTTCTATTTTTATTGGTAATGAAAGTTTAAATCTTTGTAAAAACTATTAAAACCAACACCGCATTCTAACCATGTGGTATACATATTTTTTATTAGTAATAATAGTAGTAGATAAAAAACTTTTTAACCAACATCTATTTCTAAATAATGTGGATACATATTTTCTATTGGTAATAGCATAAAAATATCTTTATCTAATGACTTTTATAACCAATACTCATTTCTAAATAATGTGAGATACATTTCTTTGTAACCAATGTGAGATACATCATCTAAAAACTTTTTAAACTAATATCATTTTTCTAACCAATGTGAAATACTTATCTTCTATTGTTAATAATGGTAGACTTTTAAAATCAGCATCACTCTCTAACCAATGTGGAATACATATCCAAATTTGGTAATAATTATAGAAGTCTTTTATCTTAAAATTTTTATAACCAACATCTCTTCCTAAATAATGTGAGATACATCTCTTCTATTATATTGATGATAAAAGTAAAAGTCTTTTATCTAAAGATTTTTAAAACCAACATCATTTTTAACCAATGTATGATATATCTTTTATTAGTAATAATAGTAAAAGTTTTTTTTAACTAAAATTAAAATTAACATCACTTTCTAACCATTAACCAATGTGAGATATACATCTTCTATTGATAATAATGGTAGAAGTCTTATATCTAAAGACTTTGAAAACCAACATTACCCTCTACCAAATGTATGATACATCTATTCAATTAGTAATAATAGTATTTTTAAAACCAACATTAATTTATAATCAATGTGTGATATATCTCTTCTATTGATAATAATAGTAGAATACTTTGTAACCAATGTGAGATAATGCATCTATTCTATTTATAATAAAAAGTCTTTAATCTAAAAACTTTTTAAACCAACATTTATTTTAAAACAATGTGAGATACATATCTTTTATTGGTAATAAGAGTAAAAGTCTTTAATATAAAACTTTTAAAACTAACATCTTTTTCTAAACAATGTAAGATACATATATTCTATGGTGATAAAAGTAGAAATCTTTTATCAAAATATTTTCAAAATGAACATCAATTTATAACTAATGTAAGATACATCTTTTCTATTGGTAATATTAGTAGAGATGTATTTCATATTTGTTATAAATTGATTTTGGTTTTAAAAGTTATTAGAATAAAAATCTAACATTTTATTACTAATAGAAGAGTTGTATCACACATTAGTTTGAAAATAATGTTGGTTGTAAGTTTTTATAAATATAAGACTTCTACTATTAACAATAAAAAAAATTAATAGTAGAGATTAATATCTCATTATTGTATTAATTATTAATACCTATTATTAATAGGTAATGATTGAGAAACAATGAGTCACACATGAATGCTTGAGAATAATAATAGTATTATCGTTATAAAAAAAATAGCAATAGTAATAGTAATAATAAAAATAATATTGTACAATTCTTATCATCATTGTCATGAATGAAAAGAAAAATAAATTTTCGTTCAAATGAAACCTTTTGAACATATCTGCGTTAGTAGAGACCTTAAATTTTGGACTTTATGGTATTTAAATATTTATTTTGAGACTTTTAAAATCATTATTCATATTCTAACAATGTGAGATACTTCTTTTCTATTTCTATTGGTAATAAAAGTTTAAAGACTTTTTATCTAAAGACTTTTAAAGCAAACATCTCTTTCTAACCATGTGGTATACATCTTTTAATTTCTATTGGTAATAATAGTATTTTTAAAACCAACATTAATTTCTAACAAATGTGAGATACATTCTTCTATAGTAATAATAATAGTCTTTTATATAAAAACTTTTGAAATCAAAATCTTTTTATAAACAATGTGGGATACATCTCTTATATTGGTTATAACATAAAAATAATAATAGTAGTAGTATTTTATCTAAAGAGTTTTGAAACCAACATCTCTTTGTAAACAATGTGTGATACATCTCTTATATTGATAATACCATAAAAATTCTTTTATCTATGAATTTTATAATCAATATATGTTTCTAAATAATACGGATCTCTTTTTAACCAATGTGAGATACATTATCTAAAAACATTTTAAACCAATATCATTTTTCTAACCAATGTGAAATACATATTTTTTCTATTAGTATTAAGTCTTTTATAAAATGACTTGTAATACCTACATCACTCTCTAACCAATGTGGAATACATCTCATCATTTGGTAATAATAGTAGAAGTTTTTTCTCTAAAAAAAATCTAAAACTAACATCTCTTTCTATACAAGGGATACATCTCTACTCTTCTCTTTTATTGATAATAAAAGTAGAATTTTTTTATTTAAAGACTTTTAAAATCAACATTACTTTTTAACCAATGTAAGATTTATCTCTTTTATTGGTAATAATAGTAATTTAAAACCAACATCAATTTATAACAAATGTGTGATATATATCTTCTAGTGGTAATAAGCGTAAATCTTTTATATTATCTAAAATAATTAAAAAAATTAAAAATCAACATCATTTTTTAATAAATGTGAGATATACATTTTCTATTGGTAATAATGGTAGAAGTCTTTTATGAAAAGATTTTGAAAACCAACATTACTTTCTAACCAATGCATGATGCATCTCTTCAATTGGTAATTAATAATACAGAACACCTAAACGTAACACCTAAAACCCTAAACGCAACACCATTTAAAGAATAAAATGACCTAACTACCCCTAGCTACAATTACACAATAAACCCCCTCATTTAATTCCCTAAACCAACACCCCACCCCCCCCACACTCTCACCCGTCTCCCTCTCTCTCTCTCTGCTTCAGAAGAAGCTCTCCCCCAACAACCCATCCCCTCCCCCATTACTTTCTAACAGATCCTCCCTCCGATCTCTATCTCTTCCTTTTTCTCTCTCTAGAAATTCTAGGGTTTCTTCCTTCATGTCTTGTACGACCACCGCAAACTGAGCCAACACGATGGGTTCACTTCCCGATCCCGGCGACGGCGGCGAGTTCACTCAGTCGCCAACGAGCTTCGATGAGTTTAGAGCTCTCCGATCACTTCACTTCTCGAGTCAAAAGATGGAGCCCACTAGGTAAGACTATGGCATTTGAAAGTTGGAACCCACCTTCTGCCAGCTCGTTTTTTTTTTTTTCAAATTTGAATAAAACAACCGCTAGTGAACGGCAGTTGTTTAGTAGTACAGCCGCTAATGTTCAGCGATTATAGACAAAAACATCCGCAAATTAGTAGCGGATGTTTCATATAAATACCGCAGGTTGGTAGCGGATGTATTTAACAACAACCGCTATTTTGTAGCGACTGTTGTAATTTATTTTTAAAAAACATTTTAAAAAAAAATCTAATGTAATATGTTTGTTGTTATTTTCGGTTTGTTGTTTTTTCAATTTGTAGCACCTGTTTTTTCAATTGGGGTAGTTCGTTAGGGAACTGTTAGGGAGATCAATTTGTTTTTTGTGTTTGTTAGGAATGTTAGTTAGTTACTCAATTGGAAGTAATTGGAGGGGGTGGTTGGTTGGGGGAGTAAATGAAGGGTTAGTTTAATATTAAATGTGTAGAGGGGTAATTTCATTCATTAAATGGTGTTACGCTTAGGGAAAATAGTGTTACGTTTAGGGTCTCTCTTAATAATAGTACTTTTAAAACAAATATAAATTTCTAACCAATGTGGGATACATCTCTTCTATTGGTAATAACAGTTAAATATTTTGTAATCAATGTGAGATACATATATACATATATAAAAGGAGAGGAGCATATTTTGGAAATATTCCGCCAAAAATGTCTTTCCAAATATGGAAACAATTATAATTGATATAAATACCAGTTTGCTTTGGAAAAAAAAATAAAATTTATTTCAATAATTAATTGGATAAGAATCTTGACTAACTGTTTGCTCAAATTCTTGATTACTGTTCGGGAATGAAAAAAATATATTACATAAAACAAAATAAAATAATTATATTATACACATTAACTGAATGTGAAATGAACTTAATTTGAATAGCTTTGGCATATGGACAGCTTGGGCATATGAACAACTTGGGCAGATGGAGAATTACTTGAGTATTCAATGCAAAACTCTCATATAAATAGGTGGCTCTATCTCAGAATAAGTCTTCATCTAGCATATACTGCACTCTTTTGTTTGATTACTGCAAAATAAATTATACAAGAAGATGTCTCCACTTTTTTGTTTGATTACTGATATTGGTCAGAACAAGATTGAATAGGCGATGAAGCTAAGGCTCTGCAGAATGTTCGAACGTCATAATTATAAAGATAACAAAAGTCTTTATAGTGTTGAATATGTGTTCCATGACGAAAAGGTATGTGTATATTATTAATATAACAAGAATTATTGTGTATTGATTCACTATTTCCTCTAATATTGTTGATTCGTTTTTTACAGGGCTCACGGAGTGTAGCAACAATTAAAGGCCCACAGATTGAAAAATATGATTCAAATTTTAAACTGTTTCGTTTGTATACAATTAAAAATCTTATTGTTGCTGCGAATTTATGGAAAATAAGTACAACCATGTCAAAATACAAAATTATTTTTATGCATAAAACACAAGTAACAGAAATATTCGAAAAAACTTTTCCAAGGAAAGTTTTTGAATTTAAAACATTTAAAGAAATCTCCAAATTGGATGTTAAAGATGAGAACGCCATATTCGGTAAGCACAATTATTGTTAAATACACACACACCATACACTACAACACAACATAATCTATTTTACAAACATTTGTATCCACATTTTGTGTTTTTTTTAAATTTATAATTGCAGATGAAGTTGGCAAATTGGCTTCCAAATATTCACCACAAGTAAAAGAAATTCAAGGAAGAACAACAAAGATGCTAGACATAGTTCTTGAAGATGTTGAGTAAGGATAAATATTAAATATTTTGTTTTATATTATTCTCTTATTAATATTAATGAAATTCATATCTAATTTCTTGCACATTTTTTGTAGAGGCATGTCGGTATCATGTACTTTGTGGGGTGATTTAGTTGATCAACTTACAAATTTTTTGGAAGCAAATACTGATCGAGCGGTAATTTTAATACTCCAAATGTTCCGAGTAAAAATTTTCATGGGAGAGGCTCGATTATCAAGTACATTTCATGTTTTGAGAGTTATTATAAATGAAGATATAATGGAGATAAATTATTTTAAAAACATGTATACACATATTAATAAAATATCTAATTAGAGTATCTTATTATAATTTATACAAAATAACTAACAAATTATGTTATTTCTTAACAGTTTAGTTTCTGATGGAAAATCAATTACTTCAATCAGCAATATTTCTTTAACCCCGTCTACTACACTCGAAGATGATTTGGAAACCTCAAAACACCTAATTCGTACGATTGACCAAATTCATGAGATTGAAGAAGTAACATGACCAACTAAACTATTTTCTAAGGGTAATAAATGTAGCATAAGTTCTAACATATAATTGTTTGATTAGGATGGAAGGTATTGGGTGTTGGGAAAAATAGTAGAAGTGGAGTCGAATGTAGATTGGTGGTATGTTTCTTGCAAAAAATGTCTAAGGAAAATGATGCCAGTTGCAGATTCTTTCTATTGCGAAAGATGTGGAGTCTTAGGAAGTAATGGTAATATAATGTAAGTCAAAAGCTTTTATATTAATGCAATAAATTAATCTTAGAAAAAAATTATAATAATACTTTTTGTTTTCAGATACAAGTTGCATGTTCGTGTGGTTGATGGAACGGGAAATGCACGGTTCTTAATTTGGGATAAAGAAGGCACTCAGCTAATTGGCAAATCAGCAAACTTTTTAAAAATGAAAAGTGTTGAGCATGTAAATCATTAAGAATTTGCATTAATTTTAAAGTTGAATATTAAAATTTTTGTTAATTAAAAACTAAAAATTAATAAATATTTTCTTGCAGACTCTTCCAAAGGAAATTCAAAATTTGATAAACATGCAAGTGCTTTTCAAAATTCGTATTTGTCCAGGACCATCTGGACAGTATGGAAATCCAGATAACTTTTTTTATTGTTTTTAAGCTATCTACAGACCAAGAATTAATAAACAAGTACAGTAATGTTCAAGATGACGCTGAAGATTCAGACCTATTCTCAAATTTGAAGGAAAGAGATAATACAAGCGTTGTTGATGTAAGTAATTTTTAAAAAAATTAAACTCTATAAATTAAGAGTTTTGTTGATTAATTTTCTTTTGTAGGTCAATTCATCAGAGGATGAGGTTACTGCCCCACTGAAAGACAACAAGGATAAAATAGAAGAAACTTACAGCGAGGACCAAGATTCAAGTCTGAAGAGATCACTCCTACATAAGTTCTCTACCACAGCAAGCGACAAGAGAATCAAGCTTTTTGTAAAGCAAGAAAAAGAATAATTTTGTTTCATTTAATATGTTACATTTATTATAATAAATAACAAAAGTTCAACATTCCTTAGTATTATTTTATTTGCTTAATTTGTAGACATTTATATTTAAACGAACTTGCTAATCAAAAGACATTGTACCAAACATAAACAAACACTATAAAATTACCTAACAACTTTGATCAAATCAACTTAAATTAAGCAATATAAACTTACATAAAAACTTACAAGATTATCAAAATCAATATAATAATAATATATACTTTAAATTTATAAGTTAAAGTAGTTTATAGCCGATTAATTTATATAATGATTTAAGTAAATTATTTTGGGCAAGTGAGAAAACTAGTGGAAGAACTATATTATACTTATGGATTAAGTTGGTCAATCAAACTAAATTAGAATATTAATGAAAACATGATTGTTAGAAGATAAAGAAAATAGATAGTTATTATAATGGTTGATATTTAACAATTGTAACATTGAAAATTCATAACATTGGGAAAATCATTCACCAAAGACCGACACATCATTAGTGCTCCAATGAAGATTTGGACATCAAAGTAAAGCAAATGAATAAACACACAAGATTAACAAAATTATAAAATGAATAAAACAATACAAATTGAAATATAAACATACAACATGTTTAATAAAAATAAATTAGAATTTCGATGATAACTTTATTTTTCATAACTTTTGCATGTATTTTTTAATTGAAGCAGTTGCTTTCCAAAAATATAGTATTACTATAAAATGTTTTGATTTTTGTCATTTGAATAAACAGGTCAAAACCAAAACATATTAGATTTTAATTTGTTCACTCTTTTGTAATTATATTTTCGAAAATAATTTACAAATTCCAAGATCCATCATTTCTTTTGTTCTATTTAAATGATTTTAATTTAAAACATAATTTACAGAATTTTTGAGTTTCATGACTACTATATAAAAAATTATATGTATCACAAGGGTTCAATAAAACAAATCATATTTTTATAAAAATATGTTATAATTGACGTATTTAAATTTAATTAGTGTAAATAATTCGAAAAAAAATACTTCATTTTGACATAAGTAGATTAAGCATAAATTAAAGATCCAACTATTAAATAGACATCCTACATTAATATAAACTGCAATGATTTCGAAAAGTCACATTCATTCCAATTGTGCATGTATGTGAATACATAAAAATGAAAATACGAAGAGTCATAATTAATATCACACAACAAACATATTTTCAATGAAGTTCATGCACATATATACATATGAAATCTATATATAACTACTTAGTGTTTTTTTTAAAAAAACTTTTCAGCATTGCATTTGTGAAACACAAGCTATTTATCCTTTATTTATCACAAACAAGTTAAAGAATCACATGACAGAAGCATTATAATACATCTACTGCAATATGAAGATCACAAAATCCACTACCATCTCCAAAAAGCGAAAAGTTAACAGTTCTTCATCAAAAGGTAGGTTTATTTGTTCCTCAATCTGTCTGAAAATTATATTGTTAAAGTTATTTTTATTTTAAGCATTTACTTTTCAATCTTTAAAGTGGTATCAATAGAAAAGGCTCAACTATATGTCAAAGAAAAAAATTGAAAATATTTTTTAGTTTTGTGATATACTGCTTTGGAAAAGTCTATAAAATGTATTCTATCATATTTGTCGGAAAATAAAATAATGATTACCTTTATATGCTACAATTTTGTATAGCATCTTGAAGTTAGCAAATCACTCAATAATGATCACGTGTCAAATGAAAAAAATATATTTCATTTCAGATCTATCAAATTGAAATACAATATTCATCTTTAAACAATGTTTTTTAAAAATATTTTACTTTATTTAATCATATGTGATAAATTGATAATTATTTGCTATTATTTAATCATATCTGATAAATTGATAAATTGTATTTTTTTTCCAGTTCACGTCGAAAAAATAAGATCTCAAAGACAAAATAAATTGAACAAACCTACCTTTGAAATGGTTGGATGTGATACAACATTAGTTGGGAGAAGTCGGTGGATGACAACTATGATGAAGGATATAACTTAGAGAACAAAAACTAAAAAAAGGGAGCTATACGATTAAACAAATTACAAATTGTCCTTTCATTCTCCTATATTATATACAAATTTTCTAAATACTCACACACACATACAGCTGGGTGAGGGATAACAGAGTACTTAATCTTGGGTTAAAAGATAAAATAAAGAAGTTGACTCTATAATATAAGATCTAAACAGATCTGATGTGAACATATCTGATCTAAATAAGCCTGCAAAATTGCAAGTTCGAAATTTATAACCAAATAGAAAAAGCATATTTGTAGTCATAATCAGACGTACAACAAAGCAGATTAGTAGAAATATATGATATTATTTAAGGTTATAAAATTTTAATGAAATTATATTATTTAATATCATTATAAAAAACAATAAAAATGTATTCATTTAGATAACCAAAATAATAATAAACTTTAAATTAGTCAGTAGCGTTACAACATCGATGTACTTGAGTAAAACTAATTCAGAACCCATGACAACTAAAATTATCTTCTTTCATGAAAATGGTTAAATATATTATGGGAATTAATTGCTTAATCAATTTAGATAATAGATTCAACAATAGATCCACGAATCTAACTCATTATACACACTAAAAATGTGTGTACTTCCACAATGATATTTAAATATTAATCAGAGTACATCATAGGAAAAAAAACATGGATCATTAGTATGGACCTCTTGTGATATCCAGATCATTAGTATGGCAGCCAAAAAGGGCAGAGGGAAGGGAAGGGTGAGAAGGAGGTGCCAGTAAAAGGGATGGAAAATCCCCTAAAACGATGAAATGTGTTAAGATCGATTAAGCTTGGCGGAAGAACACAAAAGTTTTGTGTCAAATTTGAATGATGAGCAGCGCCATGTTTATGAAACTATTATCAAATTAGTTAATTCATATATTGGACGGATTTTCTTTGTTTATGGTTATGGAGGTACTGGGAAAACATTCATATGGAAAACTCCATCTGCTGGGTTGAGAGCAAAAAGAGAGATCGTATTAAACATGGCATCGAGTGGTAGAGCTTCTCTTTTGTTGCCTGGTGGTAGAACTACTCATTCACGATTTTTAATTCCTTTTAATCTGAATGAAGATTTAACATGCAACATAAATTAAGCAAGGTAGTCATCTTGCCGAGCTTATATTGAAGGCCAAACTAATTGTATGGGACGAGGCTCCAATGATGCATAAACATTGTTTTGAAGCATTGGATCGAAGTATGTGAGATATCATGAAAGTTATACATCCATCTAGAGGTAATATTCTATTTGGAGGCAAGACAATTGTGTTTGGTGGAGATTTTCGACAGATATTGCATGTGATTCCAAAGGGAAGTAGACAAGATATAGTTCATGCCACTATTAATTCATCGTATTTGTGGAGGGATTGTATTGTATTAAGGTTGACACCTAATATGAGATTACAAAGTATGGGATCCAACGAGAGTTCTAAAGAATTGAAACTTTTTGCTGATTGGATTGCGAAGATTGACGATGGAAAGATTGGTGAACTAAATGACGATGGTGATTCTGTTGATATTCCTGATCAGCTGTTGATTAAGGAATATGACGATCAAATTGATGCAATTGTACAAAGTACTTATCCTTCATTTGGAAACAACCCTGACGACTCATCATTTTTGGAAGAGAGAGCTATTCTGGCTCCGACTCTTGATGTGGTTAATGCAATAAATGATTACATGATATCGAAGAATACTGCTGAAGGAAGACTGTATTTAAGCTCAGATTCTCTGTATCATTCTGATAGAAACGTTGATCTATTTAATGATACACATACTCCTAAATTTTTAAACGGAATTTCAGGTTCTGGAATCCCAAATCATGAGTTGAATTTGAAGGTTGGAACTCCAGTAATGTTGCTTCATAACATTGACCATTCCCTTGGGCTATGTAATGGCACGATGTTAATTATTACAAGACTGGGAAATCATATTTTAGAAGGTAAAGTTCTTTCAAAAGGACATCCTGGTGGTGCTGTTTTAATTCCAAGAATGTCACTGACACCATCTGATCATAGAATTCCATTCAAATTCCAGAGAAGACAATTTCCGCTAATGGTGTCTTACGCAATGTCTATAAATAAAATTCAAGGTCAGTAATTGTCTAACGTAGGACTTCTTTTGAAAAAACCAGTTTTTAGTCATAGGCAGTTATATGTTGCTTTGTCTAGAGTTACTAATCCTAGGGGTCTTCAAATTTTGATAAGCGATACTCATAGTGGTAGTTGTAATAGTCGTACATGTTCAACGACAAATGTTGTGTACAAAGAAGTATTCCAAAATTTATAATAATTTTTTCAAATTTATATCATTTTTCTATCTTTAATTTTATTGTTTATTAATTTTTCTATCGTATTAAAGTTTTTTATGATATATTATTAAACTTAAATTGTTTATATGATTTTACACACGTGTACAAACCGTGCAACGCACGGGTGCATCACTAGTCTCTTGTAAAAGTGAAAGTTTTTAGTCTAAAGACTTTAAAATCTATTATTTTCTTTTTAAATAATGTGTTATATATCTCTTTTATTGGTAATAATATAAAATAATTTAAAATCAATATCATTTTCTAACCAATGTGAGATGTACATCTTCTATTGGCAATGATGGTAGAAGTCTTTTATCAAATGACTTTGAAAACCAACATCACTTTCCAACCAATGTATGATGCATCTCTTCTATTGGTACTTAATAATAGTATTTTTAAAACCAACATCAATTTCTAACCAATGTGGGATACATCTCTTCTACTGTTGAAAAATTAGTGTTTTTAGTGAAAGAAATTGTTCAACTTGAGGCACAAATTTCTTTATGTCATTTGTTTGCTGACGAATGTAATTGCTCAAATGTGTTCTACTCGGTGAGAGCATCAAAGTAATATATATATATATATATATATATATATATATATATATATATATTTGTCCAAATCGAGTTTTGGATGGATAAGATATCAAGACTTAAAGTATAACACTTGTTAAAAAAATTAGTGTTTTTAGTGAAAGGAATTGTGCAACTTGAGGTACGGATTTCTTTACATGTCATTTGTTTGTTGGCGAAGGTAATTGCACAAATATGTTCTACTCGGTGAGAGCATCGAAATGATATATTTATTTGTCCAAATCGAGTTTTGGATGAATAAGATATTAAGACTTAAAATATAATACTTCTTAAAAAATTAGTTGAAAGAATACAAGTAGTTAGGATTCTCCAAAAACTGCCAATATTGTTTCCAATGTAGCTGCCGATGTAGCTACAATGGAAGTCACAATGGTCAAAATAAAACTGAACAACGGAAGACTTAATACTAAAGCACGAAAAAGAGCACAAAGGTTTACCAAACAATCTACAAGCCTATTTTGACCATTGTGACTTCCATTGTAGCTACATCGGCAGCTACATTGGAAACAACATTGGCAGTTTTTGGAGAATCCTAGCTACTTGTGTTCTTTCAATTGGTATCAGAGCCTCATCTTGACGTCGCTAAAAGTAGATTCTGGTTGTAGCCGTGATGGATTCTCAATATGAGAATTTTGTTCGTCCTAATACTTTGAGAAAGAAAGGTTTGTACAATGACTTTCGTTGCTTTAACTCTTCTGTCTCTGAAGATGGTGCAGAATCAGAATCAGAACTGATGGATGCTTATAAGGAGTTGTACAATGATTGGGAAAAGAGGGTTCATCAAGTTACATTGCTTAGAAAGACAAACGATATGCTAAAAAAGGTAAATGAAGATCAGAAGGGGTGTATCACAAGGCTAGAATGTATGCTGACCAAGAAGGACGTGGAGATTGAAGATCTGAAAGAAAAACTCATCAAAGCCAATGAAACCTTGGAAAAATGGAATTCAAGCCAACACAAAATGGATGATATGTTGAATTCTGGTAATTCTGGTAAGTCTGATTTCGGTTTTTCAAAGAAATTTGGATTTTGAAAATTTTGCGTGGGCTGTTTAGGTTCAAAAGTACCTTCACCCTCTCTCACAAACATCTTTGATACAAAACCAATACCAGACTTAGATGACTTACCTGAATTGAGCATCTCATCCATTCTTTGTTGACTTGAGTTCCATTTAGCCATGGTTTCATTTGCTTGAATGAGCTGCTCTTTCAAACCTTCGATCTCAACATCCTTTTTACCCAGCAAGCTTTCCAGCCTTATTATGCAATCTTTCTGATCTTCATTAGCCTTCTTCAGCAGCTCGTTTGCCTTACCAAGTAATGTAACTTGGTGAGCTCGCTTCTCCCAATCCTTGTATAATTCTTTGTAGCCTTCCAGCAGATCAGACTCTGAATCTCCACCATCTTTTGGGACAGAGGAGTTAAAACAGCAATGATCTTCCCAACTTCTGTCCAATGTAGCTTCTGATGTAGCTACATTCGGAGTCACATTGGCCGAAAATCCTGCAAAATCAGATGGAGAGTTGTGTACAGCAGTGAGAGTGATGAGATCACATAGATCTTCATCATCACTATCACTCAAAGTCGCAGAAAAATTCAAACCCTTCTTTCTCAAAGTATTAGCACATTGATTAGCATAATGTCCAAACCCTTGACAAGCCCTACATTGAATAAAATCAATATTTTTACTTCTAGATGTAGGCTGCTTAGCAAAAGGATTGGTAAAAGATTTTTCAGGGGTTTGAAAAGAACTTTCTTTGGGAGGAAATTTGCTAGGCTCAGTTTTGAAAACTGTTTTGGTGATAGAAGATGGAGATCTGTTTTGCCCCTTTGCTTTCAAAATATTTTTAAACTTTGTTGTTAAAAAATCCATTGACTCTTCACCAAAATCAGATTCCTCAATCTCCTTATGCAATTCAAGAAATTCAGAAGAGATATCAACAACAGAAGGAAAAGCAATACTATCATCAAAAGGAGTAGAAGATGATGCACCTTTGCCTTTGTTCTTAATTTGCTCATTGAGGTTTAACTCAAAATTTTGAAGAATACCAGCTAGTCTTTCAAAACCAATTTTGTCAATGTCATGAGCTTCCTCAATAGCACAAATTTTCACATTAAACCTTTCAGGCAAAGTTCGCATCATCTTGCTAACAAGATGATCATTGGTGATAGGATCACCCAAAGCAAGAGCAGAGTTAGATATATCAAGTAATCTAGCATAGTAAGACATAATATCTTCATCTTCATTCATCCTTGTGTTTTCAAATTGAGTGGTAAGCAATTTTAATTTAGAAGCACGAACACTGGAAGGTCCTTCACAGAAGGTTTGAAGGGCCTCCCAAACATCTTTAGCAGACTCATAGTTGGCTATAACCCTAAAGGTGTTAGCATCAAAAGCTTTGTATATGGCAGACAAGTCTTTAGAATTAAAAGAGGCAATGTTTCTATCATTATTAGACCAATCTGCTTCTTTGGTGATCTTTACATCACCATCATCATTAGTAGTTTTAGGAGGAGTCTAACCATTTAGAACAGCAAGCCACGCTCTCTCATCAATTGATTTGATGAAGATACGCATCTTGACTTTCCAAATAGAATAATTTGCATTAGTCAAGATAGGAGGACGAACAACATTCTCATATTGAGAATCCATCACGGCTACAACCAGAATCTACTCTTAGTAACGTCAAGAGGAGGCTCTGATACCAATTGAAAGAACACAATAACTAGGATTCTCAAGAGAAAGCCAATGTTGTTTCCAATGTAGCTGTCGATGTAGCTACAATGGAAGTCACAATGGCCAGAAAACGTAAAACAGCGGAAGACTTTAAAATAAAGCACGAATTTAAGCACAAAGGTTTACCAAACAATCTACAAGCCTATGCTTGTAGATCTAGCCTCATGGCCAAAAAGATTTCACTAAAAATGATGAATTGTTTTACAAAAAACTATGTGAAATCATCAAACAAAACACTCTCACAAGACAACAAGTCTTGGAGAGCAAAACACCCACAGAAAAACAGGTATAGAAAACGTGGGAAGAAACAAATAGCTTCCTAAAATCAGCTAGGAAGTCAAAACAGCATCAACGCCCAATGTCGCTTCCAATGTTATAACATCCGAAGTCACATTCAGCTACGTCTGGCTGAGCGACCGGGATCGATTTTCGCTCTCTCGCAATCTGAATTCTCTCTCAAAGCCTGTATTTTGCCTCTGCCCCAAGTCCTCTATTTATATGTGAAGGTGACCTACACATAAAGAAGGAAACACGCTCCAATATGGAAAAGGATTAGAATTAGGAATTAAAAGCAACTTCCTTAAATTCCAGATTTTCTTACCATACCAAATAGGATTTTAAGGCACGGTTTTATTGTAGAATTTGACATAGAATTTGTTTCCATAAACAACACTAAGATTTAGGTCCAAGAAATCAACAAATCTTTAGGAATATTTTGTTTCCAAAAATGACAAAAGCTTAAGGACCAAGGAAAAACAAAATCTAATAAAAGATTTAGTTACCAAAAATGTCACACTTGTCAAATATGTATTTTACCAAGAAAGGAGAAACAAAAATAAAATATGGCATGCCTATTTTACCCTTACATTAGTGTTTTTAGTGAAAGAAATTGTGCAACTTGAGGCACGAATTTCTTGACGTGTCATTTGTTTGTTGGCAAAAATAATTGTGCAAATGTGTTCTACTCGGTTAGAGCATCGAAATGATATACTCCCTCCGTCCCTAAATTATCGTCCTCCTTCCATTTTTCGTCCGTCCCAAAATAATTGTCCAGTTTGAAACTTACCTACCACTTTACCCTTACTTTTTCACCCTACTTTAATTATGAGTCACATACACATGGACTTTAAAGGAAACTACACATTAAACCAATATAAATAATCAAGTCAATTGTTTTTTCTTAATTCGTGTGTCGGATTGCCTAGGACGATAATTTAGGGACGGAAGGAGTATTTATTTGTCCAAATCAAGTTTTGGATGAATAAGATATGAATGCTTAAAGTATGGTGTTAGAAGTGAGTCATTAGAAGTAATATCTCACCTTTAGGAGTTTTATCCCACATTGGTTAGAAGTAATGTTAGTTGTAAATTTTTTTAAATACAAGCCTTCTACTATAGACAATAGAAGAAGTTATATATACTAATACTAATACCCCTTATCATTTTGATTATTATTATGTATTATTATTAATTAATGTCTAGAAAACCAAAAGTCTTTAAAGCCTCCACATGGATGCTTTACAATGCTTATATATATATATATATATATATATATATATATATATATATATATGTAAGGTTAATTACCATGGTTGCGACATCCGTGACATAGAAAATATGTGATGACAACGTTTAGTTAAGTTGTGGTCAACTGATTATCATGAAAACATTAAAAAGATGTGTTGTTCTTATTGTACTTAGATTTTCTTGCAATCACTCATTCCTTAAGTTCTATGTCTAAATGGCTAAATGGGTTGCATATCAATTAGCATGATAACTTGGTATAGGACTTGACTTTAGAATATAACTAGTTAGGCTTTAACTTCGTGTCACCAACAGTCGTCACACATTGTCCAACAGTCTATAGCAGACTTGTTCAAGTCGTGTTTCATCTCCAGATCAAAGACAAATGACGTGGATTCAAAGAAGTCTAGCTCAACATTGTATAAGGATTATACTTACAGATATTTGTATTCAGGTATATCTGTTGAGAAATCCTTAAGTTGAGTTCTTGAAACTCATTTACTAAAGATCACATGGATGAATTAAATGAGTTTCCTCTTTGGTGATTTCGACATAGTAGACACAACATCACTACAGATGCTTTGCCATTTATAGCAAAGTGCAACTGTATCAACTCTGAAGTCTTTTATGCAACAACTGTTTCTGTACACATTAGACCTTAGTCAGTGCAATAACATCATAGTGACTCAAATCAACCTTTTTTTTTGCATTCAATGCATTCAAACAACTAGTCCTGGACTCTCTCATCAATTCAACCAACGTTCAAGAATAATCTCTCATATAAATACCACCATTGAAGACTTGAAGAACTAATGCTCTAAACTATTCAACAACCTTAAAAGCTCTCAACCTTCAGTGCATTCAAGAGATCCAAGTCAGAACAATCAAAGCGTACCAAACATTGAAGGATATACAGGATCTTAGCGTTACCATCTATCCCAAAAGCTATAGCTGTCAGGAAAGGCGCAACTAATTTCCTTAAACCTTTCACACAAGTAGCGCTCTTAGCTTGCTGGACCATTCACACAATCCTTAACAATATCCCTCCCAACAAACACTGGGCGCAAATCATCCACACAGTCCCCTGCGGCGACGCATGTTCCACTATCATGCAAACAGTCCCCTGGGCACATGAACCAAACTCAAGACCTGCTCTGATACTTGGATTTACAGAATCTCAGCGGTACCATCTATCCCAAAGCTATAGGTGTTAGGAAAGGCGCAACTAATTTCCTTAAACCTTTCACACAAGTAGCCCGTGAGCTTGCAAAATCATTCATATAGTCCTTAACAAGATGTTTTTTAAGTTTTGTTGAATGTTACGGTTTGAAATAAACTCTCAAGTCTTTTGCTTAATTACAGTTGTCGGTTGATGAAAAAAAAGCATACACTATGTAGTTTGTACAACACAAGCTAACAAAAATAAGCTTTCACTGAGTTAATCAATATATAGGTAAGTACCCAACAACTCTTGATCTTCTCATGCTACGCTATAAATTGTTGTGTACATCGGAAACAATTGAACAATAACAATCAATAGAGTAAGATCAATAAAGAGATTGGCATCAACAAACTATCAAAATTTTATTATGGCTAACCTTTTACACGTAATATGGTTACAATTATATAGTATAAATTACTAAACCCTAAATTGACTTAGAAAAGGAAACATGAAAACTGAGTTTTTGCATCAACGCGACCGCCTCTCTCACATGACGCAACTGCTTCAACTTTTGGAACTCCAAAGTCAAACAACATAACTACTGAAAACCGGGTAACGGGGTCACAGTGTCGGTGCTGAGATTTTGGGGGCCCCATGCGAACTAAAAAAAGTGGCCTCAACCATATACATGTTAAAAATTAAAGCTTCGGTTCAAGACTAAATCAATTGTTTTTTTTTTCTCAGATCCATGTTTTAAAGTTATTTTAAATGGTAATAAAATGTTAAGCACCTGAAAAAAGGAAATCAATAAACAATAGCACCCTTACATATAGGCACGCTAAATAATAAATATTTAAAGTTTTAAACACAAAATTATTCACAATAAAAAAATACTCCCTCCGTCTCAAAAATTTGTCATGTTTGAACCAACACACAGATTAATGAAAAACAATTGACTTGATTATTAATATTGATATGATGTGTAGGAAGAATGTTGGTGTATGCCCTAGAGGCAAATCTATTTTATGATATACCATTATTTATTGAGGCATTTATTTATTATGTATTGTTTGCTTATTCATAGTAATGCATAATAAAGCCTTTAGAATAAATATGTTATTCTTAAATATCCCTGGTCGAGTATTATTATTAATAAGAGCAATAATAATACACGTAGATTAGTATGTGTTGAGACTCGTATAGTTGATATCAGTCTACACATGAGTGTGTATTAGGTCTAACGACGTACTGGATTAACCCGTATGAGAATACTACGTGGATCGTTATGTGAGTGTCATAAACAATTCTATAGTGACAAATCTGTTCATTGTCCTTTGACTTGAAGTCGTTTATACCCTAGATAAGGAGTCGTATATTTTGATACCGATAAACGTCATTCTATAACAGGTGATTATAAAGTAGGATATTGGTTATACCACAAATCATGCTGAGGGATATGAACGATGTAGATAGAATTTGTCTCTCCTACATAAGAGGAGTATAATATTTATGGGCCCCTTGAAGAGTGAGACTTAAGTAAATGCATGGTCGTGCTCAAATAAATCAATATGCGATATTGAGTTTATTTGTTTATTATATAAGTCTACTCGGAGATCAAGAAACCTAGATTAAACTATAACAAAGATGACACGTTCTATGTCTTGTGTATAATCAGATATTTTAACAAAGGAAAAAGAACTATTTTGGTCACAATAAGTTATTTGTACTCACTAGCTGATAATTCCTATTACTTGGATAACAATGATGTATTGCTATATGCCACTCATTATTTATAATTAATTATATATTTGATAGTAATTAATCATTGCCAACATAATTTAGGAACTTATTGGGCCACACACATAAAATGAGTTGGGCTGAAATTTATTAATTCGAGTCATTAATTAGATCAATGAGGTAAAATAAATAAATTAGGATAAAAGGAGGGACCATGATGAAAGTCCTAGTTAGACTAGGACCTTTAGGCCGACCCTTCTCCTTCCTTAATATATAGGAATTTTTTTCTTTCTACAATGAAAAAGTTTGTTGATGAACACACAAAAGGATTTTAGGGTTTGGTGAAACACTAAATTCGTAGGAAGAAAAATTTAAGAAGAGTTTCTTACTTTGATTCAACAATTGTCTAGCACATAATCGTTGGATTAATCCTGTTCAATCCATTCGTGTGGATACCATAGAGAAGCCGTACAAATCGTTTGTTGCGGTGATCGTGATTCTATCGAAGATTGCTCGTTCCATTCGGGTAAGTAATCTAAATCTAATTTATATTAATTCGCATGGATCTTGGGATGGTTTTTGAAATTAAATTTTTTATTATTTCGCTCTGTTAATTTTGATTAAACCCGAACAAAGAAAAATTAAGAGTCGAATGGGAAAAGTGTTATCCTAAAAAGAAAACCTTCAAACTAGACAGAAAAATATGGGACATGTGAAAAAGGAAAACATGACAATAATTTTGGGACGGATGGAGTAAACAAAATCTAAAAACTAAACTATCGATTAATTAACAAAATATCATCCATATCAAATTACGATTTATATATAGTAAGCTAAAAAGTGAGATTAGGGGGCCCTTTTATGGTGTAAAAAATCGGGGGCCCTAGCTACCTAGTGGGTCTATGCTCAGGGCCGGTGATGCGTGTGAGGATGGTTGAAACCAACAATCTGCCCACTTTAAATTGGACAGCCCCTAGCCGAACCAATACTTACCAAAATAGTCCCAAAAACTCTTAACAAACCAACCCGTTTTTAAGCAAGATCTCTTACAAGTTCGACCCAAAAGCCTAGCTTTGTTTCACAAATTATAACAACCTGTAATCTACCCAAAGCAATGATTCAAAAACATCCCTACCCGAGTTTCTCCCTTAGGTTGAAATTTCCAAGGAGAATACACAACAGCCCCATCTCGAATGACTCAAGGCTGCCACAAAATTTAACAAGAAAAAGAAACAAAGATAGAAGACGGGTTGACCGGCTAGGCTTCACTCACTTAACATAAAGAATGCCGACGATCAACTCCCTCTTGGCTTCACTCACCTTGAGAAGAATAAATCGATTTGAAAGAACAACCTTGTTCTTTGAAAGAATCACTTATTTTCTTAAAAATCCAATCTACTTTATTCAATGAAAGTAAAGGCCTTTTAAAGGCTTACAAGAAACCCTAAATCTAATGCGAACATAAAAGAAACCTAATCCAACTAGGAAACAGAAAGTAAATCCTAGGCTAATTAATAAAGTAAATCCTATTCTAACTATTAGCAGATTTGTTTCCTAAATTAAACAACCACTTGTTCAAACTAGTCATGGAGGTCGGCCTCCCTTCCAAGCAATGTCGTGACCATCACCTTTCATGCAAGGCCTTCCAAGTCATGGAGTAAACAATGTCTATGTTAGTAAATGTGCACTTACTCACCCGCCCAATTAAGCCCCATTACTAATATGGGTGCCGCACATGCCCACCCATTTACCACATCTATATACAACTGACAAATCGCAAGAACTGTTTGTACAATTAATTACTTAATTTCCTTTGTCCTTAACCGAGCTTCAATTTTTAATTTTTCCATAAAAATGTGTGTATATGTGTGTGTGTGTAAATGTTTTTAATGTTCACACTAGAATTGTGAACGGATTATGAGACATGATAGATATGCGTCGTTTTAGTAATTCACAAACAGATTAATTTTTTTATAAAGAGAATGATATACCCTTATTTAAGTTCATTTAATATGGTTAAGTTGCACTAATATTTTCTCTTTCCTCTTAATAATCTCCTCTCTAACATCATTTAATTTGAAAGTAATAAATAAAAGCAGTTTTGACAAAATGTGAACAATTGTTTCTTAAAATCCTATAATGACACTTATTTTGGAACAAAATTTTTTTGTTAAAACGATGCTTATTTTGAAACAAAGGTAGTACTAACTTCTAATAAAAATGAAAAATTTCTTTCCAAAGAAAGAAAAAGAAAACTCAATTAAGAATGGAGGGAGTACATTGTAACTTTCAAGGATTTTAGAAACAAAACAGTTTAATTCCAATAATCCAATTACACTACCAATTCATGGTGTGGCTAATAATGAAGATACATTAACGAGTCATCATTTTATATACCACATCACCAAATAACATGATTAAGCCATCTCCATCAGGCAGTTAGTCAATCACTTGTTCCACTATCAAATGAATCCGTTCGCAGATGTCTCGGAAAATATTCGATGGTTTCGGTGCACATTATTGTGGTGTGGACGATGATCAATAACGTTATACTATTATGATTTATGCTCAAGTGATTTAAAGTGAAATTTATTTTATACAGTAGTATAGTATTATATAATAATGTATTGTTACTGATCGTAGTGCACCAAATAAGCATAAAACGATGAAACATTCTACAATCAAGCTTAACAGATTCAATCCCTTGCTATTATGATTATATACATACCTTAAATGAAAAAAAAAAAATGATTAACTTGTCTTTAAACCATTTTTAACTTAAATGCTTCCTCAATTTCACAATCCCCCTTTTTTTTTCTTTTTTTTTTTTAATTTCACAATCCCCTTCTTCATTTGCAACAATGTCATAACATTGGTTGGTGGCACATGAGGAGGTACATTCTTTGTTACAAGAGATCTCAAATTGAGGCAACCCCCACTAGCCTAAATCTCATCTCTTTTTTTTTTTTTTTTTTCACGCAAAGTTTCGAACTCGTGACCAAACCCTGATCGCAAATATTAAGAGATATAAAAGTTTGTTTGAACATAATCAGTATATTAATAATATTAAATGTGAATGGTAAAATTGAAATATTTTAGAGATGGTAAATATAATTATTAAAAGTGGGATCTTTATGTTTAAGTGATATATCACAAAATAGTATAGTGTTCACTCTTTGCCTACAATAGATGGATTATTTCAACCTTTTTATTTATTTTGACATGGAAGAAAAATCTAAAGATATGAAAATTTTAAATGAAACTGTCTTTTTCTTTTTCAAAATCATAAATTTTACAAATTATATATATGATTCTTTTATTTTAAGTTACAACAATATTGCCTACCTATTTAATCCCATTAATTTGCATTTTGTAGAAAGTTTCTATTGCTTTATATTTTTGTTTAACATACAAGATAATTCGATCGAATCGTAATTTTTTTAATTTAATGCATCCGGAGCAAGTTTGAAAGACACCCACATACCCCTGAGTCCGGATCCTCTATTCCAAAATTGTATTCCATCTCCTATTCCATCGTCGGATTCTTGCCACGTGTCAATCGTAAATAAACAAAATCAATTACTAAATTGATTGTGTTTCCATAACAATAAAAATCCATGAAATCTAGCTCAATATTTTCTTTTGTGAAGATTTCTTATTGACACGTGGTAAGAATCCGACGGTGGAATAGAAGATGGAATACAATTTTGGAATAGAGGATCCGGACTCGATTGACACGTGACAAGAATCCGACGATGAAATAGGAGATGAATACAATTTTGGAATAGAGGATCCGGACTCCATACTCCATGTATTCTTAAATTATTGGTTTATTTGACTTTTTTAGTCAAATGAACTGTTTTTCAAATTAATTAAAATTTGACATGTATTCTTATTTACTTTTTTAAAACACGTAATTTGTAGTACTTAAAAATACTACAAATTCCATGTCCTATGATTTCAAAAAAAAATTACGTCAATTTTTTATTTGAAAAAAATAGATCACTTGCCTCAAAAGTCAAACAAAACAATAATTTAAGAATGCAAACTGAAAATAGTATTAAATTTTACTCTTTTCTGAAGTAGAATCATGTAAACTAAATAAAGTCTGATAATTATAAAAGACGAAAAGCAAACTCAATTCTTCCCGTTATTCTTATAAGTAAAAATGCACGCACTATGTACATGCTTTATTTTTTAAAATTAATATTTTAAAAATATTTATGAAAGTAATTCAATTTGAATAATTATTTAGACATAAACAATTGCAAACTTGTCATTTAAAAAAAAGTGGTAAAAGATGAATGTTGTTATTTTATAGTTGAGGAGAAACATCACCACAATACGGTTATGGTTACATTTGATCCCGAGGACCCCGCTAATAGGAGTTCGGATCCTCTATTCCAAAAGTGTATTCCATCTTCTATTCCAATGTCAGATTCACCGTTAACTTATCAATTAGTAAATTAACAAAATTAATTATTTAAACAAAATCAATTATTGATTGACAAGTTAACGGTGGATCTAATATTGGAATAGAAGATGGAATACACTTTCGGAATAGAGGATCCGGACTCCGCTAATAGACCATCGCCAATTGATCGAGGCAAAACCAGAAATGTAACTTGCATGAATTGAGTGTGCAATTAATGGCCAAGGGAAGGGGTTTGTGAGTTGTATATATTTTACCACAGTCGTACTTATCATTTTATTGCCTCGAGATTACTTATTATATTCCACGATGGATCCCTTACCGACTTCTTTAATTCGCAGTTGATCTCAGTGTTTAAAAGGGGTAACCCAAAAGAGGGTTGGATGAAAAGAAGAGCAGAACATGCGCTAAGCTTGCGACTGCCGTTGTCACATATGGGACTCCATTTTCACAACCATGCATGGTTGCTTTAATTGACGGATCAATCAAAGAGACTTGTGTAGAAACGAAAGTAGTTACGCCTTAGTTGATTTCAATAGCCGACGAGGAAATCGCGTGAGGACGGATAAAGAGAGTGGAGGCTACCTATATATGTTTATGATATTTGCGGTAGGTTTGGCATGATGATATTCTTGGAGAATTCATGAAATTGCAGCAGACCATTACCATCTCAAATAATGTGGAGGTGGGGGGGGGGCCTTTTGGCATTGGTGATTTACATGTACAAACTTGAGGAGGAGTACTTTGGGGCTAGCTTTCTTTGGAATGATGAATGATAAATGATGAATGATGATGACAATAACGATGAGATGAAGGAGAGGCCAGTTAGGTTTTGTGTTGATGTGGCAAAAATATCAGTCATACTGGGGCTGCCGAAAGTTGTCGAGATGTGTGAGTCGTCCGTTGACCAAATTGGTGATGAAATAATTGTCTGAGTCGAATATCTGGCTAGGTCTCTGCAAAATAAGCACCGTGAGTGGGTTGAGATGTCCCCCAAAACCTTCCGGTGTGATAATCAGTAAGGTGTATAAACAAGAGGGGCGCGTAGCCCCCGTGTGTGGAGTGAAAACTGTAGAGAGAGAGTCCCCCTACTGTGAGCTAGTATGGTTTATTTATACCTGAGGGGTTAGGGTTGGCTTGTCATGCATGGGCCAGGCCCATGGTGTTCAGTAGTCCTGTAAAACATAATGGGCCAATGTAGTGGAAAGCCCCCTCACCTAAGCGAGGCCCAAAAGCCTTTTGAGGCAGATTAAATATAGGCACTTCAGTAGCCCCCTAGTCCTTATTCCTTGGGATTTATCTCAAGGGTAAGGAGTATAATTTTCTGACAAACGAGACATCTACTCAACAACGAGATACTCAAGCGGGAGGATAAATAAAGGTCGACCGCGAGATGCTCAAGCGGGAGGATAAGATAAAGCTCGACTGCGAGATGCTCGAGCGGGAGGGTAAATAAAGGTCAACTGCAAGATGCTCAAGCGGGAGGATAAAATAAATCTCAACCGCGAGATGCTCGAGCGGGAGGGTAATGTACCTCAACGTAGTGAGGGTCTTCAAGAATCCGAGAAACCTTACCGTGGTGAGAGTCTTCTGGAAATCTGTATGCTCAAGCGAGAAGCTCAACCGTGGGATGCCCAAACGGGGAGTGTAAACGCGTAAAATAAATCCAGAAGCCTCACCGTGGTGAGGGTCTTCGAGAAATCCAGCAGCCTCAACATGGTGAGGGTCTTCAAGAATCCGAGCAGCCTCACTGTGGTGAGAGTTCTCTAGAAATCCATATGCTCAATCGAGAAGCTCAACCGTGGGATGCCCAAACGGGGAACGTAAGTGTATAAAAGAAATCCCGAAGCCTCACCGTGGTGAGTGTCTTCAAGAATCCGAGCAGCCTCACCGTGGTGAGGGTCTTCGGAGTGATAATAAGAATCCGGGCTCTAGCGCGAGTGTAATCTGAAGCTCAAGCTGTGGCACGAGTGTAATATGAAACTCGGGCTGTAGTACGAGCATAGCGTGCATAGGAACAAAATAACAACATGAAGCTCATGATGTGGCACGAGCAAGACGTGCATGGGCACGGAGCAATAATGATCTGAGGCTTAGGCTATGGCGCGAGCGTGGCATGCATGAGCACGAGTGTTAGTCCCAATGGGCACAATAATAAGCTAGAAGGGGGGGTTGAATAGCTTATTAGACACTTAAAACTTTTCGTAATAACTCCAAGAGCAAGCACTTACAATCTATTAAAGAGATTGAAGTAGCGGAAGACTTGCAAGGAAGACAGTTCAAGTCTGCCGATGAAGCACTACCGGTAGACTTAGTTGATTACTGAATTTTGTTGCTAAAGAAATAAGTTAAGGAAATAAATGACAATACAAAACAGTAATCAGCAAAAGAAGATAAACACAGGTGTTTTGAGATGGTTCACACTATAATGAGTGTTACGTCCACCACCAAGGCAGTCAACCTTGGATTTAAATGTGCATTATATTTTCCACTAGTTCTATTACAAAAATATCAAGTGGATCGTGTACAAAATATTTTACTTGTGTTTGGGGTTGGGGAAATTGAATATCTAAAAAAATAGAATATTCAATGTGCAGAAGAATAGTAAAGAGTTACAACAATAAGAAGCAAATGATTAACAGTTGATGCAGATCTTCTTGTTATTGTTAAGGACTTCTTTGATAAGTAAATGATCTCTTGATTTCTTCAGTCTTTAATGGCAGTATTTATAGTTGGGCATTCTTTAGATCGTTGGAGAAGACAAAGTGAGTAACAGCTCTATTAGGTTGAATGCATTAAATGCCTGGAGTTGTTTTGATGACTTCTTTTTCAACTGATACTGAGCAGGGAATGATGAAGAGTTGTTGCATCAATTAGCAGGTGAGCGACAATCAGAGTTACAGACCTGCAATAGTTGGTACAGTCTGTATGTGTCAGTCTGTGCACATGCTCTGTCATTTTTTCAGGAGACGAAAGTCTTCATGCTTTTTCGAAAAAGCTGGAGGGAAGTGTCTGAGAAGTCAGTGCTGATCTGGAGATGATTTAATTCAAATTCAAACTGATTTAGGCTTGAATTAAATAATCCACTTAACAAGCAGAAATAATACCAGAAGGAAAAAACACACTTTCACACACACTAAAGGTGCGAATTAATATCTTTTCGTATTAGGGTTTGCGGCTAAGGTTTGGTGGCATGCCGCCTGATGTGGTGCCGCCGGGGGAACCTCTTCCCGTCCGGGATCAAGACACTTCCAATGCTACTGGTTCGGATTCGATGGCTCAGCCTAAATCTTTCGTTGATGCAGTTAAGAGTAAAGGAGATGTGCAATGTCAAAATCCATTGAAGACTACAGTTTTGCGTGAACTTCCCATTCCTCCTCGTCAAGCAGTTTCGGTGGACAATGAACCGGGGGTACTTTTTTCACAAGTTGAGATGGAAGCGGCTAATGCTCAGTTTGCTAATACCGTAGTTTTGAAATTCTCGATGGGTAGACCATCATTGCATGTGATACAAGAACATATTGTGAAGGCTTGGAGACTTAAAGGAACTTTTGTTCTTGGTCTGTTAGATCCTAGGCACGTGATGGTCCATCTCTCTTCGTCGGAAGATATGATTAGTGCTCTATCGAAGGAGTCACACATGATCCAACGCTGTATGTTTCGTTCTTTTAGATGGTCTCCAGATTTCACTTTTCGTAAAGATAGTCCTACGGTGGCAGTTTGGATTCGGCTTCATCATTTGCCATTATCGTTTTTCAATATTTCTTATCTGCAGCGTATCGGAAATGGTCTTGGAAAGTTTTTACGGGCGGATGATAGGACTTTAGCCCTAACTCATCCTATGTACGCTAGGATTTGCGTTGAGGTGGATGTTTCCGAAAGACTTCCTACACGTATGTGGTTGGGTACATCAAAGGACGATGGCTTTTGGCAAGGCATTGAATTTGAGGGTAATATTTCTTATTGCTCTGGATGTGGTTTGTTGGGGCATCTTGCCATGGATTGCCGAAAACATTTGAAAGGATCAATGAATATGGGGGAATTGCCTGTAAGAAAAGATAAACAAGCGGTGGGGGTTGGTAATCCTTCATCCTTTTCTTCTGAAAAGGATGGTACTAATCATACAACCAAGCAACATGTAGATGAGGGCAAGGCTCCGCCTATGGTTAAACAATGGCAACCTGTGAAAATATTGCAGAAGGATCATCATGGATCGACTTCACATGCTAAAGATGATAAAGGACAGGAGAAAGAATCGGAGGTTATTGATGTTACGACATCTCCAAGGAAGGAAATAAATCCAGCTATGGATATTGGTGAGAAGGTTAAGGTATCAATGCCAAGTAGTGCGGCTCAGGCTACTTCTTTATCACAGCAGACGGGGGGGAATCCTGAAGAGAAGTCAACGCATGATTCTTTAGATGGCAAGACTACTGAAAAGCCCACGGATGTTGAACTTCAAAATCCCTTTGATTTATTGGCAAACATGGATGAAGCTGGAGACGATATTGACGTGTTGCTGCGTGGTTCAAAATCGTTAGACAGGCATCCAACCAAAAAAAATAAGCAATTATCTCGTTCAAACTCTCTTGATAATTTGCAGGATGTGGATTTGCAGAGTAATAAAGTTCGTGACTTTCAGAATTTGTGTCGCAAATTAGGTAAGAAGGCGAAGCAAAAGAGGTATACAAAGTCTCATGTACGCCTTACAAGGGCAAAAACCAACAAGGCAAAAGCCACGGATTCTCAACCCGATAATTAAGTTATTTATGTCGATTTTGATTTCGAATGTACGTGGAATTGGCAATAAAGAAACTGTAGATTATATTAAGGTTTTGCTTATGCAACATAAGCCGGCTATGTGTGTGTTTTTGGAGCCGAAGATTTCTGGAGACAGAATTGGTAAAATTGCTAAGAGATTAAAATATAGTCATTTCATGGTCCAAAACCCGATTAATCATTATATATGGTTGATGTGGGATGATAGAATGGAGGTTAACTTTGTGAATGTTACTCGCCAACAAGTCACAGTTCGTGTGAAGATGGTTAGCGGAAAAGTATTTCTGGCGTCCTTTATTTATGCGGCTTGTACAAGGGCAGATAGACATGATTTATGGGTGGATCTTTCTTCTGTAGCAAGGAATTTTTCGGAGCCTTGGCTGGTTGGAGGGGATTTCAACATTATCGCCCATACTCATGAGAAGTTAGGAGGTGTAGGGTATGATATTCAAGGTATGAATGATTTTACAAATTGCATGCTAAATGTTGGATTGAGTGATGCGGGTTTTGAAGGTAGCAAGTTTACATGGTGTAATAATCATGAGGATGGAACAAGAATATGGCAAAGAATTGATCGTGTTTTAATTAAAGGACACTATAAGGCGCAATACGGTGGGGTTACTGTTGATCATTTATGCCGAGTTATGTCTGATCATTCTCCGTTATTAGTTGGGTTTCCGTTTGTTCCAAAACCGAGGAGTCAATTTAGATTTCAGAGAATGTGGATAGATCATCCGACCTTTCTTAATTTTGTCTCGAATCAGTGGAATCGTTCGATTGAGGGAAATGTTATGGAAGTTTTACATAGGAAGTTATTCTTTTTACGGAAAGAATTAAAGAAATGGAATTGGGAAGTTTTTGGTAATGTTCACCGGAAATTGGCTCAACAGCAGGATCAAGTTTTATTTCTTGAGAATGTTTGTATTCATCAAGGGGGTGATAAAGCTTGGGCGGATTTGGCAGGTGCAAAAGAGGCTCTTGCTCAGTTGGTCAAATGGGATGCAGAATCGTTACAGCAGAAATCTAGGCAGTTATGGCTTAAAGATGGTGATCGTAATACTAGTTTCTTTCACGCGAGTATAAAAGATAGACGTAGAAAGAATACCATTAAAATGAGGAACCCGGATGGAACTTGGTGTACAGACAATGCAGTAATCGGAGACAGGGTTGTTACTTTTTTCCAAAGTCTTTTCTCGAGATCAGATCATAGGTTGAAGGAGGATCTCTTCCAGCATTTACCAAGTTTAGTTGCAGACGGAGACAATGATCTGTTGGAAGCTATTCCTTGTGAGACTGAAATTTGGGCTGCAATTCAAGGCTTAAATCCTGATAGTGCTCCGGGGATTGATGGATATACTGGATGGTTTTTTAGTGCGTGCTGGGAGATTATAAAGAAAGATATGGTGGCTGCAATTCAAGCATTTTTTCAAGGGGCAGATTTACATAAAGGGTTTTCAACAACAGCAATTGTTTTGATTCCAAAATCTGATGCTCCTACTGATCTCAACGATTTTCGTCCGATTAGTTTATGTCCATTTGTGGGTAAGGTGATTTCCAAAATCATGGCTTCTCGTTTGGCTTCTTTGCTTCCAAGATTAATATCGATGGAACAAACAAGTTTTGTTAAGGGGCGAAGTATTCAGGAGAATGTCGTTTTGGCCCATGAGCAAGTTCATCGCATTGATAAACGGATCAGAGGTGGTAACATGATCTTTAAATTGGATATGTCCAAAGCGTATGATAGAGTTGAGTGGGATTTTCTGTTAAAGGCACTGCAGGGATTTGGTTTTAGTATGAGGGTTTGTGGGTTGATTGATCGGCTGCTGTGCAATATTTGGTACACCATTCGTATTAATGGCGAAAGTTATGGATTCTTCAATTCTACTCGAAGGGTTCGGCAAGGGGATCCATTGTCCCCTCTTTTATTTATACTTTCTCAAGAGGTTCTTTCTTTTAACATCAAAAGAAATATTGAGGAAGGTTCGATCCAACCTTTTAATCACGGAAGAGGTGGCATGGCGATTTCTCATCTCTTATACGCAGACGATATGCTAATCTTCTGCAATGCGAGCAAAAGTTCTATCCTGGCTTTGAGGAAATTGCTGAGTGATTACGAGAAGTCTTCGGGGCAGCTAATTAATTTAGCAAAAAGTGAGTTTTATGTTTCTAAGCATTGCACAAGAAGAAACAGAAGGCAGATTTCTGAGTGGTCTGGATGCGTGCACAAGAATTTTCCCATGATATATTTGGGCATTCCACTCTTCAAAGGTAGGATTAAAATTCAATACTTTGAGGGACTTATAAATAAAATATTATGTCGTATTGAGGGCTGGCAATCTCATCTTATTTCCTTCGGGGGCAAGTTAAGGTTATTGCGGGCTGTTTTGTCAAGCATTCCAGTGTACACGTTGGCTGCTATAAGGATCCCGAAGAAGTTTTTGCAACGTATTGAGATGGCTATGTCAACCTTTCTGTGGAGTAATAGTGGGGAGAAACGCTTACATTGGGTTGCATGGGAAATGGTTTGCAGACCATTAGAAGAGGGAGGCTTGGGTATTCGTAAACTCGAACATGTCATGGATTCGCTACAGGCAAAATTAGCCTGGGCCGTGTTACAAGGTAAGAGTTTATGGGCGAGGTTTGCGATATCCAAATATGGCCCTCTAGGCAGTCAAAACTCTGGGGTGATGTCTCTGATTGCTCGGTCTATATATCGGCAAATGGGCGGGGTTCAGAGTTGCAGTCGCTGGCTAGTTGGAAAAGGTGATATCTCATTTTGGGGTGACAATTGGTGTGGAGTGCAATTGGTAGGCCCTCAGCCGATGGATTTGCATCTTCGGGTTCGTGACGCTCTTCCTCAGTTGGATCAATTTTATCATTTGATAGATGATGAAAATATGATGCAGATTCGTAGAGTTCGGCTGAATGAGAACTGTGATGATGTGCTTATATACAATCTTTCAAACACCGGAGAATTTAATGTTACAGCTCATTGGAATCATTCTAGATATGTTTGGCCGCATCAATTTTGGGCTAGGAAGATTTGGCAAAGATGGATCCCTCTCAAGGTAAGTGGTTTCATTTGGAGACTTGTTCATGGCGCAATTTCTGTTGACTGTCGCCTTCAATCGAAGCATATTTTTCTTGCCTCTAAGTGTGTGTGTTGTGTTCAAAATCATGCTTGTGAGTCCATCGAACATCTGTTTTTGAGTTCGGAAGCGGCAAGGGAGGTTTGGTCTGTTCTGGCTCGGCGTTTCCGAACCATTGGGCACTACGTTAGTTTGAACCATCTTCTATCGACCTGGCTGAAGCACAGTTCATTGAAAAATCAGGTTGGTGCTTGTAAGATTGGGGTTGTTTTGTTAGTTTGTTGGGAGTTATGGAAAGCAAGATGTAAAGTAGTTTTTGAGAATATTCCCATGCGTGGCGATGAGATTTTACAGAAAGTTTGTCAAGGCTTAAGGGATATAATGTACAATTATAATCCATTGAAGCCGATTAGCAGGTTTGGTAGTCTGAGCATTCAGTCTTTGCAAGTTCCTATCAAGGATGTTGTTCTTCGTCGAGGCAAATGGATTAGATGGGATCCTCCCTCTATTGGTACTTATAAGTTGAATACAGACGGTTCGGCTAGGAATGGGAAATGTACCGGAGGAGGCATTATTAGAAACCATAAAGGGCATCTGATATATGCCTTCTCTACATTTTATGGAGAAGGTACTAATACTTTGGCAGAAATTTCGGCGTTACGTGATGGTCTAGAGTTATGTAGACGATTAGAGTTGGAAAATGTGTTTGTCGAAACAGATTCGTTAGTAGCAACGCGTGGTTTACAAGGAGTTCATCGTTTTCCTTGGCAATATGAGTATGAACTCTCTGCTTGTAGAGATCTTCTTGGCTCATATTCCATTCGTCATGTTTACAGATAGGTGAATGGGGTAGCTGATAAACTTGCGGAGGTGGCACATTTTATAGATACAACTAAGACTTATGATAGTGTTCAACAACTTCCAGGAAGTGTGCGTCAGGCTTATAGATTTGATAATCTTGGCATTTTTAGTTTTCGTGGTTGATTTTGTAGAGGTAAGGCTCCTTTTGCCCTCCCTCCGGTGGGTAAGGCTGGTTGTCCCCCTCATTGTTTTCTCCTTTTTCTCTGTTTTTAATAAATTGCTTCAGGGTGCCGCCCATGTTCGTTAAAAAAAATCCACTTAAGTTTTGAAGTCTAGAAGTCTTTGGACACGTCATGCTATCCGAGTACAGAAAAGGTCTTCCGCTGGAGGCTGCTTGAAGTCTTCCGGTGAAGCCTTCAGCCGAAGTCTTCCGCTGAACCTGTGAATTCTAGAAAAACTATTTTAAGGCAAAGTTTTATACACAGTTGCCACGCTACCTGGTACACAGCCTATTTAACCACTAAGTATAGAACCTAATGTAATGAATGAACAGATGCAAATCAAGATACAAATAAGAAACAACAACGAGAATAATGATCTGAAGCTCGAGATGTAGCACGAGTGTGGCGTGCACGGGCACGAGAATAATGATCTGAAGCTTGGACTATAGCACGGGCATGATGTGCACGGGCATGATAATAATAACATGAGACTCGGGCTGTGGCGAGAGCATGGCGTGCACGGGCACGAGAATAATGATCTGAAGCTCGAGCTGTAGCATGAGCGTGGCGTACACAGGCACAAGAATAATGATCTGAAGCTCGGGTTGTAGCATGAGCGTGGCGTGAGCACAGTGTGCCTGGGCACGAACTGAACTAAGTGTTTGGTTCAAACCAAGGCTTTGAGCGGGCAGGGCAAACGTGCTTGCCTGGCCTAAGTGCTTGGTCCTGGACAAGGCTTTGAGCAGGCATGGCCCCTATCACCCTGGGGCGAACATCCTGAAGACTGCCTAGTGGGCATGGCCCAACTCTGAACGGCAACTAGCTAACCAGGCTTGGCCATGTTCAACATTTGTACGTCGAAGCTGTTGCTAGTATATCAACTGGGTATAGAGATATACGACTAATAGTGTTGCTCGGTCACTATAGGAATCTGATGTAGTTAGCCGCTACCTTGTGGGCATGGCCCCTACCGACTGGCGGGCTTCCTAGCACGTGAATCGGGCAAGGCCTTATCTTGCTCACTGAGAGGATAAGATATGTTCACTAATACTCGGGTATAGTGGAAGGTTGACCGGGCATGGCCCTACCTGCTCGGTTTGCGAACAGATCTTGTCAAGCTATCCGAATGCAATTTGTATAAATAAACATATTAAAAATTTATTGTAAGAACTTGCCTTTCTGTTGATAAGATGATAGTGGCCCCAACTGAGGGTCTTGCCCACTAGTGTATTAGGCCGTCCGAATAGTTGTAAAGATATTTGGGCTTTTCCGTTTGCGGGCAGGCCCCCAACTTTCCGACTGTAAGTGTTTACCTTGAGGTCGGGAAGTAATTATGGTCATTGTGGTTTTCCTTCTGAGGAAGTTTGGGTTGACACCAAGAGTGTGCCTAAGGTGCTCAGCGCGAGCGGAATCAACTCTAACGAGGAGGGTGTGATGGTTCTCACAGTTACCAAGGCTTAGTTGACTTGGTTCGAATACCTGAAAGTTTAGTGCATTACTTGCGAAGCAAACATAGTCCCATTTTAAATAAAATTGGGGTATGTATTCTGCATTTAATCTTATGATAATAAGATGGTGTAAATGCTAGCGATTTATGTAAATGACAATAAATAAATATTGTTATTAGCATGATTGAGGAAAATAACATCAGTATTGACATTATGTGTTGTATGCAATCAAACATGATTTGTATTGTGAGTTTACGCACAAATTTAGGCATAGCGGTGAATAAAGTAACTTCATTATCATTTGTCATGCTTGGGCAAATAAATAATAAAATATATAGTACAATTAACTCAATTGATATGTCAAATTTGATAAGTGAGTGAGTATGCACTTTCTTTTTTCATGCGCAGCCGGGGATTAGTAAAATCATAAGGCGCGTAAAGGCGGTGTCATACATATGGTCGCAGATGCAAAATATATTTAATTGCATGCATTGGTGTCGTATAACATAACATGCATCATCATGGTGGACAATTTGATGTAAACATAGTATAGTTACGAGCATAAATGTATTATAATTACTCTGATTTATGTCGTATAACAATTGTCACAATTAAATGTCATGCATTAATCACCAATTGATAATAATTTTAATCGGTTACTACAGTTATCATGTCAAGTCGTCATGTCATATGTATTTATAGCATGGTAATTTATGTGATATTATAGCTATCTCGCATAGCACCGAGTTATAATTGTCGTTTACTAATTATCGTAATTAATAATTTTAAAGGAAATTAAAGTTCCACAATTATAGCTCAATCACGGCATATACATATTGCATGCATACTTTACGCAAATTATAGTGTCTCATGTTAATTTGGAGCAATAGATTAATCATGCGCATCAGTTATAAACTTTAATTTATGTTTCATTAACTAATTACTAATTAACAACATAAAATATGAGGTCATATAAGCAAAATATGCAAACATGGAGGGTAAAAATGGAAATAGTCCACCTGAAATAGTAAGGAACCTGTTTAAATAGTGTCTGAACCGGTAAATATGGAGGTGTACCGGGTCAAGAGGCTTTGCTGTGAACTGGGCGGTTCAAATGGACTAGGTAACGGTCCGTTAACCTTTTTGACGGGAGACAATGGCAGTTGAGGAATTAGAGGGGAGTTGAGTGAAACTTGATGAAAGCTAACGGTCCATTAACTATTTGTTAACAGAAGTCAATGGGGTTGAATTTAAGAAAACTGTAGGGACTAATTTGAAATGAACCAAATTAATGATGTCATGAGTGACAACAACCAAACAGACTGTCACAAATATGCTAGGTCACTGGAGAACAACTGGATTTCCCATGCGTTAGAAGATTGTGCTGCATTCGTGAGAAAGCTGATAGGCATATTATCTGGATTATAGGGCAGGGCAATTGCTCAGCTTTACTAGACCATTGGTTGCCCCAAGATCTTCCCTCTCAGCCTGCCATTGGTCATGATTTGCTTGTAAAGGATCTATTTGATTCCTCTAACAGCCTGAATGACGCTGCTCGTCTTACTTTGGGCCCAGATATAACCGACTTAATCTTGGATCACGGTATTTCAACTTCCAACTTCCCAGATTCTGCGTGCTGCCGTCTTTCAGAAAATGGGAAGTTTACTATCTCTTCAGCCTGGCAGATTGCACGTCATCACTGGCCTCTTATTTCTTCAGCTGATTTCATTTCGCATAAGTTGATTCCTCGTCAAATTAGTTTATTCTTGTGGCGTCTTTGGCTACGCAAGCTGCCCATTGATGAAAGTATCTTCAAGAAGGGTGTTCTACTTGCATCGCGCTGCCACTGTTGTGTTTCGGGAAATTCTGAATCCTACTTTCATTTATTTCTGGATAGTGCCACTGCTCGGTTTGTTTGGGCTGAGTTTAATCGCTTAGGTGGTATCTCTTACTCGGCCAATACTCTTGCCCAATGCTGCTTCACTTGGTGGTATCACAATAATCACTCCAGCATGCATATAATTGTTCCTTCGGTGATTCTCTGGGAACTCTGGAAATCTAGAAATTCCAGTCTTCATGAAGGCATTCGCGCCCCTCCCTTGATCATTGTCGAGAGTATTAAGCGCCTCATTTCCTCTATCCTTTTGGGGGCTGGCCTTTCCCCGAAGATGGATTGGGAATTTCTCTTCTCTTCCCGGCTAGGCTCTACCACTTCTAAAATAATACAATATGTTTCTTGGTTCAGTCCTCCTCTTGGCTGCGTTAAATTGAATAGTGACGATGCTAGTAGAGGTAACCCAGGGCAAAGTTCTGGTGGTGGGATTGTGCGCAGTAGTTCGGGTGACTTTATCCTCCCATCTATAAGGGCAAGGCTGGTTGTCCCCCTCTAGTTTGTACTCTTTATTTATTTTTAAATAAAATCTCGCAGGGTGTCGCCCCTGTTTCATAAAAAAAGATCCATATCCCTGCGCCGTGCATGAGCAGAACATATTTAGCCATTGTAGACGACGCGTGTGAGCGCGCTCCTCCTCCGATGGAAACGATTTTACTGGTGTTGGACTCGTGTAGTTTAATAGCATCTAACAATGGTGATGGTTTCAATTTTTGATGTGGGAAAGCCACATATCTTCTAGGTCGGGAGCACTATCAGCGTGCAACTCGCGTATTCCGCTACAGCAGCTTTCGGTGGCCCGTGGGGGAGTGTTAGAGCTGTGATGGCGATGATTTTGATGCCGCCAGACTCGTCTTGTCAAGGCGCATCCCATGGCTATATCTAATTTCTAATACAAGTTTACTCTCTCCGCCCAAACCATGTGGGCATCATGATGACATTGCTTTTGACAATACTCCGGCATCCATGACGGAGATCTGCCATGGCTGACGGAATCGCAGAGTAGAGAGGGACAATGAAGTCATTACCAGCAACGGAACCAAACTGATGTGGAAAAAAATATCAGTCATACCGGGGGTGCCGAAAGTCGTCGAGATGTGTGAGTCGTCTGTTGACCAAATTGGTGATGGAATAGTTGTCTGAGTTGGATATCTGGCTAGGTCTCTGCAATATAAGCACCGTGAGTGGGTGGGGATGTCCCCCAAAACCCTCCGGTGTGATAATCAGTACAGTGTATAAACAAGAAGGCGTGTAGCCCCCGTGTGTGGAGCGAAAACTGTAGAGAGAGAGAGTCCCCCTACTGTGAGCTAATAAGGTTTATTTATACCTGAGAGGTTAGGGTTGACTTGTCATGCATGGGCCAGGCCCATGGTGTTCAGTAGTCCTATAAAGCATAGTGGGCCAATGTAGTGGAAAGCCCCCTCGCTTAAGCGAGGCCCAAGAGCCTTTTGAGGCAGATTAAATATAGGCACTTCATGTGTTTTGATATTGGAAAAGGGTGGTATGGGGTTTACATAAATTGGTGAAAGTATTTTGGTTGACAAAATACATTCGTCTCATTACTACAGAATAACATTCCCTCTAAAAAACAATCAAACAACCCTATGAACTTTGACATTCCATTTTCCTTCCAAATTTGCCAGCCATACACGGCCCACGGTAACATTGTTAGAGATGCAGTTGCACGTGCCTTTGGATGCAGAGTTGACATGCACAAACGGTTCCGGAACCGGCGGTTCTTGGAGGGGAAATAGTGGAACCAATTCGAACCAAGAACACATTCACGGTTCAGTTCTGATTGAAAAAAAAACTATCTTTAAACCTTTGTATAAAATATTTTTTAATTTTTTGAAAGTGACCAAAAGTCATTATTTTAACTTTATGTAAATATTTTCTACTTTGTAAAATAACAAAAATATTTTGTAAAACAAACAAGGACGATACCTTGACCAATTTTATTATTAATAATAATAAAATACAATGAGGGGGACAATCAATGAACTTGATGTATTCAAAATGTTTAGATACACTGGCTTTACAATCTGGATATCTGACTTTCAATTCTATCCGTATCTTCAAGGCCCAAACCTGTCAAACAATTCTAAAACCACTGTGAACTAGGCAGGGGCTTTCCCTGCAAATGCTCTTCGGTGTGAAAATCAGCTATCACACAGTTGAGTATATAATTTGACAGAGTTTAGCCAGAGTTTTTGTCAGCGTACCTTCCCTCTCTATTTCGAGGGGTTTATATAGCCAGTCTTGAAGGCTAGAAACTGATCATTTAGTACAGGAGCATGAAAGACGGGCACATTTATGACCATGTCTGGAACGTTGGGGCGAATCACCCGGCAATAACTCCCCACGTTCAAGACTGTCGTTACTATGTAATTGAACAAGAAGAGTGTGCTCGTTAAGACCTCTCTACCTGCTCGCTTTAATCTTGGCCCCCAGGCTTCAGGTAGGTGGCTGCTCGCTTGTTATGCCTAGGCGGCCAGGGATCTGTCTATGCTCACTTATGACTTGAGCTTGGACCATGAGGAATGCACGTGATTTGCTCGTGACCATGGGAATGGCGTGCTGGGCACGTGACCAGAGCTTGGGCCTTTTAGGCCAGGTAGTTCAGTGGCCCCCTGCTTCTTGTCTAACGAGCATACGTACTCGAAGCGAGGAGCATAATATCTTGACTCCTTCTTGAGTCTTGATCGTTGTAAGACATGTTCATTTTTATTATAAGCGAAACTGGTTGAGGAGGCTACATGTTGAGTGCATTGGGAATCATTTCAATGATTAAAAAAAAAACAGGTGCCAGGCGTGGGTTGAGTTTTCGTATGGTGATGTAAGCACCGTCTACCATAAATATCCACTCCAGTGCACGTCCCGTGAGGTAGCATTTAATGGGGAGCCTCGTATTCTATGTCGCGTACACAGGTGATCAAAACCCACAGGTTTTCCCCCTTTTCCCTTTCCAAACACTGCCTATAAAAGTCTATCCCTCCTTCCACTTCCACCTTTTACCGTTCCTAAAATCTCCAAGCCCTTATTCCTTCTCATTGCCTTCAGAAATTACCGGTGGTCATCGAAGTTGGACTTGGGGCAGCAAACCAGTTTAACCAGACAAATCAACATTAACGATCTAGCACTTCAATAGGTAATTTTCCAATTTGAATTGCTCATTTGTTTTCATTTCATCCTCATTTCATCCCTGCTAGAACCCTAGCTTTAGGTTTCTGTGATGCCCATTAGATATTCCACTATTCAATATCCAAGGTTTTACGACTCCTTGGTTTCATCTTGACCAGCCTTTCTAAATTTTGCTCTAACTCGAGCTCACACATAGATAGGAATCGAGGAAATGGCAAACTGGTGCCTTTCACTGGCTCAAAACATAAACCCTAACCGAGGGTCTTACCTGTTTGTTCTTGTCTGTTTACACGAGCAGGAACTAATGTCTTTTACTCGATTCATGTAGGATGTCTTCTTGTTAGGAGAGCGGTTCAGAAATCGAAGGACGCATCTACGATCATGGAGCTTCAAGCGATTAGGAGGAGAGCTTTGAAGTAGAATCTGGTAGTTCCGAAAGAACTGAAGAGGAAGAGACCTTGGCCCCCAGTAAAATCCCTGAAAATAGCAAACAAAGATCTCCAATAGTATCCATCGAAGAACCCTATGTAGAGGTTGAGACCGAGTAGGATGAGAACTATACTGTCAATACTGAGGGCGAGGAGGAGGAAGGTCATAATATTGACACGGCGAATGAGCAAGTATCTGACGAGGAGGAAAGATGCGCTGGGTCTGACTCTCCCAGCATGAGTGCTTCTCGGGGAAAAAGGAAGAAAATTGCTCACTGTTGATTCCCATAGGTTCTAGATTTGGTTGAGTCATCTTCTGATTCTATCGTACAGTGGCTAAAAGGTCTGCATACCGATTAGTGTGGCAACTGTCTTAGAATCAAGGTTGTTTAGAACTGTTTAGTGTTAGTTTAGGCGCGTTCAAGCAGGTTTCAACAGCAGACTTGGAAGAACAGCAGACTTTGAAATCTGCTCAAAAGCTAAAAATCAAGATTAGTCAAAACATGGAGTTATGTCTCATAAAGTCTTATCTAGATATTTTTCAAATATCTAGTCAAAATTTCTTCATCGGGTTTCACTCAAAAGAAGTCAACTCTTCATACTGACAACTGTCCAGACTGTCTCCTGAAACATAAAGTCTGAAGACATTACCCCTTTTGGCTAAGAAGACTTTCACACCGCAACGCGCCTGCAACCGAAACCTTACTCTATTTGGGAATGTCTTCTCGCACACACCTTGCATCTCTCGATGTGTGGCTCTTACATCTCCCAAAGCGCCGAATTGCATTCAATGCAATAGAGCGTTGAACACGATTCTCTCGCCTCCAACGGTCCAAAAGATCTCTCTGGTATTTATTCAAGTTTTGAAGATCTGAAAATATAACTCTTGCGCATTAAACACTCAAGCTTCATCTTCAACATTCAAGCATTCAAGAGATCAAAAGGACAAGAACTATCACTTCACCAAACTTCCTGAAGCTGCAGATCTGTCAGTCTTAAATTTGTTTCAGCTTCATCTAGTTTGTCTTTAAAAACTGTTCTTTACTTTAGCACGTGCGAGAACAATTAATCCTTGATTGTTCCTCTCACCATTATACACTTGGTTGAAAACTTATTTTGTACACGATCCATTAGAGATCTTACTTATAAACCTAGTGGATAAACAAGTACAACTTTTAAAATCCAAAGCTAACCACTTTGGTAGTGGACGTAGTACTATTCACAGTACGAACCACTTCTAAACTCTATGTTCTATCTGATCTGTTTTTATATTTCTATTAACTGCTTATACTTAACAAGAACCTCTACTGAATCTGTGCGTTATTTAAGTAGTCAATCGATCTGTTCAGAACCTCCTTCGTTTTCCCCTGCATTAACACTTCTAGTAAAATCCTTTAAGAAATTCTTAAGAAGCGTTTGAAAAAGTTTTTATAAAAATACAACTAGGCTATTCAACCCCCCCCCCCTTTCTAGCCTAGATTGAGCCTACTCCGGGACCAACACTCACCATAAAGGCAAACAAACTGTGGTCGACGAGCCTGCCCTGATGAAGTGGGATGACCTCACTTGTGAAGATGTGTCTTCCTGGTTTTACTCTCTATGCATTGATCCAAAAAATTACCGAGTGCGAGCCTTCGATCTGGATGTTGAGAAGAATGGCCACAACTTCCAAGGAGACCAGATGGTCTTTTATTTTGATTTTTTCTTAGTCGGCCTCAGACTTCCCCTAGACCCCTTCAACGTCGAATTCCTCCACCTCAACAATTCCCTCCCATGCGACCTAACCCTTACCATAGTGAGGTTCATGGTCGCATACACTGTAGCTTGTAGGCTACTCGGGTTTAAGCCCAATATGACTTTATTCAGAAAGTTATTCCTGTTCTCACTTGATAAAAAGAACGAACGCATCACAAGCCGCTCCAACCCCAACTACTTCAAGATCTTAAGCAATGACCCCAATAAGGTTGATGCTTGGGATGGGAAAACCCTGCTCGTCGAATCCCGAGTAGGATGGCCCTTTGCTCCTTACTTTGAGAGTATGGAGATTCCCAAGTACGATAAAAATGCTTTCCGAGCTGGTGAACCCCGGATAGCCAAAGCCTTCAAGACTCTGCTCGGTGTGAAATAGGGCAGAGGGTGACATGATTGGGTGCTCGACTGGATGGCCCTCACAAATGACCCCTCCCTTCTTCCCTTGGTCGACGTACTAAGTTGGCCTGTAGAGGGGGTTGAGCCCAGGGTCACTATTAATGCCAAGGAGCCCCACCCGTATTGGGGTAATTTCCACGGGGGAAGATTCCCCAACAAATGTCCAGATTGTGAGTGGGCTGGAACAAACTCTACTCCTACCTTCTCGCTAAGCGGTCTACCTGCATTGCATTTTTCCCTTGTATATTGTTTCTGCTTAAACTTTATCTGACTTGTGTTGTTGATATTGCAGATATGAGGCAGCTTAATGATGCCACCAAGTTTCTACAGGTTGCGAAGAAGGGAACCACCAAAAGAAATACCCAATTGGCCACTCAGACGCCATCGTCCCTGCCCACAGTTCCTGCTGCCTCTTCCGGGCAAGGACCGAGTCGAAGTCGAAATGAGACGAACATGGCTACTCCTGCTATCACCATTGTTCTTCCTACATCTATTGTTACTGTCCAGGCTGCTATTCCAACCACCACTCCAGCCCTAGTGGTGCACACCATCACGCCCACCTCGAGCAAGAGGCCTGCCGTCGACCCTCCCCTAGAAAGGATAACCAAGTCGCGGATAGAGAAGGATGAGCAATGGGCGTCTGGCTCCTGGGTGCCCTCGTGGCATAAAGAAGATTTCCATATGCCCGAGTCTCGGGAAAAAGCTGACAAACTTATCGCCAAGATAGCAGACGTGTCAAACCTGGAGAAGCTCAACATTTATAAACGCAGTGGCTATCCTGCAACGGTGGGGCTCGGAGTGATGAGGAGGCTTCGCCATAGTGGGGTCTAGAAGAGGAGATGTGAGCACTCAATCTCAGTTCTGATCAGGGAGGTTGACATGTGCATGGCCGAGGTAAAGACTGTTTCCCTTATTCATAACATGGTTGAGCTTTGGCCGCTACTTTTAACTTTGCTTTTCTATATTTACAGAAAGCCACTAAGACCGAACTGGTGTATGAATAGCTTATTATACACATAATAATAAGCTAGAAGGGGGGGTTGAATAGCTTATTATACACTTAAAAACTTTTTAAGATAGTTCTTTGAAAAGTATTTACAATCTATTGAAAAGATTGAAGTAGCGGAAGTCTATCAAAGAAGTCGTTCAGTCCGCCGATAACGACTACCGGTAGACCTTAACAAAGTTACTTAAGATTTGTCAGAAAGGATAACGATAAATAAAGTAATAAGCGCTCAGAAGTAGACGCACGAAAAGGAATTAACACGAGTATTTTGGGATGGTTCACACTATAAAAAGTGCTATCCACCACCAAGGCGATAACCTTGGATTTAAATAAGTGCACTATGTTTTCCACTAGATCTATTACAAAGAATATTCCCAATGGATCGTGTACAAAATATTGACTTGTGTTTGGGGGTTAAGGAATTAAATATCTGTAAGGTGATATTTAATTGTAGTAAGAATAGCTTTGAATGAAAACAACAAGAAGTACAAAAATAAATGTTGATGCACAGCTTCTTGTTGTTAACGAGGACTTCTTGATCTGTTTAGGATCTCTTGAATGCACTGAGTATTAAGACTTTAGAGTTGTTGTAGATTTTCAAAGCAATTCGTCAAAAGTGTTTTTTCAGTCTTTAATGGCAGCATTTATAGCATGAGCATTATGGAGATCCGTTGGAGAAGACGAAGACTTAACAACTCTATTAGGTTGAATGCATTAAATGCATGGGGCTGTCAATCAAGAATTTCACCTTCACAGATATTAAGCAGGGAATGAGTACAGAGATCTTCTGGAAGATGTGCAATCTGGATGTCAGATCTGTGAGAGTTGTTGCAGCGCAGGTGACACCGCCTCGCTTTCACTGTTCAGGCTGTGAAAAGTCTTCCTGCTTTTCGGAAAGCTGCTTTCGGCGGGTCTGAGATGTCAGGGAATGTCTCAATTTAAATTCAAACTGATAAGGATAAATTTAAATCGATCCATTAGGAATTGCTTGACTGGACACGTCATGATTGACCGAGTGTAGACAAGGTCTACCGTTGTATGTTGAAGCAGGTCTTCCGGTGAAGCTTTAAAGAGGTCTTCCGCTGAACCTGTTGAAGTCCTATAAAAGCTATACTAGGCAGATTTCTATACACAGTTGCCACGTTAATCGATACGCAGCCCAATTAACCACTGATATATAAAACTAGTGTAATGTATGCGCAAATATAAATCTAATTACAATAAGTATCAACAAGCGGCTAATGGACAACATCAACATCTCTATCGTGCTGACCAGCAAGAAGAACAAATTTGAAGAGCATGTGAACTCTCTTCGATCTGAGCTTAAGTAGAGCGAGGAAACTGTCACTGCAAAAGTGATAGAGCTCTCCAAAATCGAAGAGAAGAAAAGGACCTTGGAATTTCATCTCGACTTCTCCAAGAAATCCGAAGAGGCTGCCATCAAGAATATTTTGGCGGTGAGGAAGGAGCTCCGAGCAGCGGTGAGCCAACTGGTGCAGGTTAAGGTTGAAGCTGCCGAGAAAGGGAAGAATATTAGGGAAGAGCTATCTCAACCGAGAGAGGAGCAGAGGCAGGTTATCATCACTGATTACAAGAACTCTACTGTTTTCACTACTTATGTTGAGGATGAAGCCTACCCTTTCTATCTCCAAGGGATAAACCACGTTCTCAGGCAAATAGCGTGCAGCGGGATGGAGATCAAACCCAAGCTGCTCGCCAAATAGGGTACCAACACACCCTTCTGCCCCTCTGCTCGCTCTGGTCATGTGTTGGTGCCTTTCATCGAAGAAGAACTGGCCTCGCTTGCTTAGTCCGACACTCAGAATGGGCTGCCTGCCTGGACTCCTCTTGAAGCCGCCGAAGTCATGGTGACAGACCTGATGATGCAGATCTAGATGGCCTAGACCCAGGAGGCTGCAACCATTGCTGGGGATGATGGAGAGGTGGTCGTTATCGAGGACGACAAAGCTGGAAACTAGGAGGGGAAAAACACCTCTGAGACCGTACCTCTAGAGATTCCTTCGGATAATTAAGCCTTATTTCTCAGCATACGCGTCATTACACTTGCTTTCCTATGCTAAACAATTTTTCATTTTGCATGTAATATTTTTCATTTTATTACAATATCGCCATATTTCTGTTGAATCACTCCTGCTCACTTTCACGAGTAAGGATACTGGTTGAACTGGTTCAGCACACCACTGTTCTTTGATAAAACTAAGATCCAAACTCGAACACCAACATTTTCAATCGAGCATAGACATATCATGCTCAATAAAAATGTATAATCGAGATAAAAAATGAACACAACAGATGATATTTCAATACGAAGACCCAAAACAAAGTCGTTTATTTCTCAAACTGCCATCATTCAACCGATCTTACAAACGAGTAAAACGAAAATACACAGTCTGCCTGATTCTCAATCAACGGTTACCCACAGTAAAAGACCGACCTCGAACTCTCTTGTCGTGGTGGGCTTTTGCTCGTTGCTTATAATTTGTCATCCTCATTTTAGACTCCACTCGCCTTTCCTAGATCTAGATCAACTGCCTGGGCTACACTGTTGTTTTATGTATCGTAGTGTGATACTATGTGGTTTGGCAAGTACATATCTACAGGTGCCATGGCCTCCGAACCATAAGCAAGGGAAAAATGTGTCTCGCCCGTAGGCCCCCTGACCGATGTTCTAACCACCCACAAAGCTGACAGTAATTTATCCACCCATTTCCCAGCCTTATCCTCCAAACTTCTTTTGAGGGCATGCAAAACATGTTTGTTCGCTGCCTCTACCTGACATTTCCTTGAGAGTATGCCACAGAGGACTGCCAGTGTTTTATAGGCATCTGTTTGCATGCCTTTGTAATTTTTTCTGAAAACTGAGTTCCATGGTCGAACACTATATCCCGCGGAACACCAAAGCGACACCAAATATGCTCATGAACAAAATCAATCACATTGACCTCGCTGATAGTTGCCAATGGTTTATCTTCTACCCATTTCGTAAAGTAGTCTACTGTCACCACTGCATACTTGAATTTAAAGCGAGCTAATGGGCAAGGATCAATCAAGTCTATTCCCCACATATCAAATGACCATAATGCCACCACTCGAATATGCTCAGTAGAAGGTAGGCGAGGGATGTCGGTGTAACACTGACACTTGTCACACCGTTTAACATACATTTCAGCAACGCACCTCATGGTGATCCAATAAAAGCCAACGGCCAAGACATTTTTTACCTGTAACCCTTGTCCAGGATGTCCACCACACCTGCCCTCATGTATCTCTCCCAATATTCCTTCAGTCATCTCTGGTCGCACACATCCGAGTAGGGGCCTTGTAAATGACCGTCTGTACAAGACCCTATATCTAAGACTACATATCGACATGCCCGCTTCTGTATGACTCTTGCCTCTTATTTATCCTTGGGTAGGGTTCCCTGCCTGATGTAATCCTTCAAGTCATCAATCCAACGCTTTGTAGCAGGCTCAATGTCCATGATGATTTCCTTCTCTATTGCAGGTGCCACCAAATATTCGATCATAACACACGGGTGCAAAAACTGAATTTCTTCCTCTATCATCTTAGAGAGATAGTCAGCGCGCATGTTGTCCTCGCGATCAATCCTAACTAGCTCTCAATAGTCAAAATCATTCAGAATCTCCTTCAACAGCTCGTAATATCTTACCTAAACTGGGTAGTGAACTGCGTAATCTCCCTTGACTTGATTCACGACTAGCTAGGAATCAATGTAAACTACTATCTCCCGCACACTGATGTCTTGAGCGAGCTCCAGTCCCGTGACCAGAGCTTCATATTCTTCCTGGTTGTTAGAAAACGGAAACTTGAAACGTAAAGCCTTCTCAAACTCCATATCATGCTTGGGTGGCACCAACAACAGGCCTACCCCACTCCCCAATTTACTGGCTGCTCCATCCACATAAAGATCCCAACAGTAATCTGGACGAGGTCAAGGAAGGGGGCAGACTGAGGCTCGGTCTGAGAAACACTGTCCTCCTCACTTGGAGTGTTAAAACTTATTTCTGCCATAAAATCTGCTAGGGCTTGGGCCTTAATAGATCGTCAAGGTTTGTAGTCTATCTGGAATTCCGTCAGCTCGATCGACCAGGTAAGAAGCCGACCAGAAGAATCTGGTTTGTGCAAGATCTTTCTAAGAGGAGTGTCGGTGTATATAATGATTATATGTGCAGAAAAGTAAGCTCGTAATTTTCGAGCAGCAACAACAAGCGAATAAACCAACTTTTCTGCATTAAAATAACGACTCTCGACAATCGTGAGAACCTTAGAAACATAGTAAATAGGCTTTTGGACATTGCCCTCCTCCCTAACAAGAACGACGGCCACAACCTGATTTGTGGCCACTAAATAAATGTACAAACTCTCACCCATGACTGGGCTACTCAGTAATGGAGGCTATCCCAAATACTTCTTCTGTTGTTCGAAAGCCTCCCCGCACTTTGCAGTCCACTTGAATCCCTTGTTTCCTCGGAGAAATTTGAAGAAGGGCAGGCACCTCTCTATCGACCTAGAGATGAAATGGCCCAGAGTGATGACCCTACCATTAAGCCACTGGATATCCTTTATGCACCTCGGAGGCTTCATCTTGACCAAAACTTCAATTTTTTCAGGATTTGCTTCAATTCCCTGCTCGTTCACCATGAACCCGAATGACATCATCTTATAACAATACAGACCACTCGCTGCTCATAATGCGTCAATGCCTTGTCTTCCCCATTCATTTTCACCTAATGGTATCTAGAGTACCTATCGATGAAGGTCAGGAATTCAAATCCCGCAATTGAATCCACCAGTTTATCAATGTGAGGTAGGGGATAGCAATCCTTTGGGCATGCCTTATTCAAATCAGTGAGGTTCACACACATCCTCCACTTGCCATTAGCTTTCTTCACCATGACCACGTTAGCCAGCCAGGTCGGGTAATGGATCTCCTCAATAATATCTTCCCGGAGTAGTTTCTCGACTTCCTCCTTGATGGCCTTGTCTTTTTCTGAGGATAACTGTCTTAGCCGCTGCTGTACCGACCTATAAGTCGGATCCACACTATAGCAGTGCATGATTACCTCCTCACTAACACCATACATGTCTTCTGGCTGCCATGCAAACACATCCAGGCTGTTTTGGAGCTGCTTGATCAATTCAACCCGAGCTTCAACGGACAGAACCCTGTCTATCTTTATTTTTTGCTTAGGATAAGCAGGGTTGATCACAATCTCTTTGAGCTCGTCTTGCGTAGTGAACTCAAGCTCATCACGTACTTGAAGTGTGTCACATTCAACTTTTTCATCTTTCTTAACTTGAGTCTCCACTTTATCAAGCTTATCCACGACCATGCTTTCTGCTTGTTCGACTTATCCCCCCGACTCCATCGTCGACAAATGGCAAGTGTCCTCCACTGGCAAGCGCTGCTCACCCTGAGCAGAGCTTTCGTCAATCACAGCAATTGGAAGTGGTCCCATGGTCGTATGGGACTTTTCCTTGTGACTGATGGTGATTTTCTGGTCCCTATTTCCAGAGTCAACTTCTGCTTTTTCCTCTGGCTGTCTCTGACGTACTCCAGCACTGCTCGCGGCTAACTCTTCAAGATCCCCACACCATGCTCGATGTAAAACTTTGCTCGCTAATGAGGAATTGAGGCTACCATTTGAAATTTGGTCATGCTGGGTACCCCTAAGATGATGTTGTAAGAGGATTTCAAGTCAATCACCATAAAGGTGATTTTCTCCGCTCTGCAGCGACTGCCCTCGCCTATAAACACCTCCAACTCAACCGTGCCTTTCACTGGCACCTTATGATTAGTGAACCCCTCTAAGGTTCTTGCATATGGTTTGAGGCGATCATCATTCAACTCCAGACCTTGGAAGCAAGAATAGTACATGACATCCCTGCATGGGCCTGTGTCCACCAAAATCCTATGAACCATCCATCCATCGACCAGAGCTAAGACAATCAAGGACTGTTCACCGGCTAGACTACTTGCCAACTCGTTGCGAGTGAACTGTATAGACTCCTCCCCTGTTTGCAAAGTGGTAGGGCAATCCACCACTTTTGACAAGGAGTATATCTGCTTGCCCAGATGTGTGAGAATAGGCTCCTCGTTCAGAATCACATTTATGACACCTTAAACTGGGGGTGCATCTCTCTGAGGGGCATTTCCCATGTTGTTTCCATCTCGCTTGAACCGGTCCAACCTACCCTCGTTTCCAACCTACCCTCGTTTATCAACTTTTAAATGGCCTTCTTCAACGGCCAACATTCCTCTATAGTATGCCCATAGTCATCATGATATGCACACCTTCTTGCTCGGTCCCTGGTGTCAGCAGTCTCGGTACTCATGTGCGGTGCTCGAGGAAGCTCATCCTGAATTTCATACATAATATCCCCACGTAATGTGTTAAGCGGGGTGAGGTCGCTTTCCCGAAGAAATTCTTTGGGGCGGTCATACCACGACTTGCTCCTGTTGCAATAGATGCATGTGACTAGGAAATGCTTTAACTTCAAGATGCATTTTTGTATAATGGAACGTGAATATATCAGATTGTCCTGTTGTTCTACCTCTTGTTATTGTTCCACCTTGAACCCGACCTCTTGTTATTCCACCTTGGCCTTCGGTTTGAGTGATACTCTCTTGAGTATGAGGATTAGTTTCCGACGTGTGAGGATTTACCAGCTCATCACCCATTAGATTGTTTACATCATATTTGTCATCGATAAAATCTAAACTAATTGGCGTATCTAAATTTTGTCAAAAAGAATCCTTGGACCCAACTCTTCTCAACTTGGGGATTTGGAGTCCTTGGAAAGCTTTGATTTTTCTCTTGTTCATGTCGGATCGAGAAGAAGACATTTTTTTTGTAAAATAATAAATAATATAATAAAATAATGTAATAAAATATAGTTAATAATATAAATTAATAACTACTGAACAATTAAAATAGTAACTAGTAAACGTAGATAATTTTAACTTAGTAATTAACAACAATTAATAACTAGTAAGTATAATATTTAAACGAAATTATTAAATAATACTAAAGTTAATAACTAATAACGAAAATAATACTAGTAGTTAATAATAATATTGGAGAGTAGTAAAAAACATAATTAATATAATTAACTAAATAAATATTAATTAATAAAAATATATTAGAAAATTTACTAAATAATGGAGAGTAATAACTTGAAATTTGAAGAGTTGGATAATTGAGAGATGAAAAGTTTTGAGAGAATTAGAGATATTATAAATGAAAAAAAATTGTATAGGAAGTAGGAGTGTTTATAGGTTAGGAAAAAAAGTTTTTCATAAAAAACAGCAAAAAACGGTCTTGTGATCGTTCTGCCTCATCAAATCATCTGGGTCGTTCGTTTCCTTCAATCTGGGCCGTCAAATTCAAATTTTAGCCATTTTTTTTCAAAATTACCTTTTGAACCGTGAACCGCCGTTCACGATGGCAGTTCACGGTTTTCGAATACGGTTCCAAACCACCGGTTCACCAAAAAACTAAATATACGAAGCTTTACTGAACCGATGAACCTCATATTCTGGTTCAGTTAAAAGTGATTCGGTCCACAGTTCGATTTTCAGGCAGGTCATGGATGACTCTCGGTTCACGGTTCGAACTGTGAACCGTTTGGGCATGTCTAATGCAGAGCTAGAATCCTAGAGACCATTCATCATTCTCCGTATGGAAAAAATGACAAATTAATCTTTTCTTGGATGGTATGACTCGATTATCAGCTCTCAATCATCTATCTCACTCCCTTTCACATTCTTTGACTCATTGAATCTCAGCCATACGTGTCTCCTGGTAATTGTAAACAGAAGAATGAGTAAAATAACAAGGAATATGTACGATTAAGATTCAATATGACATGAGATGTGACAAAGAGTGGGATGAATGATTCAGAGCCTTCGATTATCTAATTTAAAGACCAAGTGGAGCCATCACGTTTGTCGCTTCCTCATCTTATCTATATTATTATTAAGCTCAGTCTTTTGAAAAATTAACTATTGATCAGGATTCATTTTTACAAAACATAACTACTGACCAGGATTAAGTCTTTCTAAAAAGTTAACTATTGGCCAAGATATTGCTAGATTTCGTGAATCCCGGTAACAATGTATGAGATATCTAACTTAGTTCTTGCGTTTGACTTCCTAAACTCTGTATCTTTTTTCCTTCTCTATATCATTTTCCTTATATTCTCTGTATCATTTTCCTCTTCATTATATAACGTTTCTCTCAAGGGCAAGACTGGTTGTCCCCCTCAAGTTTTAATTTTTTTTCCACTGTTGGATCATCATATTGTTTTAATTGATTACCAAGAGATGTTCATTTTAAATTGGTTATTTTGAATATTGACATCGTCTCATACTGACGCCATCTCATACTGGCACTGTCCCATAAACACGATACAAAATCTAGTATATATAATTAAAAGAGTGCGTGGACCCCAATCTCACCCTACTTTATTTGATTAATCATTTTCTTTTAGTTGTTATTGTTCAAATGAGCTATGCATAATCTATATTACAATAGAACTCATTCTCATATATGTGTAATTGACTAAAGCTATTTAGATGTTGAGATTAAATTATCTTTAAAAAATTAATGGTTGGGATTCACTCTCATATTCACATGTGTGAGAGTAGTTATCTATTTTTAACTCTCTATTTTCTCACCATGTTACAAATTCATCACCTACAATTAATATTATGAACAGTCACACCCTGAGATTAATCTTTTAAACCATTATCCCTTACAAAACATTAACATTACATTAATATAATCTCATAATAGAGCTCAATTACCACTTGAAGTAATGTACCCCTAAATTGTAACATTTTTTAAAATCGTACTTTTTATTTAAACGTTGGCGTTTCAATTGACAAAATCAAATATATTGACACTGTATCATAGACACAAATATGAAGGTATAGTAATGGTCTACAAGAGGTCAAATTCGTAAACTAAATGGTTGGGGCAAACCATGGTGTGGTGTTACATTTTACGGTTTTACTTTTACCCATAAAATTTCTTGTGCTCGAATGGAAAAGGTTTAAATCTCAATTTGGTCACTCTACTTTCGGCCAAAAGTCATTAAGCTCACTCTACTTTTTTTTCCCTCGATTTAATCACTCTACTTGGTTTCGATATTCAATAAGGTCACTTGAGTCATTTTTGTCCGTTATGTTGGATGGAAATCATTGAAAAGACTAAAATATTCTTATTAAGTTGAAGGGTTTTACTCTCAATGTTAAAAGTTGAGGGTTCAAACTAAAAAATAAATCTCTCACTGTGACATCAATAAGCCCCAAACAGTGCCGGCATCTCCATTCTCACGTCCAGAAAAAAAAACCAAGTGCTGCCCAAGCTCTCTCTCTCTCTCTCTCTCACCCTTCACCCATCTTCATCTCTCTGCTCCATCCTGTTCTCATACCGCCCCAGACCCGACGAATCTCCATTGCTGACCCCTTTCTGAATCCCCACAATCCAGCTCCTTCTCCAAATACCCAAAGCCCAGCGACCTTCATCTTCTCCGTCGAATCATCCCCAAGCAGTCCAGAACTGGACCCAATCTCTCTTTCTCGGTTCGCCTCCTTCTCTGGCGAGTTTTCTCCAGCCGCGTTCTCCATCATCGCCTGCCATCCAGTTCAGATTCGCCTGCAACCCAATTCGTTCCCCTTCTAGTTATTCTTCAATGTTTGCCCCGGCTAAGCAACAAGCCCCACCAAGGCCTCCGATTAAGGCTTGAAGGCGTTGTTTGCCAGAAAATCGCGTAAGTCCAGCTCTCCCTCGCGCCTTCGATTAAGGCTTGAAGGCGTTGTTGGAGGCTTTCTTGATTGAAAGGTTGGGATTGAATTAGGGTTTTGGTAGGGTCGGTTGAGGTTGAAACAAAGGATGAAGATGGAGGAACCGGGGCGGGAGTCGGCGTTAGGTTAGCCCAAAACGACGACGTCATGTCGGAGCTCATGAATGCTTCCATCATTGACGCGTTTTCATCCGCCGACCAGAGATTCATCGTTGGTGGTAGCCTGTAATTCGTCATTCCATAAACCGGGTATCAGATCAGCAGGTGAGAAGAAGGCAATGGGTGGAAGTGTTTTCCGGTGGGGGAAAAAAATTAACACGTGGGTCAGTGAGGTGCGAACACTACGGTGAGGTTTTTAGAGAGAGAAAGTGTTAGAGAGAGAGGGGGAGGAGGCGGCTGGTGGGGAGAGAGAGGGGATAGGTGAGAGGAGGGGTGGGGTGGATGATAAGAGGATAGAGATAAATTTGTGTGAAATTTGGAGTTCATTTGAGCTGAATTTTAGTGGGTTGGGGTGAGTGAGTTGGACAGAGCAGACGTGTTCCACGAAGGCTATCCGATTTAATCGGGGCGTTTAATTGTCTTATAACTGGAAAGATATTTTTGGATTTTCAGAATTTTTTTAAGGTTTCCAACAAAATAATTGGACGGAGTGATGAACTTGATATTTATGTCTATGTAGAGTAATTAAATTGAGGGAAAAAAAATAAAGTAAGCTTAATGACCTTTGACTGAAAATAAGGTGATCAAATTAAGATTTAACCTAATGGAAAATGTACGGCAGTAATATAGGTAGCCAGGTAAGTGTATATATATATATTACTCCCTCCGTCCCTAAATTATCGTCCTCCTTTCCTTTTTCGTCCGTCCCAAAATAATTGTTCACTTTGAAACTTACCTTTTTAGAACATCACTTTTACCACTTTACCCTTACTTTTTCACTCTACTTTAATTATGAGCCACAAATACATGGACATTAAATGAAACTACACATTAAACCAATATAAATAATCAAATCAATTATTTTTTCTTAAACTGTGCGTCGGGTCAACCCAGACGATTATTTAGGGACGGAGGGAGTAATATATATATATATATACACGTCACCTGACATGCTGAGTTACCAGTGTTGACCATATTTGAAGAGTCAATTTCGATTGGCATTATTAAGGGACCCACTTTCTCCCTGACCAATTGAAACAAACCTTAAAGCCCATTGGCCAAATTCACACTCGCCAATCTCGGCACGTGTACGACCACCTTCCCTCCCTCCCTCCCTCCCTCCCCTCCTCTCTATAAACCTCTGCCATTACTACAGACATTTCTTTCTCTCTTCGACTTCATTTAAACTTCATCTAAACAATTCATCAAACACTTGATAAACAAACTCCCCACCCCCAACACCTCTCGACTTTAATATTAGATCATCTGTTTCTAACATGGATATACGGTAACGCCGGACTCTACCTCGCCGGCGGTGACTTTTCCGAGCTCCAATGGACCTCAAACCGAAACTACACCTACCTCAAATCAACAAGTTTTAATTTATCCCAACGCGCAAACAACCCACACAAGCACGCACACATACACCGTCGTCTCAATGGCGAACACTAAACAAACCCAAACTGAGACATCTTTAGTCCCGGTGGTGAGCGAAGACGTTGCGGTCAAAGCGGTCAACAAGCGGTACGAAGGGCTAATGACGGTCAGGACCAAGGCTGTGAAAGGCAAGGGAGCGTGGTATTGGGCGCATCTCGAGCCCATTCTGGTTAGAAACCCGGACACGAACCTTCCTAAAGCCGTCAAGCTCAAGTGCACGTTATGCGACGCCGCTTTCTCCGCTTCGAATCCCTCTCGAACAGCTTCCGAGCATCTCAAACGAGGCACTTGCCCCAATTTCAGCTCCGTCCTCAAACCCATCCCTTCTCATTCCCAATTGCCGCCTCTGGCTTCCCCTTCTTCTCAAACTAACCACCACAAACGCAGTTTCGGCGGCGATGATTCATCTCGGGTCGGGTCCGCGTCCGGTCACCAGAATTGGGGTCTGATCCAACACGAACACGAACACCAACAGCAGCAGCAGCAGCAGCAGCTGGTGTTATCTGGTGGGAAGGAAGATTTAGGGGCATTGGCTATGTTGGAGGATAGTGTAAAGAAGCTAAAGAGTCCGAAATCTTCACCAGGTCCTTTGCTGAATAAGGTTCAAACTGATGCAGCATTTGGATTTTTAGCGGATTGGTTGTATGAATCATACGGATCCCCGGTGTCGTTTTCGAGCCTCGAGCACCCCAAGTTCAAGGCTTTCCTTAACCAAGTCGGGTTACCGGCTATTTCTCGCAAGGAATTTACGTGCTCGAGGCTCGACTCTAAGTTTGAACAAGCTAAATTTGAATCAGAAGCTAAGATTAGGGACGCCGTCTTTTTTCAAATTGCTTCGGATGGGTGGAAAAGTAGTAGTAGTAGTAGCAATAATAGTAAGAACACTTGTGGGCAAGGACAAGACAATTTTTTAATCAAGTTTACGGTTAATCTTCCCAATGGGACAAGTGTTTTCCAAAATGCGGTGTTTAGTGGGGGTTCAATGACTTCAAAGTACGCAGAGGAGATGTTGTGGGAGACGCTCACGAGTACCTGTGGTAATGCTGTGGATAGATGTGTGGGTGTAATTGCAGATAAGTATAAAGGCAAGGCATTGAGGAATTTGGAAAATCAACATCGTTGGATGGTTAATTTATCTTGTCAGCTTCGAGCTATTATTAGTTTGTGTAAAGATTTTAGTAAGGAGTTTCCGTTATTTAAGACTGTTATTGATAGTTGTTCCAAGATTGCTAAGTTTTTTAGTAGTAGGTCTCAGGCTAGGAGTAGTTTCAACAAGTTTCGATCGCAGGAGATTGCGATCTCTGGTTGTCTTGGAGTTTGTTTGTCGAAATGTGATGATTCGAAGGATTTTGTTTCTGTGATGTCAATGTTACAGGATATACTGCGTTGTGCTAGAGCTTTGCAATTGGTTGTGATGGATGATGCATATAAGATTTTATTAATGGAGGATCCTGTTGCTAGAGAAGTAGCTGAGATGGTTCAAGATGTGGGGTTTTGGAATCATGTTGAGGCTATTCATTCGCTAGTGAAACTGATTAGAGGGATGGCAGAAGAGATCGAGTCTGAGAGGCCGTTAGTTGGGCAGTGCCTTCCTCTTTGGGAGGAATTGAGAGCAAAAGTTAAGGAATGGTGTGTGAAATTCAGCATTGCGGAAGGACCCGTCGAGAGAATTGTTGAAAGGCGGTTCAAGAAAAACTATCATCCCGCATGGTCGGCTGCATTTATACTTGATCCAGTATATTTGATGAGGGACACTACTGGAAAGTACCTTCCACCATTTAAGTGTTTGACTCATGAACAGGAAAAGGATGTTGACAGGCTCGTCACACGTTTGGTTTCGAGGGAGGAAGCTCACATTGCGTTGATGGAGCTCATGAAATGGAGGTCAGAAGGGTTAGACCCACTATACGCACAGGCTGTTCAGGTAAAACAGCGGGACCCTATTACTGGAAAGATGAAAATAGCAAACCCACAGAGCAGTAGGCTCGTATGGGAAACTATTTTGAAAGAGTATACGTCGCTGGGTAAGGTTGCAGTAAGGCTTCTCTTTCTTCACTCAACATCTTGTGGTTTTAAGTGCAATTGGTCTTTCACGAGATGGATTTGTATGCAAGGGCACTCAAGGCTGGGACTGGACCGGGCTCAAAAGATGATATTTGTTGCAGCTCATGCAAGGCTTGAGAGGCGAGATTTTTCAGGTGAGGAAGAGAAAGAGGCAGAGCTGTTCGCCACCACTAGTGGCGAGGATGACATGCTCAATGATGTCTTCGCGGAGGCACCCTCAGTGTAATTTTTTTCCTTTCACTCTTTGTAGGATTAAGAAATTGTAGCATTGATTCTATTCTTTCAACCCTTCTTTTTTCTATTGTTCTTCTCACTTCTGATTGAAGATTTTGAGATGTGTAGGTTTTGAAGGGTGGAGGGTGAACTGACTATTGTATTGCTAGAAGCATATCATTCACATGCATTTGTTGTTTTAAACGTGTATAAGAAAAAAAAAGTATCAAGAAACATTGTAACATTTCATCCTAGTGTATAACGATAAAGATGATCAAGGAATACAATGACATTTTGAATGCTTAGACCTACATGAATTTGTTGGTTGAAATCTGTATTCATTGTACATTGACAATTTGGGTACTAGAATTTTCATCCAAGGCTTCTTCGTTCTTTTGTTCTTGAAATCGTAAAAAGTTATTTTTGCTTGTGGCTTGTAAGTATGAAGTACTCAAGTTAGTTGTGACTTGTGAAGGACCTCAAGTAGTAGGCTCCAAAATTTTGAGATAATTCTATATTTCTCAGTAATATGAGTTATGAATTAGGTCTACTGATATTTCAGTTATTGACTGGTTCCTGAATGAAACATACTTTGCTAAGGGCAGCATTACTTGGAGATATATCTATCAGAACTTAGGGGACATTGTGTAGAGCATTGATATACACTGACCGAAAAGCTTAACCCTGAGGATTCATTCTTCAGCTTTTATGCCAAATTAAGTCTAAATTTATTTCTACTCTTCCAATCGCTCTCGTTAATGAGGATCATACTGGTACTGGCAAATATTCAATAAAATAAAGTTGGTCGTGTACTCTTGTTGCATACGAGGTGAAAACGAGCCGAGCGACCTGAACAATTCAAACTTGGTTACATGATCAAGTTTAGGGAAGTGATCAACTGTGACATGGCAAGCTCCCGAGCAAACTTTTAGTTGAACTGAGCTCTACTAGCGTGATATTTTCAATAGAAAGAACATGTTTTTGAGCTTATCGAGCTCAGCCAAATAATCTAACGAGCTAGAAAGTTTGTCTTACTTGATTTCATTATCTCATGAGCCAATCTCAACCAAACTTTTATCCAACTGTTTATGGATCAAGTCATCAAACTTGAGGAGCTTGGTTCACTATGCTACCCTAGTTGCCGAACAAGCGGAGGAAAATAACGTCGACTCTTAGCATACTTTCAAATTCCAAGAATCCATTTGTTTCTTTCTGCCAGTAGTCTCAAGATAAAGTTTATGGTGAAATAATGTGCTTGATTTCCTGAAAACTAATGGCATGCATCTACTGCTAATATGGCTTTGGTTTCGTCTTAAAGTGATAAATTATCATTTAGGTCAGTAACAGATAATTACATACTAATAGGCATGATTGATCATCTGCGCTCTACTTCCTGAATCAAATTTTATTTATCTGAATTGGCCATGGAGTAACAATTGTTCTAATTGCTCACTATATAAGCATCCCTAGACACATTGCAACATGCACTCTGGATGTGTGACTGGATTCAGAAATAATTGGAAAAGCTTTCTTGACATCATTTGTTAGAGCATGTCTGTTTGTTGGTTTGCACTGTTATTCCTTGTTGTACCTTAGATTTGTTTGACTGGAGTGGCTTTGTAGACTTTATGCTTGAATACTTGAACTTGCTTGAAGAAAAAAAAAGTTGCCAAGGATAAGACATAAACAACTGTTTGAATTTTTGGAAGTATCTTTTCATACTGTGGATTTTCTTGAACCAGCTGGGTGAGTGCAAACCGGGCGTGGTCGTGACATTCGTCAACCTCGGCATAACCCAAGAAAGAGATCTTTGTTGCTGAAAGAGCACTTATAAGTATCATAGATATCTCCTGGAATCAAGTCTCTTATCTACCTAAGAGAAAATAGCCCCACCATGAAGAGTGGATGTCCATCTCACAGTTTTGGTTGTCATGGTTCAGTAAAAGTGAGAATTAAAGAGCATTATTTCCCGTCACATCTTTTGTTTTTGTTTTTCATTTTTTTTTGTCTAATAGTAGTTTAATTTGTGTTGATGTGCTTTGGCTCAATCATATGTTGATGACTTAATATCTAAATATTCCCATTTTATCTTGGTCTCAGGTGGACCAGTTTTTCTGACCTTTTACCCCCGCATTGGAAAGATGGAGTTTTGCATAGCCATCGGATATCTTGCCATGATTGTTAGAAGGTCTTTTGATCAAGCTGGAAGCAAGGAAGGCTGTCGGAACGGGGAAGCACATAACTTGGCTGAAAGGGATTTGGTAACAAACTTGAACTAATTTTGTTCTGTATTGTTGTCTATAGTTCATTGGGTCGGTGATTCTAATGATATAATGAATATAACCTCCCTCTTTTTTTCTTTTTCTTGTTTGTGTGTGGTCAAGATGAGACTAGTTTGATGGGCATACATGATAAAAATGGAAAAGGTAAAGTTTGGAAGGAACATGTATGTGATATGTTAGAAGTTGCTAAATAATAGATAAAATGAGAAAGGAAAAAAAAGTGTGAGATGAATATCTATCTGTCATCTAGTGTCTTATTAGAAGTACTGGGAGATTGAGATTAGGCAGCAAATTATTTGGAATTAGGCTGTCAGAATGAAGAAGCCCATACCTTGGCCGACAGGGATTTGGTAACGAACTTGAACTAATTTTGTTCTGTGTGTGTCAAGATGAGACAACTTAGTGGACACAAGATAAAATTTGAAAAACTAAAGTTCCGAAGGAACGTAATTATGATATGTTAGAAGTAGCTGAGTAAAAAATAAAATGAATTTTTTGTGTAATATGAATATCTAACTTTGGTCTAGTATCTTGTTAGAAGTACTGGGAGATTGGGCTTAAGCAGCAGATTACTAGTTATTAGGCCTGTCGGAATGAGGAAGCACATAATTTGGCTGAAAGGGATTATGTAACAAACTTGAACTAATTTTGTTCTGTATTGTCTATAGTTCTTTGGGTTGGTGATTCATGTAGCATTAAAAAGTATGACCTCTCCTTTTAATTTTTTTTTTAAATGTGATTGGTCAAGATGAGACTATTTAGATGGACGTAGGATAAAATTGGAATAAGTAAAGTTCAGAAAGAACATATTTATGATACAATAAAAGTAGCGGAATAAGAATGATCTTGTGTGTGTGTGTGTGTGTGTGTGTAAGATGAATATGTTACTGTTGTCTAGTATCTTGTTAGAAAGTACTGGAAGATTGAAATTAGGCAGCAAATTAACTGGTATTTATTGTTTATTAAACATGTTCATTGCATGTGAAAGCTGAAAGGGGTGCAAATGATGAAATCATACAAACTTTAACGTAAAATGGATGGTATGAAAAGTAAGGGAAATGTGGAAGATGCAGAATGTAGGACAATACCCCATATGTTGATATGGGGTCTAGGGATTGGTCATCATCTCATTCTCCAATTATAGCTGTAGTAGTGCTTTCTTGTCTTGCTACTCTCTCTTTCTCTATCTCTCTCTCTCAATCAATCTATGTACGTCTGTGTGCGCGCGCGTATTTGATAACCTTGGATTGTTATCCATGTAGATGAAATGAATTATACCCCTCATTTCCTCTTAGCATTAGAATCCGTAAAGCAGATTGAACTTTGAAGTCTGACCTACTCTCTCTGTCTCCAACCACTAGTGAGTAAAAAGGGAAAGTTACCGAAAGCTATGGGTGATCATTGAAAAGGATTCTCTTTGTTAATATTCCTTTGTTGAGTGAAGTAAGTTATAGAGTAGAATTGCCCCTATGAGATGGCCCAGTGGTAGATATAGGAAAATCGTACGGTCTCATGTATGATCCGTTTTTACACCCCTTTGGACCCAAAAAAGAAGAAGAGAAAATAGAGCAGAATCAACATAGTGTTGTTTATCTACTATCTCTGTCTTAGCAGCTAATTTTTTAGCGAAAGCCACAAAATAAACGATCATGTCAGCAAGGCTAACTAACACCGACTGTTTACTAACTAGAGGTAAAAAACTTTTCTTGGTTGTATGGTATAATGGCTTCATTACTCCACTCATGTTTTTTCTTTAAAGGGGGAGGGAGATATAATGATGGGTATATGACAATATCCTCTTTATACAAGAATCTTTGCCATTTCAATGCTCATCCTCCATTATTACCCTTCTTTTTACATACCTTTCAGTTTCCACTTACTCTTTTCTTGATTGATTTTTGAATGTGAAAATTTCATTTAATGAGTTCATATCTTCTCTATTTATTCTGATCATAATGCTTTCCTTGTTTAGGCCATGACATTCATGCATTGTATTTAACTCGGTTTCTACAAATACAATATGGTCAATAAGTCACACTCACACACAGGTTATTAGACAAATGTACCCTGGGACTGGTATGATCATTTGTTGGAAATTTTGTATTATGTTAACCAAATAAAAATCATAAAATGAAACTTATTACAACAATTTGGATGGAAATCTAGTACAAAAGTTATTTTTGTGTAATATTTTTGTTCTTGTTATAGATGGAAAATGATTTCCCTCCCATTTCGTCAATGTTTGGACTATTCCTTCTTAAAGCAAGCGAGTCCCTCTTGTTTCGAATGTCAGTGCTATCATAGGTTATTACAGTGTGATTTCCTTTTCAAGTGGGAACTGCAGAAGTAATTCTTTTCTTGTTTTCGGGGTTATCTGTAGTGTGCAACGACACCGGAGAAGAAATCATCTTATTGTTCATCACTTGTTCTTGCCGTATTAAATATTAATCTGGCAAATGAAAATCATTGTTCTATGCTCAAAGTTGAGTAAACTTATTGTTGGGTGGCCTAAGAGTAGGGTGGTCCTTAATTTGTTATTATTAAACATTGTATGTGGTCCTTAAATTTGCTTAAAGTTTCAATAATTGGAACCTTGACTGTATTTGTATGTATTCATGAATACTGTAATGCTATTAAGAGTTGGAGATGCCATTTAGGTAGTACATCAGCGTCATTGGATAACTGTGAACCATTCATTTTCATTTTTGCTCGCCCTACGACTTTCAACCATGTACTACATTCAACTAAAGTTCCAGTAAACCAGTAAATTCTGTTTGGCTCTGCAACTCATGCCGCTGTATTACAATTCAGTGATTCATTTGAGTTGGAATGTAGGTAAGATATCAGCATTTTTGGATCTTAATATAGCACGAGAAATGATATTATAAGCTCGAGCTTGTGATATTACTATGAGCCACACATGCCATCACGCCGGACATTGAACGAGCAGGTATTTAGAGGTGTGTATGCATACTTATTTTCTCATCGCTTGAACAAGGTCTAAGAGCATCATCACCGCTTAAACAAGGTTTAGGGTTTTTACCCTTTTTGAAAGAAAACATTTTCAATGCAAATGTAGATAATACATATGAATACGATGTATCAATCAAATTTCTTCACATTGTGAATAACAATGTCAATTTTTCACATGTTACTTAGTCATCATTTTTCTTTTTAAAAACTCTTTTTATTGGTTGTTTTCTTTTATTTTTTATTTTTTTGGCAAATTTCATTATAGCGGTGGAATGCATGTCATATATAAGATCAAATTCATATTTACATTTGAGAGATTCATTTTAATTGAATGTGAATAAAAAGAGAAAAAATATCACATATAATGAAGGGCGTTAATTATTTATGATCATGTGTCATCAAATTAGAGTTGCATTAGTGATGCTCTAACATCGTATACCGACGAAGTATCTTGTCGTATTAACTATTCCAAGGCTGGCCCTTTGCACTTTCTGTACAGAAACTTTTTTTTGGATTGTCTTTACTGTCTACATGCCCCAAAGATTGCCTTAAATCTTAATTCAGTGGGCTGATTTAGAATACCTGAATTTTGAAAATAGATATTTTGCCAAAATGCAGCACCAATGCAAATTTGTTAATGGAGAAAAAATTGATTACTACCTATAACTTACATTTTTTTAAAAGAAAAAAAGCTATTCAATCCACCTATGTTGTGAATATAATGTGTTAATCAATTTTTTTCACATTCTCCATAAAAATGCTAATTTTTTTTATTTTAGTTAAGAATGTGAATACATCTTAGTCAATATTTTTATTTTAAAAAACTTTTTCTAGTGGTTAGTCCTTTTTGTTAATCTTTTTTCAATTTTTTAATTTTTTTGTCAACTTTCATTTAGTTGATGAGATGCATGTTACATAAGATCAAATTCATAGTTGCATTAGAGAGATCTCTTTTAATTGAATACTAGTTATGTGTTCGTGCATATGACACGGTGTCAGTATGGTTCAACTAACTGTAAATTGTCAAACTATGACGTACATATTGATCTTACGTGATAGTTCAATACATTTGTAACTATTCAAAATGAGAATGATTTGAGTAATGAAGTCCAACTAAAATATCAACTATTAACTACAAATTGTCAAACTATGATGTACATGTTGAACTGTCGTGGTGGTGTTGTGATCGACATCTCTAGACAGAAATGGAAGACTACCATATGATTATATGAAGGGGTTCCAAATTCTCCTGGACGCCATGTTCGCACAAAAATATTCCTAAGGGTTTGTCTCATGCATTTGGCAAATATCAATTTATGCACGCCCCTCTCTTTCTTCTCTTTCAAAATACCTAATCTTTACTTGACCAAAATATTCTTAATCTATATTACAATAGAGTTTCATTCTCACACATGTGCGATTGACTAAAGCTATTTAGAGGTTGAGATTAAATTATCTTAAAAAATTTAATGGTTGAGATTCACTCTCACATTCACATATGTGAGAGTAGTTATCCACTTTTAACTTCTATTTTCTCTCACCATGTTACAAAGTCACCCCCTATAATTAATATTATAAGCAGTCACACCCTGAGATTAATCTTCTAAATCATTACCGCTTACAAAACACCAACCTTACATTAACATAATCTCACAATAGAGCTCAATTGATTGACTGAGACTATCTGGCCATGGAGGTTGATTCCGCCACAAAATCAAACGTTCATAAGTCAGTTATATATAACTCTTTACAAATAACCCCCATCAACTATGGGTAAAGTTCGAATAGCGCCCCTCAACTACTACTTGAAGTAATGTATCACTCAACTGTAACATTTTTTTAAAATCACACCTTCTATTTAGACGTTGGCATTTCAATTAACAAAATCTTGGCACCGTGCCATAGGCACGGGCACGAAGATCTAGTATAATATTACAAAGTATCGGAATTAGCATTGTCACACCACATATAACCAACCAAACAATCGCTTTAGATTAAAGAAACAAACAAATTCAACAACTAAAAAACCATTCATTTTTTACATTTTGAACATTATAGAAGAAGTGTGGAAGGGCTTACATTTATTAATGATCCAATGAAGGTTAGAAGGGAGGAAATTAAAAAAAAATCCAATAGGAAGTAAAAGAGAAAAAGCCACCAAATCTTTAGTTGTGCTGACAAAGCAATGTGTTCACATAGTACAATGAGAAGAAGCTTAAGATTAAGAGATTTATTAACCATGTTTTTCAATTTTCGAAAACCTTTCTCGATATCCCCACTGCCGATGCTTCTCCTCAATCATCACCTTCTCCACCATTTGCACAGCATGATGTTTTTCCTGCCCAATAATTCGTCTCCCATGGAAGATAGAGCTATAATTCCAAAACCCCAATTAATGAAATCAGTTTTCAGTATAAAAGTAAGACTTAATCAGTTATATAAATTTGTGAATACGACATACCTTCTGACATAAATAGTTGAGATTGGTGTCGAGAACGATGACGGCAGCAGCCAACTTAACAATGAACCACATCAAACCGGCTGTGAGTGCCCCATTTTTAATCGGATCCGCGCCACTGAAAGGCGGGGTGGTTTCGAAATTTCGAAGCACGTGAAATACGCTCTGTCTCAATTTGTGGACTGGAAAAATGTGTTACAGAGTCGTCATCTTTATTTTAAGGAAAACAAAGAAAAACCAAAAGTAACCAGCTTTGTAAAAGGGTTCGGAGGCTAATTTACGAGGTGGGAAGGGGTTAGACACTCAACTCGCCCTTTCGGTCTCACAATGAGTTTGTCAATATGCTTGCTTTATTTCATACACTTTGGCTGGGGACAAAACATTTATATATATATATATATATATAAAGAAATTACTTTACATTTATTAAAGAAAAGAGAAGAAAATTACAACTGAAATAATACAACTTAGAGAATAATTATAACATTTTTACAAGTTATTTTAGGAATAAACATTTATACTAATAACAAACTTTATTTTACATTACACGTAACAACAGGAAAGAAACTTATTAATTAATAAGAAACATAACCATTTCTATATTTAATGTATGTGCAGAAAAGAAACTAATTTAAATAGAAAGAAAATATAACTATTTTACATTTAAAGTATAAACCGAAATAAAACTTAATTAGATATTTACATTTAATTTATAGATTATAATAGATAACTACGGGGACAGAACTTACCTCCCGGAACATGAGTGTCTGAACTTGGTATGCCTGGGCTTAAGCCCACTAGGCGGTTTTAGATGTGCTTCCCCTGTCCTTTTGAGAAATGAAGTTTTTTTTTCCTGTTGTTTTGCAGTTGCGGGGATTCGGGCAGAGTAAATGCTTCCAAAAGTTGCTTTCTGGCCTCAGGAACCGGGCGGAACAACTGTTTGCTTTTTTGCTGTTGTTTGCATGCTGATGGCGGAAATCGGGCAGAGCAACTACTTGTTTTTTGCTGATTTGGCGTCTGGATTTGGGCAGAGCAACTGCTCTTTTTGGGATTTTTGGACCGGTGAAATAGGACGGAATCCTAGTAGGGCAACTAGGTTTCACTTTGGCCGGTGAGTTTTAGTGTTTGGGGGACTCTCGGCGTTCTCTCGGGAGAGTTTCACAAACTGTGCGGTGAAAGAGTGTGAATTTCTGAAGCCGGGAGCCTTTATTTATAGCCGAGGATCGGGGATTCCTTTGCTGTTAAGTATCATCCATCGTGCCTAAGCAGCTTGTACCACGTGCTGAAAAGGTTGCACTAAATGGCAAAAGCTACAGTGCAGGGGGTAAAGTGGGCGCGACCCAAAGCAGGAGTGGGCGCGGCACCAGAAGGGGCTGTGGGCAGCGCCCAGCCTTTTTCTTTTTCTGATTTTGGCATTTTGGCCCCTGCAATTCACTGTTTATGCATTTTTTTTCTTTTGTATTTTTTGCATTTTAAACCCTGTAACTTGACATCCGTTAGTCCTTTTGACAGGTCTTGATATTTTATGACATGTCATATAACATGGGTACGAAATTGGGGTGTCTACACCGGCACTTCCCAATACGATGATACTTATCAAAAGGTGATTGAATTTTCTGGCCTGATTGTGTTTGCAAATCAACATTCTTAACACAAAAAGGCTTGATTATTTTTCTGTTGGTACAACAACATTTCTTAACCCAAATAAATCAATCAATTACAAAAAGAACTTTCTCAAACCAAGAATTTGAATCTTATGTGAAGGAGAGATAAAAGTTGCTCTGTCTTTGCTTTCAAAGCATAAGTGCTTGAACATAGAGGTCCTAGACACACCTCGGATATTGGGACCTCCATGGAATTGCGCACTGTTGACAAACACCTCAGATATTGAGACCTCCCTTGTATTGCACTCTTGCAACATTTGGCCGTCGTTCCGACACAGAGATTTGCCCATCTTCATTATTAACGCCTTTACAATCTTACTTTAAGAAGATAAAAATGGTAAATACACGAGAATCAACTACATGATAAGTAGAGTACCTTATTGTAAGAACAGAAAGAAGAATAACAGGCTTGGTAAATCACTCCATTCCAAAAATTTCAATAATGGTCATCATGGGTCTTTGATCTTAAGAATAACTGTAAGGCCAAAACCAAAACAAAATTCTTTATCCAAAACTAACAATGGCAAAGATAGTAATTCCAACCACAAACCCAATAAATTTCCACATACATTAATCCAAAGCATCAAACCAAGCCATTTCAAAAAATATTGACCCCAAAGACATTATTTCAAAAATGAAACAATTTCAAAAACAATAAAACCTAAATCTCGTACTCATATTTGCAATTTTATGATGCATTGATAATTTAGTAACGACGGATGTACAATTGAATCAAAATTCTTACATTCTTATTTTTTTTTAAATTGAATCAAAAGATATACAAGCATGTCTTACATTCTTAGAGTATTATTGGATGAAGGCAAGAAGGAGGCTCTTTTACAAAGCCTAGAAAATGACAGAAGAGGGCTAATATTGAAGAAAATGACAAGGAGAAGAGGACAACCAGGAAGCTCGAAGCTTTGAATCACAATTTCTCGACTTTGGACAAACACTCCAAATCCGCAGACTTTGTTTTACTCAAAAGTGCCGCTTTTAAATACTCAAAAGAAGAATAACTTAAGACCCCAACAGGAAAACTTTTAAGTAATGTAGCTGAGTAACCTGCATAAAGACCCAACGCACCATCTTTTTCCAAAATTCTCAAGAAGATCTTCCAAGATCTCCCAATTTCCATTTTCAATATTGTTTTCTCTTTTTCTTTCTTTTTGGTTCGGAGTGCAATAAGTTTTCAGCTACCATCATAGAAATTCACTTAGGAATTTCAATGAAGAAGTGAATTTCATATCGCTAACCGAATGTCCAAGAATACTTTTTGTTATTAAGACAACAATCGTAGCTCAAATTTTCTACAATTACTAAAATAGGGAATGCATAATCATGCTTTTTGAACTCTAGCTTTTGACGAATTTAACATGGACAATAACCTTGTAAAACTATCTCAAATAACTCAACAGAAGATTAATTATTGAGAAACCAAATAATTCAAGTAGGTACACAGAACCATTTATTTCACTAAATTAAGTATGTGCTAATGTTTATCATGAAGGGGAAGGCAATCCAACCGGTAGAAACTTAAAAGAATTTTGAACACCTTTGAACAGCCCCAAACCAAGTAAGATAATGAATTTTGGGAATAATTCAACCTCACCAACATCCTCCTTTCAAATACCATTCAACAACTTCATATCATGGAAAAGGCTACTCAAAAACTATCTAGCCATCAGTGGCAACTTCATATCATGAAAAAGGCTGCTCAAAAACTATTTAGCCATCAGTGGTTGAGAGATGATGAAAAAGTCTAACAAACTTGGAAAACGGTAAAGAATTTATGTTCTGTCATGGATTATGGCAAAGAACTGCTTCTGGCTAGAACAGTTAGTCATAAAAATTCAAAAGTTCTGCTTTCAGAACTTAAAGTTGAACTTAATGTATGTTCTATCTGTTTCCAGCATATTATTTTTCCAACATAAATTAGCTTCTTTATTTATGATTTAAGGAACATCATGTTATGAACGATATCAATAACATCAGTTACATAACTTGGTGCATCAGAAACTTAAGGGCATGTCAAAGCAAGACCTATCAAAAACCTAAATTACTTCAATAATATTATAGCAATGCAGATTGCGAACACAATCCAAAAAAGATAATAAAAAAAAGACGAGGGCCAAAGCAATTAAATTACATATAAAATAATTCTTTTGGAGGTTTATTTAAGAACTTTTTGAAATCGAAATATGTTAATAAACAACAATTGAATTTATGTATACATTTCAACTTAAAATGGAATTAAGAGATTGGAAAGCTTAAATCTCACAAACTCAGAACTTAGACGTTAGAATATCTTGAAAACTTGGAATTGAAGAAGAAAACTCCCTATAAAAAATAATAAAGAACCCAATTTTCAAAAAAAAAAAAAACAGGGGATTTGAGAGAGAAACTTACAGATTCAATGAAACAAAACTGAAAAGGGCCACGCACGAAGAAGACCATACTCAATTACAACGGAGCTTGGATAGGAATTACAAAGTAATTGGAACAGAGAGATTTCAATTTCAAGCCTTAGGCTTCGTACACCGTTATTGGAGGATGAAATACAATACTACTGAACACATAATTTGGTAGAGGGAAAAAGAAGGAGGTGAAGCAAACCCTACGCATTATCGAAGAGTGCGAGATGGATTGTGATTGGTGGAGGGGGGAGGAGCCTCCATGTCGGCAAAGAAAATAGGAGTAGCGATTCCCAAAGAAAATAGGAGTAGAGATTTGGTAGTAGGTTTTGACGTGAGAGAGAAATCGAAAAAGAAAAGGGTCTGGGACGGGGTTGGAGAAAGGGCGAAAGAAATGGAAAGGTTTACAGAATGAGGGTGAAACTCGGACGTGGGAGGAAGGAGACAGAAGCGTCGGAAGGAGACGCCAAAGGGAAAGAGAAACCGTCGTTCACACGCTTGGAGTCTAAGATTTAATCCCGACCTCTTAATAACTTTTATCAATTGCATACATATAAACTGAGCTATATTGTATTATAGATGATAAAAGAGAGAGAAATTGTTACATGTGAATGAGAGTGTTAATTACCTACAATTATATGTGATTGGTGATGCTTTAATTTTCTATTGCCCATGTACGCGACGAGTTGTTCTCATGTAAGACTGTTTTATAGATCTTAATTTATAAGACGGAACTCCACTCTCTGATAACTCGATCCATCAAGACCATCGTTCCTAAGTTTCTACTCGACAAGACATTTAAGCACGACATTATTTAATCAATCACATGTTTTAACACGCACACATATTGTCATTAGAGTTAAACGGAAGGCCGCCAAGGGCCTCACTTAAGGCCGAAATAATGTCGGGCCTCATAGAACTCAAACCCAGCCCATGTGCATTTCGGGCCTATGGGCCAAAAAAATAACTATTTTTTTTATTAAAAAAAACTCACAAATTAGTTAATAAATGTTATATAACACATCAAAAGTTCAAACACACACATACTTGCTAGTCTAACTTACACAATTATAAAGCAAAAGTGCAACCAAAGCAAATATAAACAAAGGTAGTAACTTCAACAATTGAACGAAACAGAAACTAGAAAAACAATAATGTTACAGACAAAATAAAAAATACATGTGCTACTTGAAAGATATTTTTTCAAAAAAATTATAACCAAATTGAAGTTCATCATATTGTCCCTAATTTTTTAATATGTGTTTTCTAAGGATAGACAAAGTTTTTCGGGTTCTAGTTTGCAAAACCATAATAACTAGCAAATGTTCATTTTTTTATTCACCCAACACAATCTAGCATTTTAATTTTATTTTATTTTATCAAGTTTATACTGTTGAAGCTTTTTATTAGCTAATATCATATAAAGATACTCAATTAAATAGATCAGTTTCGATAAAATTACTAACCACAACCATACTAAATTATATTAGAACTTGAAAGATTAACTTCATTTCTTCTTTGTAAGTGTCACTTCCATCAATTTAGAATATGAGTTTCAACCAAAAAAAGAACAATGATTTGGAAATAGATCATATTGTCATAAATTTATCTAACCAAAAGAAAAAAAAAAAGAAAAAAAGTGGTCTAAAGATAGTTATTTTCTTTTTAGATTTATGTTTTAATTTTTAATTTTGTAATTAAGTTTAAGTGTTTAACTTTATGGTCGGGCCGAGCCGGGCTTTTCGGGCTTTTTAATCTCGGGCCGAACACGGCCCACGGGCCTAGTGGGTCGTGCCAAGGAGGGCCGACTTTTTTTTGGCCTACTAAATTGAGGCCCAGACCCTTCAACAGCCAGGTGGACTGGAACGGGCCTATGGGTCGGGCTCGATTTTGACAGCTCTAATTGTCATATACACACAAAAAGTCAACTCGCATTGTACGAGAGACTAGATTTCCTTCTTTTTTTTTTTTTTAACCGGGTTGAATCACAGGGTAGTAGTTCAGGTCCTCATTGCTACTACCAGAAAATCGCGAGATGTGCAGAAATGATACAAGGTATGTACGATAACACATACAAGGTCCAACCTCAGAAGAAAGCAAAGTGCTTCCACCAAGTATCGAACCCACGCTGCATGCCTCTAGCATCTTATGTCCCCCTCCTTTTACCACTCAGCTGGCTTTATCAGCCCGTGGTTATTCCTTTTTAAAAAAATAGATGCATCACATAAGCAAAATGGAGCCACTGGAACCAAAACGGTAAATGAGTGAGACTGAGAGGTATGAGATTCAAGTTTGGATCATTAAAAAGTTAAACAAGATCATTAATTGTGGATATTTTTGTTCTATAATCAAATTGCACCAAACTAATTTTATTTACTCATTTACTTCCAAGTTCCAACTATTGAGTATTGACCCTAACGAAGTCAAGCCTATATTTATAGCCTTGCGAAACCTTATTTTTGACAAGGGAAAAAATGATTTCAGTAGATGTTTTGGAAGAAAATAAATTGGGGTAAAATTGCATTACGGGGGTTGATATTAGTTGTAGTCTACAGCAATTCAATTTCACTTTCAAAATCTCAGAACAAATTGAAATAGATTTCATAAGGTTCCCTTTCGTATCACAGTTCATCAATAAAATCTCTGTCAAAATATTAAATGAACTAAAATATAAAACTAAAAGAAAGAAATGAAAGTAAATAGAACAATCTAATGTGAGAATTGGTCTTGAGTTTTCTCTTCTTACCTTTATTTTTAAGACTCTTTTATCGAACCATGCAGAAAATGTATGTGTTGTATCGAAATAAGATCATATGGGGTGAGTGACTCAGTTGTTGACTCGTACGCTCCGTTTGATTCACGGAAAATAATTTTTGAAAAATGAAAATATTTTATTTTCAGATATTTAGTAATTTTTTGAAAATATGCTCGAAAGCTTTATCGGGTGTTTGACAAGCGTATGAAAAATGTTGCGAAAAACAATTTATGAATAAATACAAAAGAATATTTTAATATTAATGCTCATATTGAATATAAGATAATGTTGAATTTTAAATAATTTTCCTTTCATTACCCTCAATTTATCATTAGTGGTGTCAAATCAATAAAGTTCATCTTAAATAAATAATTGATAGTATGTTTTAAAAAAATAAAATTGACAATATTTAGGACGTCTCTCAATAATATAGTTGACACTAATTTTAGGACGTAGTGAGTATTTATTAAACTTATAATTTATAAATAGCAAATACAAACTCCATTTATATGTATAAGCAATTTATTTGCTGAGTGAAATATTGTGCGTGTATGTAACTATGTGTAATTATGGAATTGGTGGATGAGTGCTCTAACATTTAGAAAATGACTTACGGAAAATGAATCCGTAAGTCATTTTTGGGAAAAGAAGGCTTCATTTTTCGTTGATTCGGAAAAACTTTTAAGTTGATTACATTTTCTTAAGATTACTAAACACCGAAAAATAAGAAAAACGTTTTTCGAAAGTAATTTTCCGTGAAACAAACGGAACCGTAGAGTACAACAAATAACATTTCGTAGCTTTTATTGTAAATTCACTAGTAATAATGTATTGGTAAAAATTTAGAAAAGACAGTTTTATTGTATTTTATATAAGAGTGAGGTTCTAAAAATCGTTAGGCGGCCGCTATGCGGCACACTAGCGCTTAGCGCCTAGAGGACTAGTCGGGGCGTAGGCAGGGCCTAGAATTAAGGCATAATTACCATTTTTTTGATAATTTACATCAAAGATCAAACACATTGACTACAAATTAATTTTTTTTTTTTTATGTTTGTCATTTTATCAAACACTTGCCTATATTTGTAAACTGAACAAAAATATACAAACCTACCATTAATCTCAATTCTCAACAACCCCAAAGTAATAAACCAGCTAAGTTTAGAACTAAAAACAAAAAAAGATATTATTTTAGTTCGCCCCCATTACCTCCCTTTCTGCCTCACCATTACCACTCCTCATTTCTTCTCCAGTTTACCCCCCTTCCTTCTCCGGTCATGCCACAAAATTAAAGTTACAAAAATAAATTAAGATCGACAAGGTTTGGCGTAGGCGGCGACTTGGTCGATTAGGCGGCGACTAAGAAAGTCGCGACGGTAGAGAGGGGCCTAGCGCCTAGATGGGGCCTGGCGGAGCTAGGCGGGGAGTTTTAGAACACTAATAAACATATTCTCTAACCCAACTTACTATGTTTAGAATGAATAGAGTTGTAAGAAAATGAGACTCCACATTATAAATTAAAATTTATAAAACTGATGTCTTTCAATTCTTTGAGTGTGTTTGGGTTCTCAATTAAATATAGGATAAATCTGTGTACCCTAATCCACCAACGGTGCCCATGTCTCAATCGAAAAATCTCTCTCTCTCTCTCTCTCTCTCTCTCTCTATATATATATATATATATATATATATATATATATATATATATATATATATATATATATTAAGTTTTAATATCTTATTCATCCAAAACATGATTTGGATAAATAAATATATCATTTCGATATTGTTACTGAGTAGAACACATTTGCACAATTACTTTTGCCAATAAACAAATGACACGTAAAGAAATTAGTGCCTCAAGTTGCACAATTTTTTTACTAAAAATACTAATTTTTTAATACGTACATTTTTTTCACTAAAAACACTAATTTTTCAACAATAGAAGAGATGTATCCCTCATTGATTAGAAATTGATATTGGTTTTAAAAATATTATTATTAAGTAACAATAGAAGAGATATATCATACATTGGTTGGAAAGTGATGTTGGTTTTCAAAGTCATTTGATAAAAGACTTCTACCATTATCACCAATAGAATATGTATATCTCATATTGGTTAAAAAATATTTTTTATTTTAAATTATTTTATATTATTACCAATAAAAGAGATGCATAACACATTGTTTAAAAATAAAATGTTATATTTTAAAGTCAATGGACTAAAGACTTTCACTTTTATAAGAGATATATCTCACATTGATTACAAAATTTTCTATTATTATTACCAATATAAGAGTTGTATCACACATTGGTTAGAAATTGATATTTGTTTTAAAAATATTATTATTAATTACCAATTGAAGATATGTATCATACATTGGTTAGAAAGTGATGTTGGTTTCCAAAGTCTTTTGATAAAAGACTTCTACCATTCTTACTAATAGAAGATGTATATCTCACATTGGTTAAAAGTGATGTTGATTTTTAATTATTTTAGATTATATAAAAGATTTTTACTATTATTAGCAATAGAAGATATATATAACACATTTGTTATAAATTGATGTCGGTTTTAAATTACTATTATTACCAATAAAAGAGATAAATCTTACATTGGTTAAAAAGTGATGTTGCTTTTAAAAAGTTTTTAAATAAAAAGACTTCTACTTTTATCATCGATCTATATTACAATAGAATTCATTCTTACACATGTGCAATTGACTAAAGCTATTTAGAGGTTGAGATTAAATTATCTTAAAAAATTTAATGGTTGTGATTCACTCTCACATTCACATGTGTGATAGTGGTTATCAACTTTTAACTCTTTATTTTCTCTCACCCTGTTACAAAGTCACCCCCCTACGATTATTATTATGAGCGATCACACACTGAGATTAATCTTCTAAACCATTACCCCTTACAAAACATCAATCTTACATTAATATAATCTCACAACATAGCTCAATTAATTAACTGGCCATGGGGGTTGATTTCACCACAAAATCAAACGTTCATAGGTTAGTTACATATAACTCCTTACAAATAACCCCCCTCAACTATAGGTCTGGGCCGAATAACGCCCCTCAACTACCACTTGAAATAATGTACCCCTCAACTGTAACATTTTTTAAAATCGCACCTTCTATTTAGATGTTACTGTTTCAATTGACGAAATCAGATATACTGGCACCGTGCCATTGGCGTGGGCACGAAAATCTAGTAAAATAGAACAGAAGAGATATATCTCATTATATAGAAAGAGATGTTGATTTTAGATTTTTTTTAGATAAAAACTCATACTATTACCAAATGATGAAATGTATTTCACATTGGTTAGAGAGTGATGTAGGCATTAAAAGTCTTTTTATAAAAGACTTAATATCAATAGAAAAAATATGTCTTTCACATTTGTTAGGAAAATGATATTGGTTTAAAATGTTTATAGATAATGTATCTCACATTGGTTACAAAGAAATCCACATTATTTAGAAACATATATTTGTTATAAAATTAATAGATAAAAGAAATTTTTATGTTATTATCAATATAAGAGATGTATCACACATTATTTACAAAGAGATGTTGGTTTCAAAACTCTTTAGATAAAATAATACTACTATTATTTTTTTATATTATAACCAATAGAAGAGATGTACCTCACATTGTTTAGAATGAAATGTTGATTTCAAAAGTTTTTATATAAAATACTATTATTATTACTATAGAAGAATGTATCTCACATTTGTTAGAAATTAGTGTTGGTTTTTAAAATACTATTATTACCAATAGAAAAGATATATACCACATGATTATAAGAAATGTTTGTTTTAAAAGTCTTAAACTTTTATTACCAATAGAAATAGAAGAAAAATATCTCACATTGTTAGAATATGAATAATGATTTCAAAAGTCTCGAAGTAAATATTTTAATACCATAATTAAAGTCTAAAATTTAAGGTGTCTACTAGTACTAACACAGATATGTTAAAAAACTTTCATTTGGACAGAAATTATTTTTATTTTCATTTATGACAATGATGATAAGAATTGTACAACATTATTTTTATTATTACTATTACTATTGTCATTATTTTTTATAACAATAATACTATTATTATTTTCAATCATTCATGTGTGACTCATTATTTCTCAACCACTACATATTAATAATAGGTATTAATAATTAATACAATAATGAGATATTAATCTAAACTATTAATCTCTTCTTTTGTTAATAGTAAAAGTCTTATATATATATATATATATTTACAACTAACATTATTTCCAAACCAATGTGGGATACAACTATTCTATTAGTAATAAAATGTTATATTTTTAATCTAATGACTTTTAAAATCAAAATCAATTTATAACAAATATGAATTACATCTCTACTAATATTACTAAAAGAAAATATATATCTTACATTGGTTATAAATTGATGTTAGTTTTGAAAGTATTTTGATAAAATATTTCTACTTTTATCACCATAGAGTAGATGTATCTTACATTGTTTAGAAAAATATTTTAGTTTTAAAAGTCTTATATTAAAGACTTTTACTCTCATTACCAATAAAAGATATGTATCTCACATTGTTTAAAAAAATATTGGTTTAAAAAAATTAGATTAAAGACTTTTTATTACAAATATAATAGATGCATGTATCTCACATTTGTTATAAAATATTCTACTATTATTATCAATATAAATATAAAAGAGATGCATCACATATTGGTTAGAAATTAATGTTGCTTTTAAAATACTATTATTACCAATAGAATAGATGTATCATACATTTGGTAGAGGGTAATGTTGGTTTTCAAAATCTTTAGATATAAGACTTCTACCATTATTACTAATAGAAGATGTATATTTTACATTGGTTAGAAAGTAATGTTGATTTTAGTTTTAGATTAAAAAAAAACTTTTACTATTATTACTAATAGAAGAGATATCCTACATTGGTTAAAAATGATGTTGGCTTTAAAAGTCTTTAGATAAAAAAAACTTTTACTTTTATCATCAATATAATAGAAAAGATATATCTCATATTATTTAGGAAAAAATGTTGGTTAGAAAATTTTTAAGATAAAAAACTTCTATTATTATTAGTAATGGAGGATATGTATTTTACATTGGTTAGATAGTGATACTAATTTTAAAAGTCTACCATTATTAACAATAAAAGAGAAGTATTTCACATTGGTTAGAAAAGCGATATTGGTTTAAATTTTTTTATAGATGATGTATCTCATATTAGTTATAAAGAATTGTATCTTACATTATTTAGAAATGAGTATTAGTTATAAAAGTTATTAGATAAATATATTTTTATATTATTACCAATAGAAAATATGTATCCACATTGTTTAGAAATGAATGATGGTTAAAAAGTCTTTTATCTACTACTATTATTACTAACTAGTATAAGTGTCTATGTCATAGGTATGGTGTCGATATGCGATCAGTTCAATAAATGATCGGGATAAATAAAACTCATAACTGACGGGATAATTCAGTTCTATGTAATTGTAAATGGGTAATTCAAACATAATTCATAACTAAAGGGTTCATTTGTAACTTACATACTTACGAATCAATCTGGACCGTCAGTTGTGTTTAACACAATTCGATCAAGGCCACTAGTTAAACTCTGAGCTCTTTTATAATATAGATAGAAAATATGTATACCACATGATTAGAATGTGTTGTTAGTTTTAAAATTCTTTACATAAAAGACTTAAACTTTCATTGCCAATAAAGAAAATAAGTATTCCACATTGTTTAAAATGAATTATGATTTTAAATGTTTTTAACAAAAAAACTTCTAATATTATTATCAAGATAGATGTTAATTTTACAAGTCTTTAGATAAAATATTTTTACTATTATTACTAATACAAAATGTGTATCTCACGTTAGTTAGAAACTTATATTAATTTTAAAAAGATTTAGGTAAAAAAATCGTTTAATATTAGTAACAATAGAAAAAAAATTATAATCATGAAAGAGATTAACAATCTAATTATAATATCTAAAAGTTTTATTATTATTATAATATATATATATATATATATATATATATATATATATATCTTATATTATACCCGTACGAAATATGAGCTAAATAACTAGTATTAATTAAGAATAAGACAGAAGAAAAAACTCGTCAAAAAGTTAAATACTCTCTACTCCATTAAGTGGGTTTCAAGACCAAAAAGAGGGCGAAATTGTTTAATTTATATGAAAACAATACAAGGTAACATTTTTGGGAGAAATTCTCATAATTTTCAATTACTTTATATTTCGATATTTTTTTCAAATCGAAAAAAGATATTTCATGCATCACGATATCATACATCACAATGCACATGATAAGACACTTTCATATATCACAATGCATGATGTGTATTTTTTTCGTTTTTAAAAAAATATCGAAATGTAAAACGATTAAAAAATTTCTAAAATAGACTGGCTGTAATTTTTCTTATAATCAAGTAGAGGTGGCAATTTTTGTCCGCGCCCATTTGCCCGTCCAGACCGCCCAATAAATAATTGGTATGGGCACACCCAAAATGTTAAGTGGGCACAAATGGGCATGCCCACTTGGGCACATTAATTATGATGGGCTAAATGGGCCACTTGGGCACCCATACTAAAACTCATTCTCTAATTCTCTTGCTCTTCTACTTTTGTTTTATCAATTATATACATAATTATAAAATACTTAAGATTAATAATGACATTTACCATAATTAATATATTTATATTGTACACCAACCCTTCCAACCCCCACCCCTAAAATTCATTCTCGTGCTCTTCTAATTTTGTTTTATCAATTACATATATAATTATAAAATACTTAATATTAATAATGACGTTTAACATAATTAATATATCTATACTGTACATCCACCTTTCCAACCCTCACCCTCCAGCGCCCCCCGCCCAAGAAAAAAAAACTCATTATTATTCTTATTATAGAAAGTGAGTTTATAACCAGACATGTTCATTGCTACTTTCATAGCATAACATATGTTGTTCCGAGGACCACACCTATACCAAGATTACCACTAGTATGTATATATATATATATATGTGTGTGTGTGTGTGTGTGTGTGTGTGTTAATTGTAACTTTTGATAATTTTTTATAAAAGAAATTTATTTTTTTTGTAATTTTTGTATTTATTTGATAAGTAGTTAATGAGTAAATGGCGCAATGCCCATTAGTGTCCGCCCATATATACCCATATTATTAAATGGGCACTTACTTGTCCGCCCATTTGAGCCCGCCGCCCATTTACGCCCGCCACGCCCACCCATACCCTCCCATTTGCCACCTCTATAATCAAAGTAACTTTTCCTAACTTTTTTTTTACATGGGAGGTTCGAGGCTCGAAAAAAAGAAATTAAGCATAGATAGAATGACGCATCGCATGTCGAGCTAATTAATAATCATATCAAATCTCCACTCATCTTACCTAATTAATAATGATGCTCATTCAATTAGAAGATGAACCTAATTATTCCTATCTCCAGATCTCTCTCTCTCTCTCTCTTATTCTCCAAACACTATAATTTCAATTTGTACGGTAAGAAAGGATGGCAACCAAAACCATAACTTAAACATATTCTCTACTAACCTTTTCCAGCAGAGAGTTTTCTCCAATTGGCCGTATAATACTGATTTGTGATAATGAGGCCTGCAATATTGAGTAGTCTTTCTTTAAAGAGGTAGGGTTACTTACTACTATTGATGCAGTTGAATGTTGCTTCTGTTTAGTGGGGACAAAATTCATGTGCTAATGAAATCAATCATGATTACTCTCTTCTTCCTAAGAAATGTGGTGACCATATATTTAGGGTTGTATTCCAGGTTGACTTGTTTAGATTTGACTTGTTTTGAGTGAGTTTGAAATGAAATTCAAATTTAGTTTTGATTTGGTCTAAATCTATAGTAGTTTGGTCATTTGATATAGTGATAGAATTCTCATGAATACAATTGGTGACCCGAGCTCAAAAAAAAAATCCCAAGCTTATAAATTAACTCATACATAGTTAGTGAACACAACCAAGTCAAAGAATATATAGCTCTTTCGTATATCTTTTTAAGTTATATTTAAGTACAATTCAATGTTTTTAGTTGACGTGCCCGGCCCAAACCCGATCACGAGTTAAAGCACGTGCGAGTACCACATGCCAGTCACGAGCTCGTTAGTAGGGAATCTACAAACCTAGTGGGTAGATCTAGCAAGGTACTCGAGCAGAGGTCGGCAGCATATCTCGTCTAAACCTAGTCGAGCACAGGCCTTGCCTGCCCAACCAGGGGGCCATGCCTGGGAATCACACTTATCATCATCATATTTCTTATCATGTAATCGGGCAGAGTCATGTTCGCCCGGGTAAGCATCGAGCAAGGGAACTTAGAGACTTGTTCTTCAAGACAGGTCAAATGTTTCTTTATCTGAGCAGAGCACTTGTCATATCTTCTTCGACTTTCTTGCGGCTAGCCGCCTACCATGCTTATAATTTAGGAGTTTCCTCCTAAACCTACTGGGTAACTATGGAAGTGAATCCTAGACGGATTATATGACATTGAGGGCCTATAAATAACCCTCTATAAACCCTAAACAAGGTACATACACCCTTAAAGCCTCAAACCTCAGTCAAATTGCTTTTTGACTCTTGATAGATGTGTTTTATACACATCTATTTGGTTTATATTCCTACTTAGATCGTGCTTTTTCATGAGTTTTAGACTACTAATATGTGTTTGTAGTGCTTTTATAAGTTTCAGGTTTATTTGGAGATTTTGTCAAACTTGAAGGCCTTTTCCATGCATTTGGAAACTTCGGGGACCAATGCGTAAATTCTGGAAGACTGGAAGCTGTGCAAAAGACAAAGAAGAGGCTAGGTGCTCGCCTAGCCCCGACTACCAGGGCACCGCCTTCATCCAAGCCAAACTGAAGAAATGAGTAGGCGCTTGCCTACTCCCAAGTGCAGGCCCTTGCGCAAATTCCTATCCAGAGACAAATCATCAAGCGGTCGCCTACTCTCCCAAGCCAAGCCACCGCACATGTTCTAGTACTACATTTCAGGAGCAAAGTTGTCAAGCGGCCGCCTAGTCCTGAAGGTCAAACGACCGCCTAACCCTCGTTTTCAGCCATGGACCGTTTTGTAATTTCTCAAATTCTGTAAACCTAGTATAAATATAACCCTAATAGCTTAGGTTTTGGGAGTTCGTTTTGACATCCGTTTTTGGAGTCTCTCTTGGGATAGAAACACATATTGTTTCAGTTTTACTTTGTTTGATTAAAGATCGATTATGAGTTCAACATCCTCTTTTGTTTGTTCATCAATCATGATGAACGAACTTCATCAATCTAGGAATTGGAGGTAACTTGTATCGAATCTAATGTTCTTGTACATAATTATATTCAATCAATTATCGTTTATTACTTAGATTATCTCTGGTCTTTCACCGAAATTCTCGCATAATGGATGTGTTTGTAGAAGTGTAGGCTCTTGGGTATGATGAACTGCACGATCCATATGCATAAGTCATACATTGGCCAACCTAAGTAATAAATAGATCTTTCCGAATTCCTGATCGGGTTAAGGTATAGATCTAGATTCGCATGTGTTCTTCGTGCGCTTAATGGACCCTTAATTACTATGTGGACGGATCAAGAAAGCATAGCTAAAGCGGGGTACTAAGTATTGCAATCCGTGATCAATGCGTCTAAATCTTTACATTAGTGAACGAACCTTTAATTGATTGATACATAAGATAAACGAACATAAGAGTAGATATAAGTGAATCATAATTCCTAGGCTTTCCCCCATATAATCAATCTTCGGTAATTCTCTGATCTCTGCAACATTTTTATTTTTTTCTAAATTAGTTTATTTTGCCAGTATTTAGTTTTAATTATTACACACAATAAACACCCCCTTAGGTTAATTGTTCTTTTTACCTGTTAAACTTTCGCTATTTGTCTTTCTCTCTATGGTTCGACCCTTGCTTCTGCACAACTATACTTCCGTTGACTCGTGCACTTGCGAGGTAAAATTTAACATACATCAAGTTTTTTATGTCGTTGCTGGGGAGAATTAGCAATTAGGATAGTTTAGTTGGTAATTTTTTTACTTTAAAAAACATTTCCTTCCCTTTAGTTTATTTCGGTGATTGTGCATTTTTATGCACGGTCGTCGTTCATTAAATCCCATTCTGGCGAATCTTAACAATAATATCAATAATCTAGGAAGAAATCCTGTTAACCCTGCAAATCAGGGTAACACAGGAAACGTAGAAGATCCTCTGGCCGATCCTCCGAGCCTTTTTAATCGAATCATGAGAGACTAGCAAGTAATTCCAAACATGACTGTTAATGAAGCTCCACGGACCATGAAAGACTACGTACGTCCTACAATAGACTTTACTCCATCTTGTCTAGTCTTGCTTGATGCTGTGAGAAATTTTGAGTTGAAAGGATATTTTTATAATATGTTACCTACCTTTCATGGTATGGCTACAGAAAACCCTTTGTCCTTTATGCAAGAATACATTCACATGACACATAATTTTGCTTTAGGAGGATTGACGGGACATTAGTTACAGATGCGTTATTTTCAGTGTGCCCTAAGAGATGCAGCAAAGAAATAGTATATGCGTTTAGCACCTAGGAGTATTCACACTTTGAAGCAACTTTATGATGTATTCATAACAAAATTTTATAAACATTCTTCACTATCTGAATTTAGGAAACTGATTGTGAATTTTGCACCTGACCCAGGAGAATCGTTTCATGAGGCATGTGATAGATTTAAATCATTACAATTGTCGTGTCCACACCATAATCTTACACAAGATGTGATCATGTATCAATTTTATGACTCACTCCCTCCTTACATCCAAACCATGGTAGATGGTGCCACTGGTGGGTCAATTCGTGCACAAGCAAATAAGTTGTTTGAAATGTTAGGTTCTAATTTTCAGCAAAAAGAGTGTTAGGAGTAAGCCTAAAAATTTATATGATGTTCAAAATAATTTTAACCCAAATGAATCAAGTGCGTTAGCAACTGCTAATGCTAAAATTACAGCTTTAAAAGCACTAATGGCCAAAGAAAATATAAATACTATTTATGATGTTTGTGCTATTTGTGGTGATAATTCATATGTTACTAATGGATGTCCTTTTAGTACACAAATGTTTGTTTACTCTCAACAGGTACATTCAATGAATTCTTATCCGCCAAGACAAAGGAACGATCCATACTCCAACACATACAATCCGGGTTGGAGAAATCATTCGAACTTTTTGTGGGGAGGTAACAAGCCTTTGCAACCGCAAACTCCACTGCAGACGTATGACCAAGGAAATCATAATACTTTCGGTAATGTGCAAGGCAATCAGCAAGAGTTTATGAATTTCGTGAATGTAAGCATACAGAAGATAATGACACAAGTTGGGCAAATGGCTGATGAGATAAAAGAGCTCAAAGGACGTGATTAGGCGGTTTCTACCAAAATGAGCAAGCTAAATATATTACTACATTGCGTAGTGGTAGAACAATCGGTGAAAAGGTAAGTATCCCTGCTTTCTCATCTACCTAAGTGAAAATTTCTAAAAAAGAGATAAAAAAGGAGAATAAGATAATAGAAGAGACACGTGACTTAGGTGAAAAAGAAAAAGAGGAAACTCTTGATGAAGAACCTTATATTTCACCTAAGACATATGTTCCTTTTATTCCGTTTCCTGACAGATTGATGAAAAATAAAATGGATAAAGAATTTGCAGAAATTTATAACATGCTTTCCAAGGTAAATATAAATCTGTCTTTACTTAATGTGCTTAAAAAAAAAATCAAAGATCTGAATTCTAGGAAACACAGATTTGATAAAAATAAGAAAAGTATTGTTTCAGAAAATGTTAGTGTTGTAATTCAACAGAACCTTCCACCCAAGTTGAAGGATCTTGGTAGTTTTGATATTGAAGTCACTTTATGAGATTCGAAAAAAGGTGAAAGCAATGTTAGATTTAGGTGCTAGTATCAACTTAATGCCCTATTCAGTTTATCAACACTTAGGTTTAGGAGAATTAAAGCCAACAACAATGTCTTTACAACTGGCTGATCGTTATGTTAAACATCATTTGGGTATTGTGGAAGATATTATAGTTCAAGTGGATAAATCGATAATGCATGTTGATTTTGTTGTTCTTGAAATTGAAAAACAGATTAATAGTAATCATGAAGTTCCCCTTCTCCTAGGACAACCCTTCATGGTTACTGCTTGGGCTTTGATTATTTGTCTGGGTTCGATCGAGCTTAATGAGTTCCACATCGACTATGGACCCAGGTGAGCAATCAAAGCCCAAGCCCTGGCCGATTTCTTGGTCGAGACAAGTTTCATCGAGATAGAAGAATCAGAAGCTCCACAGCCAATAGAGCCCGGGCACGAGTTACTTCCAACGCCTCGACCGGCCTACTGTTGGGAACTTTATGTGGCTGGGGCAGCGAGTAAAATCGGGAGTGAAACGGGCATCCTTCTCAGTACTCCCGACCAAGTTACCAAATTTGAGTTGGCTTTGCAATTCAAATTCCCAGCCTCCAACAACGTGGCCTATGAAACAGTGAACGCTGGTCTCGAAGCTCGCAAAGAAACATGGGAGGGAAGCGCTACGTTGTACTGATTCACAACTAGTTACGAACCAAGTCCAGGGGGAGTATATGTTGCATCACCCCTCCCTGGTCAAATACTGTGAGCTTGTCAAGGAACTGTTGAAAAATTTCAATTTTTGGGAGATCATTGGAGAGCAGATAACATGCGAGCAGACTACTTGTCAAAGATCGTCAAAGCAAGCCTTGCAGTCTTGAACCCCTCGGTCATGATCGAGCACGTTGAAACACCAACCATTGACAGACGAGTAATCATGGATATCGAGCCAGCGAACAGAAGTTGGATCAACGACTACATCGAGCAATGAATCCTGCCCGCGGACAAAGTCAAAGCCCAACGGTTAGAAATCAAGTTTGCCGATACCCGGTAGTCAGGGGTATCTTATACAAGTGATCTAAGGTCAGACCTATGTTTCGCTATGTTCCCCCAGAATTAACCGAAAGAGTTTTGTATGAAATACACAAAGGAAAATACGACGGTCACCCGGGCAACAGATCCCTTACAGAAAAAATCATGCGTGTAAGATACTACTGGATCACCCTCAGGAAGGATGCAGAGAAATATGTTCGAGAATATGACAAGTACCAGAGATACGCAAACATACCAAGGTTGCTTTCCACTAGGTAAACTTTGGTGGTTGCGGCTCCTGCCTTTTCGACATGTAGGGAATCGATTTGATCACCCATTCCCCTAGAACAATACAGTACAAATATGCAGAGTCACCATTGACTACTTCACAAAGTTGGATCGAAGCAAAACCGTTGGCCACGATTTCGTAGAAAACATTATCAAGTTCGTCCATGATCAAGTATGGTACATGTTCGAGCTCCTACGAGCAATCATCTCGACCACGGTACCCGCTTCTGACAAATTCATAGCCAAATGCGCGCCTTAAGGCCAAACATCGCAATCATCTGTAGCGCATCCACTGTGGTAACAACCAAGAAGAATCCGAGAACAAGCAAGTCTTGCATGCACTTAAGAGAAACCATGAAGGGCGAGAAGGAAAATGGGCAGAAGAGTTGTCGTCAGCCTTATGGGCGGTTTGAACTACTGCCCGGGGGCCTACTGGATAAATTCCTTTCACACTCACATATGGCTCCGAAGTCATGATCCCAGTTGAGTTGGCCCTACCAAGTTACAGAGTTTCTCATTACAGCGAGAAAAATAATGAGCTTGTCCGGGCAATAGATCTAGACCTACCCGAAGAGAGAAGACTAGATGCACGCTTAAGGATGGTCAACCACAAGCAGCGAGCAAAGACCCACCACGACAAAAGAGTTCGAGAAAGAACATTCATGGTTGGAGACTGGGTACTTAGAAAAATCGAAGTTACCGGTCATCGAGCAGAAAGAGAAAATCTCTCACCTAACTGGGAAGGACCTTTCTAAGTTACTGGAATAATAAAAGAGGGCACGTACACGCTGTGGACATGGGAAGGTAAAGACCTGAAGCATCCCTGACACGTAGACCACTTGAAAAGGTATTACCATTGAGAAAGTTCTCAATGGACAAACGGGTAAAAACCTCAGCCCTGTTAAGGGTCACTACCATTTTATCAATAAAAAATTGCAAGTTCTTTCATTATAGTTGTCAGTATAATTGTTTCTTATCATGTACAAATTGCATTCAGATTGCTTGGCAAGATATGCTCGCAAGTCGAGTAGATAGGGCCATGCTTGACCAACTATTCACTATACTTGAGTATTAGTGGACAAAACTTGTCCTCAAAGCGAGCAAGATAGGGCCCTGCCCGATCCACTTACTTGGAAGCCCACAAGTCGGTAGGGGCCATGCCCACAAGATAGCGGCTAACTACATCGGGTTCCTATAGTGTCCGAGCAACACTGTTAGTTGATTATCTTTATACCTAGTTGATATACTAGCAACAGCTTCGACATACAAACGTCGGATAAGGCGGTTTAGTAGCCGGGTCGCCACTCAGAGTTAGGCCATGCCCGCTGGGCAATCATCTAAATCCTCGCCAGCGATATGGGCCATGCCCGCCAAAGCCTTGGCCGATCCAAGCACCTAACCCCTGGAAGAAGTGTTTCCGAGCACTCAAACTTAAATAATATGTCCGGTGAATTAGCCTTATTATTTCTAAGTTATTATTTGCATAAGTTTGCATGCTTAATCTATTATATTCGTATTTTATTTGTTATGCTCGCTCAAGCAAGCAACACATATACGCATGCATATACTAATCAAATGCGTGAAAATACAAGTGAAGAGACAATATTCGATCCAAACAAAATTTTCATTAAGATTCGAAAGAGTTACATCTGGAACGTAAAAATACTAGCGTGCAGGTCAGATAGAAAAGTATGCAATTTAAGCTTGGCCCTGAAGAGGTGGAAGACTCGCTGAAGATGCCTGACACTGCCGCCGTATTGGGCATTCACTTTACGTGTTGCGATTGGCCTCTACAAATAATTGCTCCCAGTCATATCGACATTGTCTTGTTCCCCGCAAAGCTTCTCGTAATAGCACATTAACGCCCATAGGCATCGGGGAACCCAAGGATCCCGCTTAGCGGCCTCGTCATCACGGGCAAGGGAGGCCATCTCTTCGCTGGTGTAGGGGACCAAGTGATGAAACAAACGGCCTCCTCAAACGGGTTAACGACCTACTCAATCATGGTCTCCATGCTCACCCCGTCGTGACCGGTGAACATCTGAAGAATGTGATTTGTACCGTGAGCATAGTATGAAAGAATGGCTTCATCCACCATTGCCTCACATTCCTCGGGGCTCTTGAAGTCCTTCACCGCCGCTCCTTGCCGCCGCGAGCTTCCAAGAGCTCCGCTCACAGCATGCTCCATCCTCATCAGCCTCGCATTTTTGAGCATCATACTTTTTTGCAGCTATGATCGTTGTAGTGACAAGACTCCACCAAAGTCTCTCTTTCTTGGAGCTGCTCTCACAGTATAGTTTTTCGGAGGCCGCCTCTGCTCTTAGTGACTAGCACAAGGTTTCGTCGGCTAGCTCCGTCTCTCTCTTTTAACCGAACTTCCTCGCTCCTTTAGTTGGTCGGCCATGGCTGAAACTTGCTCAAGAAGTTCTCCCGAGTGGCATTATTTACTCCATCTTCTTATGGGCCCTTCTCCGGATCTGTCGAGGTCATAGAAGTAGAAGCAACTGTAATGGGCACAAAATTTTCGAATAAGGACGAGCAAGAATGACAAGTCACGATAAAGCTAAAATGATGTTGCCATTTTTTACCTCGCTCGACCGGACGTGCCGACCAACACGTGGTCGGCGGTCTTCCGATCAAGTGTGACATCGCCATAAAGAGCTCGCTTTGACGCCCTTTCCCACTAGGCCGGCAAGATTCCGCAGGCACTTAGATCGATACCACCAAGCATAAGGGCATCACCTCAATCTCGCTCACAATGGCTCGCACGACGCCAAGGATAGCCAATATCTCAAAATC
>CM028379.1:144511729-144598170 GCA_013146195.2 Codonopsis lanceolata | reverse complement strand
AAGAAGAAATATGGAAGTAGTTGTAAATCAAAGAACTATTAATGATTTTAGTAGACCTTCATTAAATGTGGTAACATCATGTTTAGTATTGCCGATGCCGTTGGAATTTTCGAACTAAAGGACATTATTTTAATGCCATACCATCTTTTCATGGGATGCCTAATGAAGATCCCGCCGCTTTAAGAGAGATATGAATACATGATGAGTACTTTTCCTTTGAGAGGTTAATCGAAGATCAAATTAAAATGAAATACTTTCCCAAATGCATTAAAAGAATTGGCAAAGAGATGGTTTATGAACCTAACACCGAACAATGTTTTTACTTGGGCACAATTATATGATTTGTTTATGAGCAAATTTTACAAACATGCATCTCTTACAGAGTATAAAAAACAAATCATGTCATTCCAAAATGAACCAGTGAAACATTCCATGAGTCATGGGATAGATTTAAAAATCCGCTTATTATGTCCCTCATCATAATTTGGCTCAACATTGTGTTAGTGCTTCAATTCTATCATGGTCTTTCGCCAGTTTACAAACTATGGTTGATAGTGCACTGGTGGTTCTATTAATAGAATGACACCGTAAGCATTAGAAGAATTATTTGAGATGCTAAGTATTAATTCCCAAATGAAAAGTGCTAGAGGTAAAAATAGGAGCCTATATCAATTGCAAGATAATTCAAATACACAAGCTCAATTTGAAAATTGGCAAATTCAAGAAGCATGTGCTCTATGTGGATTATATTCTCATGCTACTAATTTTTGTCCGTCAAGTGCTATGTATTCTGAACAGGCTAATGCTATGAATATGTATCCTCAAAGGCCAAGGAATGATCCATATTCCAATACATATAATCCTGGTTGGAGGAATCATCCTAACTTTTCTTGGGGAGGAAATAAGCCTTTGCAACCTCAACAATTCCAACCTCAGCCACCACAACCTCCACAGCTTGCAAAATCAAAATCAAAATCAATTGAGAATTGAAGAAGTTCCCAAGCAAGAAGTAGCAAGTAAAGGTCAAGCATCGTTGATGAAGTACATGCTTGAAGAAATCGAAAATCAAGAAATATATCGAAAATTCGAAGCAAATAAAAGAGAAGAAGGGAAGTTCCCTAGTCAAACCGAGCAAGCTAAGTCAATCACCGTCCCGCGAAGTGGTAAGGTGATAGGTGAAGAGGTAAGTGATTCTCGATCCTCCTTCTAATATGCATGCTTCAAGAGAAAATTCCGAAAAGTAATAGAAAAGAAATCGAAAAAGATAGTGTTAGTGATAAAGTGATTGATGATTTAAGTAATCAAGAGGTAGAAAAGAAAAGAAGTAGAGGTAGAGTTAGAAGTTCCAAATAAGGAACAAGAAAAAGAAAAAGAAATTCAAAATAAAGACAACACAGTTGAAGTAGATAAAGAATTAGATCAAGAAGAAGAGGAACCTTATGTGGCTCCACCACCTTACGTTCCTCCAATTCCGTTTCCAAGAAGACTTATGAAAACCGAATGGACAAACAATTCACGGAAATTTATAATATGTTATCCAAAGTAAATGTAAATTTACCTTTGCTTAATGTTATTAAAAATATTCCAAAGATACGCAAAGTTTTTCAAAGATCTTCACTCTAAGAAACACAAGTTTGAAAACAACGAAAAGATTGTTGTTTCGAAAACGCCGCCTGCTTTTACAACCCGAATTACCACCTAAGTTGAAGGACCCAGGCAGCTTTAATATTCAAGTTTCCTTGGGAGACTCTAAAAAGATGAAAGCAATGCTAGATTTAGGAGCAAGTATTAACTTGATGCCTTTCTCGGTCTATAAACAATTAGGTCTAGGAGAACTAAAACCCACTAATATGCAATTACAATTAGCCGATCGCTCGCTTAAATATCCCTTGGGTATAGTGGAAGATATCCTAGTTCAAAGTTGATAAATTAATCATACCAAGAGACTTTGTGGTTCTTGAGATGGAAAGGAAGATATGCACTAATAATGAAGTCCCAATATTGTTAGGCGCACCATTTATGGCAACCGCTAATACAATGATAAATGTGAAAAATGGTAAACTCACAATGTCACCCTAGGTGAAACAGTTGAAATTTCTGTGTTTGATGCTATGAATAGACCTAGTGACATGAGTGCTTGTTTTTCAATTGATGAGATTGAGAAATTATCAACCGAAACTTTTGAAGAAGAGCAAGATTATGAGAGAGATAGATTTATTGTCTATGATGATAGCCCTATTCCTCCCATAAAAATTGACATTGAGGAAATTGAAAGAGAAATAGAGGAAGAAGAAAGATTAGAAAAAGAAAAGCTAGAAGCTAGTAAAAAGAAAGATGAAAAAGAAATAAAGGTAGAATCAGAAATTAATTCTGATGAGTCAAAGAAAAGAGTTGAAGAAAGTTATGAAATTAAAGAAGATGAAGTAGAGATTCTAAAATCTCTTTGAGGAAATTGAAATTGAAGATATTAAGGAAGAAAACAAGAAGAGAATAATGAGGCTAAAATAAAAGAAACAATTAAAGCGTAAAATTCTGAATTTATGCCTTCTATTAATTCTCCCAAAGTCGAAGAATTAAAGCCATTACCATCCCACTTAAAATATGCATTTTTAGGGAAGGTAACACTTTGCCTGTTATTATAGCAGCCGACTTATCAGAAAAACAAGAAGAAAGTTTGTTAAAAGTTTTATGGACACATAGAGAAGCCCTAGGATGGTCTTTAGCTGACTTAAAAGGAATTAGTCCCTCTATGTGTATGCATAAAATTCATTTAGAGGAAGGTAGTAAACCTTCTAGAGAAAGACAGAGAAGACTTAACCCACATATGGAAGAAGCTGTTAGGAAAGAAGTTCTTAAGCTCTTAGATGCGTGTATAATTTACCCTATATCGATAGTAAATGGGTTAGTCCTGTCCAAGTAGTTCCTAAAAAGTCGAATTACCGTTGTCAAAAATGATAAAGATGAATTAGTCCCTACAAGGACTATTAATGGTTATAGAATGTGTATCGATTTGCGTGAAATTAAATGCGGCAACAAGGAAAGACCACTTTCCTTTGCCATTTATTGACCAAATTCTTGAAAGATTAGCGTGCCATGAATACTATTGTTTTCTTGATGGTTTTTCTGGGTATAATCAGATCCCTGTTGCACCTGAAGACCAAGAGAAAACAACATTTACATGTCCCTTTGGTACTTTTGCCTTTAGGAGAATGCCTTTTGGGTTATGTAATGCGCCAGCTACTTTTCAAAGATGCATGATTTCTATATTTTCAGACTTAGTTGAAAGATGCGTAGAAGTTTTCATGGATGATTTTTCGCTGAAATTCTTTTGATCACTGCTTAGAAAACCTTACATCCGTCTCCGAAAAGATGCTGCGAAACTAATTTAACGTTAAGTTGGGAGAAAAGTCACTTCATGGTAAAACATGGAATTGTCTTAGGGCATGTTGTTTCAAATAAAGGAATTGAAGTTGACAAAGCTAAAATTGAAGTTATTTCGCAACTACCCCTCCCACTTCGCTTAAAGGAGTTCAAGTTTTCTAGGTCATGCTGGTTTTTATCGTAGATTTATAAAAGACTTTTCCAAAATCTGTAAACCTCTATGTAATTTGTTAGCCAAAGACACAGAGTTTATTTTTGATAAAGAATGTTTGGAAGCTTTTAATTTATTAAAAGAAAAGTTGACTACTGCCCCAATCTTATCCGGCCCTGATTGGTCACTTCCGTTCGAAATCATGTGTGATGCATCGATTTTGCAATTGGAGCCGTGTTAGGACAAAGGGTAGATAGAAAGCCTCATGTGATCCATTATGCTAGTAGAACTCGAATGATGCTCAATTGAACTATACCACTACCGAAAAGGAATTTTTAGCAAGAGTATATGCTTTAGAAAAATTTAGATCATATTTGCTAGGATCAAAGGTGATAATCTTTTCTCTCGATCATTCTCGCATTAAAATATCTCTTAAGTAAGAAGGATGCTAAACCCAGATTAATTAGATGGATGTTATTGTTACAAGAATTTGACATAACTATCAAGGATAAAAGAGGAACCGAGAATGTTGTGGCCGACCACTTGTCTAGGTTAGAATTTTCACCCTTGCTGGAGCGTCAATTTCTTGATGATCCTGTCCCCATTAATGATAATTTTCCGATGAACAACTCCTAGCCATTAAAGACTCTGACCCTTGGTATGCTGACTTTGTCAACTACTATGTGTCTGATATAATTAATCCGGATTTTGATCATTACGAAAAGAAGAAATTTTTGGCGGAAACGAAAAATTATTTTTGGGAAGCCCTCACTTATACAAGATTTGCTCGATTCTTTAATAAGAAGATGTATACTAAAAAGACCAACAAGGTATCATGGAATTTTGCCATGAATATTCTTGTGGTGGTCATTTTAGTGGTAATAAAACCGCCGAAAAATTTTGCAATCGTTTGTATTGGCCTACTGCTTTTAGAGATTGTGAACTGCTTTTACAAAACATGCGACAAATGTCAAAGAACGTGGTATAGGAAAGAGAAACGAGATGCCCTTACATGTTTATTTAGTAGTTGAAATCTTTGATGTTTGGGGTATTGATTTTATGGGTCCCTTTCCTGTGTCCAATAATTGTGAATACATTTTGGTAGCAGTTGATTATGTCTCTAAATGGATAGAAGCAAGAGCAACTAAAACTAATGATGGAAAAACAAGAGTCAAATTTGTTGAAGATTTATTTGCTAGATATGGAGTCCCTAAGGCCATAATAAGTGACCAAGGAACTCATTTTACCAATAAGTTGTTAAACAGTGTTCTTAGAAAGCATGGTGTAACTCACAAGTTAGCTACACCTTATCATCCACAGACTTCTGGACAAGTAGAAGTAAGCAATAGACAGATAAAAGCAGTGTTAGAAAAGACTGTTAGGCCTAATCGTAAAGATTGGGAATCTAAACTTAAGGATGCTTTATGGGCATACCGAACTGCTTTTAAGACACCCATAGGAATGAGTCCATATAGGATGGTATATGGTAAAGCTTGCCATTTACCTGGAAATTGAGCACAAAGCTTATTGGGCAATTAAAGAATTGAATTTAGATTTGACATTAGCCGGAGAAGAAAGATTGTTCCAGCTTAAATGAATTAGAAGAACATAGACTCAATTGCACTCAAAATGCAAAAACTTATAAAGAAAAGACCAAAAAGTATCATGACATGGGATTAGCTAACAAAATGCTTCATCCAGGTATGAAAGTATTATTGTTTAACTCTAGGTTAAGGTTATTCCCAGGTAAATTAAAATCCAAATGGTCTGGTCCTTTTAGAATAGTACGAATTTATCCTCATGGGGCTGTTGATATACAAAACCCCAAAAATAATGAAGTGTTTAAAGTGAATGGACACCGACTCAAGCCGTATTTTGAGCCAATGTCAGTTGAACGAACAATTGAATTAATCCGTTTGGCTGACAATGAACCACCAAGAGACTAGGCTTGCGCTTGGTCGAGCCAAAGACATTAAACAAAGGCGCTAAGTGGGAGGCAACCCACTAATTTGAAAGTTATTTGTTAACTAGTTAATTTAGATATGTTTTTCTCCGTTAAATTCTATTCTTGGACATTTAATTTTTAATTAAATATGCCAAAATTTAAGTTTGGGGGAGAAAAACATCTTAATGTTGTATTTATATGTTGCTAATAATTTTTAGTTTAGAATTTTTGTTTAGATTTTTCATACAGGAATTAACAAGGACATAACGGAAGTTAACAGAAGGGCTAAACTGCAAACTGTTGAAAAGCTGAAAAGAAAAACAGGAATGAAGTCTCTGTCCACCTTGCGGACGCAAGGTGTAGAGGACCTTGCGACCGCAAGGTCCCCAGTAAATGCGAATCTCGGGCAAGTGTCGACATGGGGAATGAATGAAGGAATCCCAACCGCTTTGATCGACCACCTTGGGACGCAGTGTGGCGCACTTGCGACCGCAAGGTCCCTTTATATATACTGTGCCGGGTTTCTTCCTCAAAAATCACACAGAAACTCTCATCTCTCTCAAAGCAGCAGCAGAGCAGTCCATAATCCCTCCAAAACTCCGGCAGATCTTCCAGTATTTTGGCACAAACTTCAAGATCCCTTCTCCCTCCTCAATACTCTTCATCTCCCTCAATCATCATCCCACCATTGCACTCCACCAAGTTGAAGAACTTTGAAGAGAAGAAGGAACCTCCATTATTGCCTCCATTGGAAAATCAAGCTCCACTCCGGCTGCGATCTCTTGATTAAGCTGCAAACTAGTAATCCTAACCCTCTCTTTAATTTCATACGTGAAATATTTGCATGCTAGGGTGCTAGTTAATTTTTAACGTAGATATATTTTTGCATGCTTTAGATTAAATTTTAATTTTAAAATTTTTAAAACACATTTTAATTGTTATATTTGTTTAGTTTTTAAAATTTTATCAAACAAAATGTTTAAGCGTAGAAATACCGGCTCTTCATCCTCCGGCCCAGCTCAGAGGAAGAACAAAATTTTGACATCACCTGCCAGATCCTAAGCATCGAACGGTACACCAACAAACTCTCCAAGTCCTTGGTGCCCGAAAGGGGATTCAAGGCTGAAGATTTTGGTCTTCGTCCCCGCTCGATGGCTCGTAGGTGGGGGCTTCTGTTAGATTCTCCGCCTAAGGACGCCATAGTCCCTATTGTCCGAGAATTCTACGCCAATGGCGACATTGGCATGGATGGCGGTGTGCTAGACACCATTAGTGTTAGGGGCAAAATAGTTGACTTTTCAGCCCAAAGCATTAACACCCATCTCGGCACCTCCAACTTTGCGGTGGGTGCCGATGATTATAGCACACACCTCCAGCCCCGTATCCCTGTCGAGGTGGTGAATGCTGTCATTGCTCTCCCTGGTGTGGAGTGGTCCTATAACCGTAACTCCACCCTATGGACCTCGCACCATGAGAGAGTCCTTCTTCAAGACACGGCCAAGCCCGTGTATAAATTTGTTTGTGGTCGCCTCATGCCCTCAAGTCACCAAAACACGGTGAATTGGGAGAGGGTCGCTCGACCTACACCATCATGACCAATGGGTCTATTGATGTTGGCCGATTGATCAACGGCCAAATCAAGACCCTAATTAGAGGTAGGACGAATGCGGGGTTCGCGTTCCCGCATTTGATCACTGACTTGTGTAGGGGGGCAAACGTGAGAATGCCCAAACACGCTGAGAGGCTGAAGGCTGGTCCGGCCATTACTAGGGCCATTTTGTTTGAGCATCACCAGCCAGCAAGTGAGGGTTCCTCAAGAGGAGGAACCCGAAGAGGAAGACGAGGATCCACTCGTTGGGATCTCCAACAGTTGGAGGCGCCTATCCTCCAAACCGATATGGTGAGTCGCCAGCTATACGATGCGTCCCACCGAATTTTTTCGGCTATGTGACGTAATGTCCAACTATTATGGGCCGCCACCGTGCACGATCCCCGAAGTTTCATCCTCATTCGTTATCTCCGCCCGACTCACCTTGAGTCGAGGCCCAAGTTCCATCCTCGCTCGTTAGGTGGACCGCCTATGTCCTTCGATATTTGTCCTACCCCATCAATCCTCTCATATGTTCCTCTATTTTGAGGACAAAATAGAACTTAAGTTTGGGGGATTGAAAATTTTAGGTCTTAGCAGTCCCACCTAACGAAGAATGGAGTTGGGCTATGTCGTTAGGGTGAAAGAGTTTTCTTTATTTGATGACCATTTAACTCTTCACCCTATTTATCCTGTTTTTATTTTTTCTCGATTTTCTGAGGTGTTGCCTTGACCGTAATACACTCACATTAGATACTCGTGGGTTCCTCTTATGGGGACCCATCATCAATTGTGTCATCGTCATCACCTCCAATTTTCGCAATTTCTTAGAAAAATATATATAAAAAAAAATATATTAAATTCAAAATATTCATCCTCGAGTTTAGGTGTGGTAATGCTAGTCGTAGTCCATGAGGAGATTAGTGCAATGAACCGCATAGTTAGTCCGTAGATCCCCCCGAATTTACTTAATTTTGCGAAACTTTTACTTTTCTCCAAATTCTTCATGCACTCACACCACCATAATTTTGGATTGATTAGAATAGTTTTATAAAGTTTATAACACCGATTGATCTTCAACAGGATATGCACAAGAATATGATGCATAGCCATTCGAACATAATTGTTGCATTAAATTGTAACTTAGGGTCAATTGCATGATAAATAGATCCCTTGGATTTTTCTCATTTATATATCTCAAGCACACTTTCGAACCGTGTTTGCATGTTAGTCTCAATTGTCCCTACCATCCTGCCTTAGCGAATGCTTATGTGAAATCCAAGGATGCTAAACATTCAACCCCAATTCCCATAGTTGATATGATATTTTGTGTTGTTATTACTTGCTTTAAATATTATGTGAGCATTTGGCATTAAGAAATGATTTAGGCCATCTTTGGATCGTTAGAGCCTAAATATTCCCTGACCTATACTAAATATATCCCTAGTGTCCCCTTTGAGCCTAATGAAAAAGAATGGAGTGTGCTAAGCACACTATTTAAACCCCCATTCGACATCGTTTCTTTACCCACATTAACTTAACCCTAAAAGCCTATACACTTTTAGCCTACCCTTTGAGAGAGTAGGATTGGGTGGGAAATTGATTCTAGGAGGACCACTTCTTTTCGCTTAGGCTATTTTTCGAAGAATTCTTCTTCCGTCCGAAAAAAAAAAAAAAAAAAAAAAAACATGTGTCGATTTAAAAATGAAACTAAGAAGAAGAGTGTTAACAAAGATTCAAATGGAAGCATAGCTTTCAAGAGAAAATATGTTAGAAAAATTCTGCTGATTGGAATGTGATATTTTTAGAAAATCTAGTGCCCAAAACAAGTTTGGGGGGGGGGATAAAGAAGAAAAGTGAAAAGTAACACAAAGTACCCCTCCACTTGTGGTCTTTGCAGGTCCTAGCCTAAATAGGGAAAACTTCCTTTTGCTTGGAAGTATGAGGGATAAAGGGTAGTCTTACTCTCTCACTTTGAATTCCAATACCTTTCCATCAAATCCCCCAACACCTTGGCCTTACATTACAAGCTTAAAAAGTCCTAATGATCTTCTTGCCAATGCTTATGTTATGTTTATTGTCAAGTGAGTAACATGAAATTGATCACACACTCCATATTCATTATTATTCACCCTAAAGCTCACTGTGTTAGCATAATCTTAGCTATTACAAGTCATTGGGATAAGAGAGCATTGTATACATACATAGAAGTGCATGGGATGGATGTGTAAATCTTTTGAATCCTTGGGACCTTTCTGTCTCAGAATCGACTGTGTTTGAATGGTAGATCTCATACTTCTTAATGCATGATTTTCTATTAAACTGTAATTTTCATATGAATGTGGTGTTTAGCTCAATAAAACCGCTTTTAGTCAAGATATTCTTTAAGACTGGTGATCACACACACACGGAGAAATTAAAAGTAGTAGCAGTATTAAGAAAAGACTAGTTGGTTCTATATAACTAAGCCTGCATATATGTGGTGAGCATCAAACTGAGATTGCATGCATGCCATATGCTTATAACTTGAGGATGAAACCAAAAAGATTTTATGTTGTATTTTAGTTTATATTTATCTGTTGTTTTTGTATTTATCTGCATAGTCGAGTCACTCGAAAGAGTCTCCTTGAGTTTGTGGGTTTATAGAGGAGTGTAAATAGTGTCACCCTCACAAAAAGATTTTAATTTTTGTTATTTAGATGTTTTTGTATTTATAAGTTTATTTGTTTACTCGTGGACGAGCAAAGTTCAAGTTTGGGGTATTTGATCGATGTATTTTATACGCCGATTTTATATGCTTCGTGACTTGAATTAGGCTATTTCATGAGTCTTTTGAGTACTAATATATGTTTTTGGTGAGTTTTGTAAGTTTCAGGATTGTTCGTGAAAATACGCGAAACTCCAGGGTTGTAAGTGCAAATTACAAAGAAAGAAAAATTGAAGAAAATAAAGTCTGTCAATCTGACACCTTGCGGACGCAGGTGCCTCGACTGCGACCGCAAGGTAGGCGCGTCCCTCAAGCCAAGAGCGAAGAAGCACACACACGGAGACCTTGCGACGCAGGTATTCTGCCGCAAGGTAGGCGTAATGCGCGAAATCGGTTTTCACACGTCATTCGATTCAATCACAACTCCCAAGTATATATAGAAGTCGATGCCGAGCCTAAGCATAAGGAGGACGGCCGGAAGCTCTCTACATAGATTTTAGGTAGTTTTAGATTGTATAACATAATTAGGTTTTGTAATTTCAAGTATTGAAGATCAAATCATGTCTTCCATCATCTTCATGTGTCGTTCATCGCCTATGATGAACTAAATCATCCCTAATCTAGGAGGTGGGAGGTAACTTGTATCGAATTTATGTTTTGATTCTCATATTTATGTTTATTCAATGCTTGTTGATTGTGTTGTTTATCAATCCCTTTATTATTTCGCTTTGAACAAATGAATGTAATCGCAAATAATAAAGGCTTAGAGGTGCGGATACCGCATGACCAAATGCATATGTCGCATAATCGGCTCACCAACACAATAAATTGGACCTATCGAAGCACGAGAGTGATAAGTTAGGACCGTGTTCTTACATGATCTAGGTGACAGATAGATCATAAATCTAGGTGACGCCTAGATTACGCTCGTGCTTAGGATATGGAATGGGTGAATTTTGCGGAGGGAGATCGAACCAATTGTTCAACGTACCATATCTATTTTTAGTGAACGAACCCAAGACATTGAATGACATTATTATGAATTGAACATAAAGGAGATATAAGTGAAACCCAGAATCCTAGATTTCCACTCACCATAAGATCTTCATATCTGTTATTACTGTCTAATTAGTTAACATCTATAACTAGTAAATTAGAATAGAATTAAACATAAAAAAACCCTTAGGTTAATAATTTGCTATCTATAACCGCACTGTTCGTGATCACTTGTCTCTGTGGGTTCGACCCTTGCTTCCGAGTCTATTCTATAATAGTCTTGTACACTTGCAAGGAAATAGATAAAATAAAACATTGATCACACACTTATCATCATCATATTTCTTATCATGTAATCGGGCAGAGTCATGTTCGCCCGGGTAAGCATCGAGCAAGGGAACTCAGAGACTTGTTCTTCAAGACAGGTCAAATGTTTCTTTATCTGAGCAGAGCACTTGTCATATCTTCTTCGACTTTCTTGCGGCTAGCCGCCTACCATGCTTATAATTTAGGAGTTTCCTTCTAAACCTACTGGGTAACTATGGAAGTGAATCCTAGACGGATTATATGACATTGAGGGCCTATAAATAACCCTCTATAAACCCTAAACAAGGTACATACACCCTTAAAGCCTCAAACCTCAGTCAAATTGCTTTTTGACTCTTGATAGATGTGTTTTATACACATCTATTTGGTTTATATTCCTACTTAGATCGTGCTTTTTCATGAGTTTTAGACTACTAATATGTGTTTGTAGTGCTTTTATAAGTTTCAGGTTTATTTGGTTTAGATTTGGAGATTTTGTCAAACTTGAAGGCCTTTTCCATGCATTTGGAAACTTCGGGGACCAATGCGTAAATTCTGGAAGACTGGAAGCTGTGCAAAAGACAAAGAAGAGGCTAGGTGCTCGCCTAGCCCCGACTACCAGGGCACCGCCTTCATCCAAACCAAACTGAAGAAATGAGTAGGCGCTTGTCTACTCCCAAGTGCAGGCCCTTGCGCAAATTCCTATCCAGAGACAAATCATCAAGCGGTCGCCTACTCTCCCAAGCCAAGCCACCGCACATGTTCTAGTACTACATTTCAGGAGCAAAGTTGTCAAGCGGCCGCCTAGTCCTGAAGGTCAAACGACCGCCTAACCTCGTTTTCAGCCATGGACCGTTTTGTAATTTCTCAAATTCTGTAAACCTAGTATAAATATAACCCTAATAGCTTAGGTTTTGGGAGTTCGTTTTGACATCCGTTTTTGGAGTCTCTCTTGGGCTAGAAACACATATTGTTTCAGTTTTACTTTGTTTGATTAAAGATCGATTATGAGTTCAACATCCTCTTTTGTTTGTTCATCAATCATGATGAACGAACTTCATCAATCTAGGAATTGGAGGTAACTTGTATCGAATCTAATGTTCTTGTACATAATTATATTCAATCAATTATCGTTTATTACTTAGATTATCTCTGGTCTTTCACCGAAATTCTCGCATAATGGATGTGTTTGTAGAAGTGTAGGCTCTTGGGTATGATGAACTGCACGATCCATATGCATAAGTCATACATTGGCCAACCTAAGTAATAAATAGATCTTTCCGAATTCCTGATCGGGTTAAGGTATAGATCTAGATTCGCATGTGTTCTTCGTGCGCTTAATGGACCCTTAATTACTATGTGGACGGATCAAGAAAGCATAGCTAAAGCGGGGTACTAAGTATTGCAATCCGTGATCAATGCGTCTAAATCTTTACATTAGTGAACGAACCTTTAATTGATTGATACATAAGATAAACGAACATAAGAGTAACGAACATAAGAGTAGATATAAGTGAATCATAATTCCTAGGCTTTCCCCCATATAATCAATCTTCGGTAATTCTCTGATCTCTGCAACATTTTTATTTTTTTTCTAAATTAGTTTATTTTGCCAGTATTTAGTTTTAATTATTACACACAATAAACACCCCCTTAGGTTAATTGTTCTTTTTACCTGTTAAACTTTCGCTATTTGTCTTTCTCTCTATGGTTCGACCCTTGCTTCTGCACAACTATACTTCCGTTGACTCGTGCACTTGCGAGGTAAAATTTAACATACATCAAGTTTTTTATGTCGTTGCTGGGGAGAATTAGCAATTAGGATAGTTTAGTTGGTAATTTTTTTACTTAAAAAAACATTTCCTTCCCTTTAGTTTATTTCGGTGATTGTGCATTTTTATGCACGGTCGTCGTTCATTAAATCCCATTCTGGCGAATCTTAACAATAATATCAATAATCTAGGAAGAAATCCTGTTAACCCTGCAAATCAGGGTAACACAGGAAACGTAGAAGACCCTCTGGCCGATCCTCCGAGCCTTTTTAATCGAAACATGAGAGACTAGCAAGTAATTCCAAACATGACTGTTAATGAAGCTCCACGGACCATGAAAGACTACGTACGTCCTACAATAGACTTTACTCCATCTTGTCTAGTCTTGCTTGATGCTGTGAGAAATTTTGAGTTAAAAGGATATTTTTATAATATGTTACCTACCTTTCATGGTATGGCTACAGAAAACCCTTTGTCCTTTATGCAAGAATACATTCACATGACACATAATTTTGCTTTAGGAGGATTGACGGGACATTAGTTACAGATGCGTTATTTTCAGTGTGCCCTAAGAGATGCAGCAAAGAAATAGTATATGCGTTTAGCACCTAGGAGTATTCACACTTTGAAGAAACTTTATGATGTATTCATAACAAAATTTTATAAACATTCTTCACTATCTGAATTTAGGAAACTGATTGTGAATTTTGCACCTGACCCAGGAGAATCGTTTCATGAGGCATGTGATAGATTTAAATCATTACAATTGTCGTGTCCACACCATAATCTTACACAAGATGTGATCATGTATCAATTTTATGACTCACTCCCTCCTTACATCCAAACCATGGTAGATAGTGCCACTGGTGGGTCAATTCGTGCACAAGCAAATAAGTTGTTTGAAATGTTAGGTTCTAATTTTCAGCAAAAAGAGTGTTAGGAGTAAGCCTAAAAATTTATATGATGTTCAAAATAATTTTAACCCAAATGAATCAAGTGCGTTAGCAACTGCTAATGCTAAAATTACAGCTTTAAAAGCACTAATGGCCAAAGAAAATATAAATACTATTTATGATGTTTGTGCTATTTGTGGTGATAATTCATATGTTACTAATGGATGTCCTTTTAGTACACAAATGTTTGTTTACTCTCAACAGGTACATTCAATGAATTCTTATCCGCCAAGACAAAGGAACGATCCATACTCCAACACATACAATCCGGGTTGGAGAAATCATCCGAACTTTTTGTGGGGAGGTAACAAGCCTTTGCAACCGCAAACTCCACTGCAGACGTATGACCAAGGAAATCATAATACTTTCGGTAATGTGCAAGGCAATCAGCAAGAGTTTATGAATTTCGTGAATGTAAGCATACAGAAGATAATGACACAAGTTGGGCAAATGACTGATGAGATAAAAGAGCTCAAAGGACGTGATTAGGGGCAGTTTCCCAGTCAAAATGAGCAAGCTAAATATATTACTACATTGCGTAGTGGTAGAACAATCGGTGAAAAGGTAAGTATCCCTGCTCTCTCATCTACCTAAGTGAAAATTTCTAAAAAAGAGATAAAAAAGGAGAATAAGATAATAGAAGAGACACGTGACTTAGGTGAAAAAGAAAAAGAGGAAACTCTTGATGAAGAACCTTATATTTCACCTAAGACATATGTTCCTTTTATTCCGTTTCCTGACAGATTGATGAAAAATAAAATGGATAAAGAATTTGCAGAAATTTATAACATGCTTTCCAAGGTAAATATAAATCTGTCTTTACTTAATGTGCTTAAAAAAAAAAAAAAAAATCAAAGATCTGAATTCTAGGAAACACAGATTTGATAAAAATAAGAAAAGTATTGTTTCAGAAAATGTTAGTGTTGTAATTCAACAGAACCTTCCACCCAAGTTGAAGGATCTTGGTAGTTTTGATATTGAAGTCACTTTATGAGATTCGAAAAAAGGTGAAAGCAATGTTGGATTTAGGTGCTAGTATCAACTTAATGCCCTATTCAGTTTATCAACACTTAGGTTTAGGAGAATTAAAGCCAACAACAATGTCTTTACAACTGGCTGATCGTTATGTTAAACATCATTTGGGTATTGTGGAAGATATTATAGTTCAAGTGGATAAATCGATAATGCATGTTGATTTTGTTGTTCTTGAAATTGAAAAACAGATTAATAGTAATCATGAAGTTCCCCTTCTCCTAGGACAACCCTTCATGGTTACTGCTTGGGCTTTGATTATTTGTCTGGGTTCGATCGAGCTTAATGAGTTCCACATCGACTATGGACCCAGGTGAGCAATCAAAGCCCAAGCCCTGGCCGATTTCTTGGTCGAGACAAGTTTCATCGAGATAGAAGAATCAGAAGCTCCACAGCCAATAGAGCCCGGGCACGAGTTACTTCCAACGCCTCGACCGGCCTACTGTTGGGAACTTTATGTGGCTGGGGCAGCGAGTAAAATCGGGAGTGGAACGGGCATCCTTCTCAGTACTCCCGACCAAGTTACCAAATTTGAGTTGGCTTTGCAATTCAAATTCCCAGCCTCCAACAACGTGGCCTATGAAACAGTGAACGCTGGTCTCGAGCTCGCAGCAAACATGGGAGTGGAAGCAGTCACAGTGTACTCGGATTCACAACTAGTTACGAACCAAGTCCAGGGGGAGTATATGTTGCATCACCCCTCCCTGGTCAAATACTGTGAGCTTGTCAAGGAACTGTTGAAAAATTTCAATTTTTGGGAGATCATTGGAGAGCAGATAACATGCGAGCAGACTACTTGTCAAAGATCGTCAAAGCAAGCCTTGCAGTCTTGAACCCCTTGGTCATGATCGAGCACGTTGAAACACCAACCATTGACAGACGAGTAATCATGGATATCGAGCCAGCGAACAGAAGTTGGATCAACGACTACATCGAGCAATGAATCCTGCCCGCGGACAAAGTCAAAGCCCAACGGTTAGAAATCAAGTTTGCCGATACCCGGTAGTCAGGGGTATCTTATACAAGTGATCTAAGGTCAGACCTATGTTTCGCTATGTTCCCCCAGAATTAACCGAAAGAGTTTTGTATGAAATACACAAAGGAAAATACGACGGTCACCGGGCACAGAGATCCACTTACGAGAAAAAATCATGCGTGTAAGATACTACTGGATCACCCTCAGGAAGGATGCAGAGAAATATGTTCGAGAATATGACAAGTACCAGAGATACGCAAACATACCAAGGTTGCTTTCCACTAGGTAAACTTTGGTGGTTGCGGCCTGGCCCTTCGACATGTAGGGAATCGATTTGATCAGTCCATTCCCCCTAGAACAATACAAGTACAAATATGCAGTAGTCACCATTGACTACTTCACAAAGTGGATCGAAGCAAAACCGTTGGCCACGATTTCAGAGAAAAACATTATCAAGTTCGTCCATGATCAAGTATGGTACATGTTCGAGCTCCTACGAGCAATCATCTCTGACCACGGTACCCAGTTCTCGGACAAATTCATAGCCAAATGCGCGCGCTTGGGCGTCAAACACTGGCAATCATCGGTAGCGTACCCACAGGGTAACAACCAAGAAGAATCCGAGAACAAGCAAGTCTTGCATGCACTTAAGAGAAACCATGAATGGCGAGAAGGAAAATGGGCAGAAGAGTTGTCGTCAGCCTTATGGGCGGTTTGAACTACTGCCCGGGGGCCTACTGGATAAATTCCTTTCACACTCACATATGGCTCCGAAGTCATGATCCCAGTTGAGTTGGCCCTACCAAGTTACAGAGTTTCTCATTACAGCGAGAAAAATAATGAGCTTGTCCGGGCAATAGATCTAGACCTACTCGAAGAGAGAAGACTAGATGCACGCTTAAGGATGGTCAACCACAAGCAGCGAGCAAAGACCCACCACGACAAAAGAGTTCGAGAAAGAACATTCATGGTTGGAGACTGGGTACTTAGAAAAATCGAAGTTACCGGTCATCGAGCAGAAAGAGAAAATCTTTCACCTAACTGGGAAGGACCTTTCTAAGTTACTGGAATAATAAGAGAGGGCACGTACACGCTGTGGACATGGGAAGGTAAAGACCTGAAGCATCCCTGACACGTAGACCACTTGAAAAGGTATTACCATTGAGAAAGTTCTCAATGGACAAACGGGTAAAAACCTCAGCCCTGTTAAGGGTCACTACCATTTTATCAATAAAAAATGCAAGTTCTTTCATTATAGTTGTCAGTATAATTGTTTCTTATCATGTACAAATTGCATTCAGATTGCTTGGCAAGATATGCTCGCAAGTCGAGTAGATAGGGCCATGCTTGACCAACTATTCACTATACTTGAGAATTAGTGGACAAAACTTGTCCTCAAAGCGAGCATGATAGGGCCCTGCCCGATCCACTTACTTGGAAGCCCACAAGTCGGTAGGGGCCATGCCCACAAGATAGCGGCTAACTACATCGGGTTCCTATAGTGTCCGAGCAACACTGTTAGTTGATTATCTTTATACCTAGTTGATATACTAGCAACAGCTTCGACATACAAACGTCGGATAAGGCGAAGCTCGGTTAGCTGGTCGCCACTCAGAGTTAGGCCATGCCCGCTGGGCAATCATCTAAATCCTCGCCAAAGGCGATATGGGCCATGCCCGCTCAAAGCCTTGGCCAGATCCAAGCACCTAACCCTGGGAAGAGTGTTTCCCCGAGCACTCAAACTTAAATAATATGTCCGGTGAATTAGCCTTATTATTTCTAAGTTATTATTTGCATAAGTTTGCATGCTTAATCTATTATATTCGTATTTTATTTGTTATGCTCGCTCAAGCAACACATATACGCATGCATATACTAATCAAATGCAGGAAAAATACAAGTGAAGAGACAATATTCGATCCAAACAAAATTTTCATTAAGATTCGAAAGAGTTACATCTGGAACGTAAAAATACTAGCGTGCAGGTCAGATAGAAAAGTATGCAATTTAAGCTTGGCCCGGAAGAGGTGGAAGACTCGCTGAAGATGCCTGACACTGCTGCTCGTATTGGGCATTCAATTCTTTACGTGTTGCGTCATCCACAACGGCTTTAGCCTTGGCCTCTACAAATAATTGCTCCCAGGTCATATCGACATTGTCTTGTTCCCGCAAAGCTTCGACTAGCGAGCAGACATTAACGTCCATAGGCATCGGGGGAACCCAAGGATCCCGCTTAGCGGCCTCGTCATCACGGGCAAGGGAGGCCATCTCTTCGTCGGTGTAGGGGACCAAGTGATGAAACAAACGGGCAGCCTCCTCAAACGGGTTAAGCACGACCTACTCAATCATGGTCTCCATGCTCACCCCGTCGTGACCGGTGAACATCTGAAGAATGTGATTTGTACCGTGAGCATAGTATGAAAGAATGGCTTCATCCACCATTGCCTCACATTCCTCGGGGCTCTTGAAGTCCTTCACCGTCGTCTCCTTGGCTGTCGCGAGCTTCTCCAAGAGCTCGGTCACAGTTGCTCCATCCTTAACAGCCTGCATTTTTGAGCATCATACTCTTTTTGCAGTTATGACTGTTGTAGTGACACCTCCACCAAAGTCTGCTCTTTCTTGAGCTGCTCTACGAGTATAGTTTTTTCAGAGGCCAGTTCCCTGTTCTTAGTGACTAGCACAAGGTTTCGTGCTAGCAGCTCCGTCTCTCTCTTTTTAACCGCAACTTCCTGCTCCTTTAGTTGGTCGGCCATGGCTGAAACTTGCTCAAGTTGCTTCTTCAGTAAGGCCTCCCGAGTGGCATTATCAGACTCCATCTTCTTATGGGCTTCCTTCTCCTCACAGTATCTGTCATAGAGGTTGGTGCAAGTAGAAGCAATCTATAATGGGCACAAAATTTTCAGAATAAGGACGAGCAAGAATGACAGTCACGATAAAGCTAAAATGATGTTGCCATTTTTTACCTCGCTCAGACAGAGTCTGACGTGCCCGACCAACACGTGGTCGGCGGTCTTCCGATCAAGTGTGACATCGTCATAAAGAGCCTGTTTGACGACGCCCTTTCCCACTAGGCCGGCAGTACTCCCGTAGGCACTTAGATCGATACCACCAAGCATAAGGGCATCACCCTCAATCTCGCTCACAATGGCTCGCACGACGCTAAGGATAGTGAATATCTCAAAATCAGCTCGCTTCCATGATGTGACGCTATCTTTGATAGGCAGGACAGTGGTAGAAGTTGGCTTAAGAGCCCGTGCCACGGTAATGCACAGGTCGATCAGATCGGGGAGGGGAGTCCCTCTTCCTTTTACCCGTTGCCTTGGCGGCCTTGGTAACATTTAACCTAAATGGCCTTAGCAACAGCAGCCTTAGGTGGCCCTGGCAGCCTCGACCTCAGCTGCTTCCGCGGGAGCACGGGCAGGAGGGGTAGAAGCAATATCTTTCTCGGCTGGGCTAGGAGCTTTGCCTGCTGCAACATTTTTCTTCATCGGAAGGCCAAATGGGACCTTAGGCAAGTCCTTAGGCTCTTTGGCCTTCAAATCGGCAGCCCGTTGGTTAGCATATGCCCTCCTTTTGTTGATTAGTGCAAGGGACATCATTCCTAAAACAAAGGCAGATGAAGATCAGTACAAATTATTGGAAGCATGCATGATCGAGACAAAGGAAGAATTGCAAAAACAAGTAAGCAACCATTTCTGTCTTCAAAAACAGGGCGACAGCTCGCCCCAGCACCGAGCCGCCTACACTCGGAACATCTTCCTTAAATCTCTGCCCGTGGCAATCACCCCAGTATGAATGGACAGCTTCAGGTCCCTGTATCAGAAGGGGCTTAACCCCGGGCAGATCTGTTCGGAGCACTGCAGTCAGGCGTAGATTCCACAGATTATAGACCAGCTCTTTCCAGTCGAGCAGAAACTTTTGGCCCACATTTTTTTTATTTTCCTCGCAAACACCAAGGGCGGTCTTTAGCGCTAGAAGCCGCGCACCCTCCCCGGAGCTGAAGTCCTGCTTAGAAACCTTGGGGACCTTTACGTCGCTGCTCGCTTTGGGCTTTAGCGGCCATCCAACCCGGGAATCAATTATTATATCCCTCTTGTCCTAGGCCTCAACTTTCCCCAAAACATCGCTCAAGAGACTCAAGAAGCTTGAGTTCGACCTGACCCCAATCTGACCACCGGTGCTTGGACTAAAGATAAAGAGTTTGCGGAAGAGGTACATGTCCGGCTCGATGCATAGCAGGCGGTAGGCCACGGTATAGGCCATTATTGCTCGGACGGTGTTTAGCATTAAATCACAAGGCATCGCCTTGGTCTCGATCAAAAAATAACAAAAAATGGCTCCAAGGGTAGACGCAACCCCATGCGAAAAACTCAGCAAAAAAAAGGAGCCTATCCCTGAGCTCGCAGGATAGCTCAGCGTCCGGGCAGTTTCATTTTATCCACTCTATAATCATTGGAGTCCACACCTATAGATGTAAGTCAATCAGTCACTTTGACCAATGTATTCAAGGAGGTCTAGTGGGCAGCATACTGGCTCTCGTTAGTATTCATCAACCAATCAGGCTCGCTGGCCGAGGAAGTGGCCACATCTTTTGACCGGCCAGAGTTTTTTCTTCTTCGGGCCAACGAGATATCAGAGCTCGCTTCACCCTATTGGGAAGCCTCTTCAGTGGCCTCCCATTGCCCGGAAGCGGAGTGCATCGCCTCATCACCGACTGGTTCAACTACGGGCTCCTCTCATTCAGCTAGCTGTTCAGGGCCATGCCCGCCAGTGGCCTCCCTGTCTCCTACACTTTCCTCTCCAAAAGGACCATGCCCGTTGGAGGAATCCTCAATCTCAACCACGAGGATCGGAACACACCCACTAGTGGCCTTGACATCCACAAACTCATCACCATCCTCCACTTCGATATATAAGGAAGGAGTCTTCTCGCTACTCAACGGATCATTCTGTCTGTTGTAGCTATAGGCTTCTTTCTCGTTGTCCGAGCATTCATCGTGAGACATTTCTACAAAGACACTGAGGAAGAAAAGTCAAATTCTGCCCGGATGATCGGCAAGGTACAAAGGAAAAACCCTAAGTCTAGGTACATCAAGGGGCCATGCCCGCCTAGTGAGCAAGATCACTTGGTTCTTTTCCTCGATCTCTACCTAAGGTCCGGTTCTGATCTATGAGCCCTACCAAAAAAATACACGAAGATGGAGAGAAAACCAAGAAACGCAAGGCATGAAGAACGGTAACCCCAGAAAAATCAAATAAAATTAAGAACGAGCAAGAAAAAGCGGGATAGAAAACTTACTGTCAATAGTAGTTTGGTCTTCTGTTTTAAATGAATCTGTTGTCATCGAAATCCGAGGAAGCAGTAAAAATGATCGGAATCTGAGAACGATTGAAGAACCGAAATCTGGAAGTCTTCAGCTGGAGCAACGGCAAAATGCAGAAAATTTCTCTCTAGAAATTTTGGAATCGGTAAAAGAATGAAGGGGAGGATAAGCCGGCTTTATATAGGCAAGGGTTTTGAGTTTTCGAGGGGGGGCAGGGGTAGAAGCGCCAAAATGGTCTCTGCAACGGCTGATGTCACAAAAGCACACTCGCATTTAATGCGACGCTTTGGGACTCACACCTCCATCAACTCACTCCAGTCAACGACGGTTCACGTGCCCCTACGCCTACTCGCCCTATTACTCTCCAGCTGCAAAAGTGTCTCACATACGCTCCAGCTGGTAGCCGATCACCAACATTCCAGAACGTTCTACCATCTTACCTGAAAATGAAATTTTTTAATTTTCCAGAAATCATTTTTCGGAAATCATTTTCTGGAAATATTATCTGTGAAACAAACGAAGCCTTAATCTCACTACTCCCTTACCTCAGCGCCTTCAACCAACACTCCTGATCCCCAACCTCAGCCGTGAAAGCAGTTCCCCCACTCGAACCTGAAAAACGATCCTTGAAATCAAATCCCTATAACCTTAGCCGTTTCCCAATTTTAACTTTGCATTCCTCAAAACATTACTTCCTTGTTTTCGACGATTGATTTGAACGGTAAGAAAGCCGAAGCAATGACGCCGGTGAAGGACACATAATCTGCTTGATCAAAGTTTTGTGAGAAATCAAGACATTCAGAGAACTTCAATCCCAGTGTAACGAGCCCTGTTTCAAAAATCTCATTCTCCGGCAATCAAATATGCCACAAAATCCCAGAAATCGACGGATCAGAAGTACCCTAATTCCGACAAGTGTCTTAGTGTTGCATACAAGACTTTGAGGGCTTCTCAAGAGGAGTCCTTCAAAAATCAGAGCCAACGAAGTTGAACGAGAGGAGGAACAAATTTTTCAAAACCCAAAATTGAAGGGAACAAAGATGGTTTTGATGCGGATAGATTGGATTGAATTGAATTGAAAGTGACCTATTGAGCAGTCAATTTAGTATATGACTCAAGAGGAGAAGGGCCAAGTTGTTGAAGGAGGCAAGGCAAATTCGAACGGAAATAAAATCGGGAGAAAAAGTATGTATGGGAGGGAAACAAATAATAAAACACATTAAATTGGGGGCATTTGAGTGATTAACGTTACGCTTTTAACAAAATACAGTGACTAAAATGTAATTGTTCTTTTTTGTGAAGGTAGGTGAGTTTTCGCACCGGTAATACTGATACAGTACCGCAATGTAATTGAGAATTAAAACCCGAAAATCTAAAGTGAACCGGTTTTCAAATCATCCCTCTCTTCTCATCCGACTGTGCTACTCCTCGACTGCACAGCTTAACCAAACCGATCGAGATTCAAAAAAAATTGGCTTCATAAACCTCAACCCTCTGCACAATCGTTGTACATTTACCAGCCACCATTCGCACACCTTGGACACAAAACGAGCTGATCGTTACACACGTATCGATCCCAAATGCAATGCTCCAGTGAGCTCGAGAAGCTAGGCTCGATCAAATCCGAATTCAACGTCGGCCAGCGAGTCCACTTGGCCGGAAATTGCCGAAGAGTCGGGACTGTTAAATACATCGGGCCAGTTGAGGGGTATAAAGGTGACTGGGTTGGAATCGATTGGGACAACGAGAACGATGGGAAACACGATGGCTCTGTGAATGGGGTTCGATATTTTCAAGCTAACGCCCCCAAATCAGCATCCTTTGTTCGTCCCCACAAGTTGAGCCCTGGAATTTCACTCTTGCAGGCTCTCCGATTGCGGTATGCAACCGCTTCAACGAGAGAAGAAGAAGGTATATTTACCCTTAAATTAGTGATGCAAATGCTGCTCCATTTTTTCTGTTTTGAACTTTATTGATTGTTATAATAGTGGGGGAAGTATAGTTACTTTAGGTACGGGACTTGGCCCACTCGATTTTTTGAATTCTTGCCTAGTTAATACTTAATACAAATTGGAGTTTGGAAAGCAAATAAAAAATGAAGGCAACTGACTAAAATACCCCAATTAAACTTTAAACATGTCCATGAGAAAGATATGATCATTAACATTGTAACTTCTGAGCTATGGAATATGGACTAAAATCGAAGTATCAACATCTTAACTCTTTTTCAGTTTTTGTTTTAAAAATTGGAACTATCTGATAAGAACTAGATAGAACAATAAATATTTAGGGAAGAATTTAGAAGGAGACTTGGATAATTTTCTTCATATTCTATTCAACGTTCTTAAGATTATTAACAGTCTTAAAGCAGTACACAACAACGAAGCAACAAATATGCGGAGACATTAGCTCTAGGCATAATCTCCACTAACTAACCATGATGCACATGATATCCACTAACTACACCAACACATAATGCTTAAGATAGCTACATGATGAAGACTAGCTGCCAGTTGTAACCGTTGTTGTAACCGTATCACTATATAACATAATAAATTGAGAGAAATTCATTAAAGTATGATTCTATGAGCATGAATGCAAAGTTGCAGTATTTTTGTAAAAAGATACTATTATAATGTAACAGCCGCATAAAATTAGAGATTGATCAGCGTCTAATTCATGCGATTGTAACCTCCAAAAGATGGTAGGTCCTGATTGTCTTTGCGAAGAAGGAAGCACTTTTGGTCCTGTTTCGAGCTACTAGTTTGTATTCTGACATGTATAATATCTAAACACTGAGATGCAGCTTGATCTGTAGCATGAAATGTACAGTTACCTGGACTTCACATTTTTAGTAATTCTTTCCCCCGCTTTTCTTAGCTGTGGTCTTTCTCTTTTGCTTTTATACAATAATGATATCGTTGGAAGATGACTGATTTGAAATCCAATTTCTATATGATGCAGATGAAATGTATGTCCTTTCTGCCAGCAAGCAACGGGTATCTATTCATCTCTTAGGTAAAGATAAGATTGAAGATAAACTGAGCAGATTTGAGGAGTTGACAGGTGCATCAGTATCTTATTTAGGGATTAGCTCTTCTGAAGACCCTTGCGAAATCAGTCGGACTCTACCAAGTAAGGTAGCTGCCTCATGTCTTTTTTTTTTGAATTATAACTTCACTATGTTACTCAGAGCAACATACTTGTCAGACTCTTAAGAGTTAAGACAGTACATGAAGTGATTCTGTATGACTTTGCTATATATCTTCTGCCAGATGCTTTCAGGGGCAATGGCATTTGTCATTTTTATTAATTTTCTTTATACGCACTGCAGATCTGAAGGAGCTCGATCTGTCTGGAAATTTGCTTTGCAGGTGGCAAGTATGTATCTTTGCATTTTCATCGCATCATATTAGCATTTTTAGTTAAAATTCTTTTGTTCGAAGCTATTCATATATACTTCAATATCTGGCATCTGATTAATGGAGTTTTTCGTAAGCACATTTGTATTTGGCATACCATGCACAGAATTGGTTTTCAAAAAGTATATATTTCTTCCTGCAGATATCTTTTCAGAACATTGACAGAATTTTCGGAAATAATAATATTTTCATCTTCATTCATTAGTTCTAGTGCTACATGATACACCTGGGTGAGATTATTTCTGGCTGATATGTACTTTTATATCCATTCAGAAATTCAAAAGAGCGTGCAGTGGAAGCATTTCTCTGTAATATACTTTATACAATTTAAGTGGAAGTTTACCTTAAGTAGAGAATAAACCCAAGAAGATTCATGGGGTCTTGGAACGATGAAACTATGTGACAATTTGGTTTAATTTCCCCTTTTTCCCTTCCTCACATGCTGCACACTTCATTCAAATATACTTTGAAATTTAGACTCATAATAATATACTCCCTCCATCCCAAAATTATTGTCTTGCTTTCCTTTTTCGTCCGTCCCAAAATAATTGTCTTGTTTGAAACTTTTCTTTTTATGACAACACTTTTACCACTTTACCCTTACTTTTTCATCCTTCTTTAATTATGAATCAAAAGATGAGAGTGTCTACCATTTAGTAGGAGGAACAGAAGCTGAATTTATCCTACTGAAAATTAGATAGGAATTTCCTTGATGAGCAATTTGTTTGTTTTCACCCAGCAAGCACTTTTTGGTACCAAAAGGACTTAGTTTACTCTGTAAGTAATTGTACATACTCTGTGAGAGCAGATTCTTCTTCTTTCTTTTCTCAGTAGAGGACACAGTGTAAATTATATTTTATGCATGCACACACTATTCCTTCTATAACATGTTTAGAAGTACTAGATGGTTGGAGCTGGATAATCATTTTCTCTTGGTTGGTTGCCTTTTATTGCAGGATGTTGAAACCATCTGCAGTGGGCTGCCAGCTCTTGCAGCTCTCAATCTATCAAGCAATATTATGTCACATGATATTTTTGGAATGTCCCAACTAACGAATCTTCGTATTTTAGTTTTGAACAATACTGGCATAAGTTGGGTTCAGGTCAGCAACATCTTATACGTTTCTTATTTCCTTTAAGCACTTAAGCTTAGTCAACTCTAGTTCAAGTATTATTCACTTGACTGGCAGGTTGAAGTACTTAAAGATTCACTGCCAGCCATCGAAGAACTACATTTGATGGCAAATAAGTTAAGGGAAATAACGGTTTGTAATTCACCTTTATCCTGTACAAACTTCAAATGTTCAAATTTAATCATTTTGACAGATTATGCTGATCTTTTATGTGTGAAGATAAGTGCCTGCTACTAACCAACACCAAACGTGCTCTTCGTTTCCACGTTTTTTTCCTCTATCTATATGGGTGGGGGTTCTTGCATGTGGATACAACTTCTGTTGCATCATAAAAAATATCTATGTTGTGAGCATGAGTTCTCAGGGCATTCCACGACTCCACACATCTCTATGATCTTCGTCTCTAGGAGCACCAGTAGGTGATCTCTGATGTTTATTAAGGTTTTAGGCAGCTCTATTTCGATTATTTCTTTTTCTTGCTTTACTTCTCATTGCCTATCCTTTGTTGTGGAGTTTGAGAACTTCTAACATTAGAGCAACTATTATATACACACCCATTTTTTTTGTCTCGGGGCTATATACTTTGTTGTTGTTGTGGGTGAGGAGGGGGCGCTAGGCTACTGTTCCAGTTCTTGAACAGATGTTTCTAGCTGTTCACTTGTACAGTTTTATTTTTCAAGTAACTTAAGTTGATCTTATACAGTACAATACCTGTATATTGCTTGTCATATTGTATCACATAATTGATTTGGTTTTTTCCTTTTACCCAGCCTACAGTCCAAGGATTTGATTTTCTGCGGCTTCTCAATTTGGAATATAATCACTTAATTGATTGGGGGGAAATCTTGAAGCTTTCTCAACTGAGAAGGTGTTGGGAAGGAGAATGTGCTTGCTTCTTTGCTTCATTGCTTCATTGCTTCATTGCTTCATTGCTTCATTGCTTCATTATATATATATATATTTATTACTTATCAAAAAAAAGTAAATATATATTTATATATATACACACACGCACACATGTATATGTATATATTTCAATGGTTACTTTCTCTCCTTAACTATTGATGGTTACTATTTATATTATCCATTGGATCAAACATAAAAGGCTTAAATTATTAATGCAATTAATAGTTTGTATTATTTTGAGGTGAATTAATTGCATTATCCAACTACCCAATGAATCTCAACGTTTTATTTTTTATCCAATGAGTAATATAATAGTAACCATCCATGGTTAGTGAGAAAAAATAACCATTGAAACCTTCACCATATATATATATACACACACACACACACACACACACACACATATATAGTGCATATTTGAGAATTAGCGTAAAAGTTTATGTAGCTAATCCAATGTAAATAATCCATCCAGTTTGGAGCAGCTTCATTTGAATAACAATAAGATAGAGTGCATTTGGCACCCTGATGATGGTACACGACATGAACTGGGAAAAAGCTATGAACCACTCGACAAAAGCTGTAGGCCGTTCCAGAATCTACGTTGCCTTCTTCTTGGTAACTTATAATAACTATATATTCTTATTTTCCTTGATTCTGGTTGTTTTTTTTTTGTTGATAAATTGATTCTGGTTTTTACTTGAGTGTTTTCATTGATTGTTACTCATTGCACCATACAGGAGGTAATAACATTGGGGATCTACCTTCCATTGATTCTCTGAATTGTTATCCTAGTTTGAGGGTAAGGTTTTCTGATATGATCCTTCAAGTGTGTAATTGAACTTTTTTTTTTTGATAAGTTAGCTTCTTCTACATTTATAGTCAAGTTTAATAAACATGTACCGAGCAGTAGGCATCTCAGTTTACCCAGGAAAATTATAACGCTCCATCAGTTGGAAAATGGTATTATATGAGCACAACTATTTATTTACATGTATATGACAATTTTACAAAATATCACTGAGCTCTCGATTGGATAGTCATCTCCACTGCATTGTTGTAGTCTATAATTTCTTATTGGGCCAATTCCGCAGGATGTAAGGCTTTCTGAGAATCCAATAACTGATCCAGGGAGAGGTGGAATTCCAAGATTTACTTTGATAGCTCGTTTGGCAAAAATTGAAATATTAAATGGGAGTAAGGTAAATTTTGGAGAGCATATTTGGCTGCGGTTGTTACTTTCTCAAATTATTTCGAACATGTTGAACTTGTGTTATCTCTATGTTATCAGATCACTCCTCGAGAGCGGAAGGACTCTGAGATTCGGTATGTTGTTTCTTTTCATAAGCAATTGTATTTAACTTTTGGTAAACCTGAATTCCATATTGGGTCAAGCTTTTAAAATAGCGTCCATTGATAATTTCCAGTTTATTTTATATAAGTCCATCTATAATGCAGGCCTTTTGGTACTATTAGACTTCTTTGTTAAAAAATTCCAGTTAAATAAAACAGGATTTAGGTTAGTTCTATTTATTGTATGCTGTAGAGCTCAATTTAATGTTTCCACAGAGAGGAAAACTACAGTAAGCCCCTTGAATAGTTCAGGTTCAAGGGTCACTACCTTGAACTATTTCACCCAACAGTACCCCCCCTGGCGCCCCAAGGCACAGTCTGTCTGCATGTACGCTACTGGATGTCATTAACAGAAATCTTGAAAAGCTGGACCACCTCTAATGCTTTTGTTGCATACGCAAAAATACCCTCAGTTCGCCAAAACGCTTCTTGATAACTCACGACCAGATAATTAAGGGGTCATCTTTCGTATGTACATTTATGCAGAGACATCAATTTGAATTTTTATTTATTTTCATTTTTTGGTTAAAATTGGGGTATGAGAAATTAGGGATCCAAAACTCGTAAAATTGAGCCACAAACATAGAGATGGAGGGAGCAAGAGAGTACAATGAGAGGGAGGAAGCTTATTCAATGTCAAGAGCTTATTTTTAAGGATTACTGTTGGGTAAAATAGCTTAAGGAGGTGAGCCAGTATTGATCTCATGGTTGCAGACTTGCAGCCAAGATTAGATTAGAGCATAGGTGAAACATGATCATGATGATTAGTTACAGGCTATGTGTAAGGTTTGTACAGAGGCGAGTCGAGAAGAAAGGAGCAGGGAGAAGATAATATTTATTTGAAAAGGCTTGGGATCGTATAGACAAAAAATCTCTCTAGCTTTATATTGTAGAAAGCATGCAAGTTTTCCAAATGGAATCTAACTAAGAATTCTTTCAGGTATGTACGTCAGGTAATGTCGAAGTTGCATTGCAATCTGGAAGAAATCAAGAGGCTTCACCCCAGGTAATTTTGGAAGACTGATCTGTGTTTCTTGCAGTCCTCTGTTCGTTAGCTGCTAACTTCTAATGAAGTTATGCTAGAAAGGGAATATAAAGTATTCATAATTTTTATACATCATTAACTGAAAGTGTGTGGTATTTGATTGATATCTTTAGGAAAAGGTTTATTAATGTATGCATTTTGGAGAAGAATTTTAGATCCTTATTCCGATAGTATGAATCTTTTTAACTCTTATGAGTTTTTCTATGATTTGATTTGACGTAAGGTGTTTTTTGTGTTTACACAATGCATATTATTTATAGCTGATCATTCGAATGAGAATTATATTATTATGAAAAGTTCATAACTAAACAGAAGAAATATCTAAATGAAATTAAAACAATTGCAGTCATTTTGTTATTTATCATCTATGCCCCAGCTTTAGTAAAATAACTTTGTTGATGTTCTTTCCTCTTATTATGACTTGGAACCTGTCCGCAGATTCACCGAACTGAAAGCATATCATGGAATTGAGGATGAAAGGCCATCAAATGGCTCAGCAGGCCCTCAGAAAATGGCTTCAGGGCTTATTTGTATGAATATTAAGTTTTTCCAATTTCTTTTTGGAGGATAATTACTTAATTAGTGCTTGTGCCTGTGGTTTGCTCTTACGCAGGGGGGGAGCTACACCCAAGGGAATGGGGGCTCCAGCCCCCCTTCTGTTCTGAGGAAGTGTCAAATTATACCCTTTATTTTTTTGAAAATTAATTTTAGTACGAAAAGATGATTATTTATAGCATTTTGCCCCCCATTGTTTTAGAAAAAAATATCACATGACATGATTTTGCCCCAAATGAGAGCGAAATTTATATAGTAAATTCTAACATTGTATTCTCGATATATTCTCGCCCCCTTTTAGGCCAAATCCTGGCTTCTCCCTGTTCTTAAGTATTAAAGATGTTTACTAGTGTTGTGATTTATGATTGCTCTTTGCAGCTGTCACTCTGAAGTGTACTGGGCCATCAATGGGTGAAAAGCCATCATTGACAAAGAAGTTGCCTGCAACCACCACGGTAACAAGGCATTGTTCTTATATGAGCACATGCACTTCTCGGTTCACTTTAAGAGGCTAAATATTTATTTTTTGCAAATACTAGATTGGCAAGCTAAAGATTCTATGTCAGAGCTTTTTCAAGTTAAAGTCGATCAAGCCAGTATTGTTTCTTCAAGAAGAGGTTTGTTTTTTAACATCATCAATTGGCAATGATATATTTACTCGACCTTGTGGTGATAAGATTAAACTCTGGTCAGCTCAGTCTTCGTCCCAATCGTGTTTCTGTTGGTGATTATTCTGATATATCAGTGACTTGGGTGAAATTTAGGATTGCTAGTATCACAAGTGCTAGAGTGGTCTCTCATCTTACTGTTGGTTACATTATCAAATCTCATGGGGTGGGTTTAGTAGGTGATCAATAGGGAATTCTAACTTAGCATTATCCAAAAAAAGAAGTATCCCGTATTACTCAACTCAAATCAGTTTTTTTGTCCCAATTATGGATTTGTTACTTCCATTGGAGAATAGTAGTGGTTTCATTTCAAGGCTCTTGTGGTATTACTTGTTTTGTTTAGGGATGGGACAGGGAGGAGGGGGAGGGCCCCTTAGACTGATGGACTCTTGTTTAGTAGTAGTTTTTAATTCTTCCTGTTGGGCAGTGAAGTAAGCATTTAATTTGCAGGGATCCCAGCTGCCTAGTTTGCTTGAAGATGATATGGGATCCTTGACGGACGTTGGAGTGGGAGATGGTTCAACCATTTTGGTAGATGAAGAAAGCTGAAATGACTCTTCAAGTGTTTGTCGTCGGCCTTACTTTGTTCCAAAGATGTTTGTGTTATAAGTGTGCAGACTGATATAACATGTCTGATCCTTTATGAAACTTTGTCGAGTTTGGTGATCTTTGTTTGCGTTTGACGAGTGAGCAAAGGTTGAACTTGTAACCTTTTAGTTTTTGTTCTCCACTACCATTTAGTGTTTATTACAATTTTGGACTTTTCTCTTTCTCCCTCTTGTTTTATCAGCTCTCTCTCTCTCTTAATTTATCTTTAATTATTATGAAAAAAATAAAGCTCAAAATCATAAAACTAATGCCAAACACATTGGACTTAGGTCTATCTCTATCCTTTTCTCCTAATAGCGCGCAAGTCTGGATCTCCTGTAACACAAAACTTACTAAGCTATATAATCAATAGATGACACACGACTCATGTTCAAATGTGTTTGAGGGTACATGAGTGATACACTTTTGTAATACATGAGATATTGACTCGTATAATGTAGCTACAAATAAAAATACAAAACCCCTAAATGTTACACCAAAAAACCCTAAATGCAACATCATTTAGGAAATTAAATTACCTAACTGTCCTTCTTCTATTTTAAAAGAAAAATATTAAACTTTAAAATATTTTTATTTACCAAATTACCCTCATTCCATTTAAAAAAAAAAAAACTCAATTAAAGAAAACTGATTAAGATCAAACACACACAACCCTAACCCCTATCCAAAGCCTCGCATCTACAACGACATAAACTTGAGCTGAATGTTTAGGGTCATAAACTTGCTTAGTTGGTGCTATTTATGTTCCATTTTTTGGTGGGCCATGTGTAGCAGGGTCGTATATTCAAATGTAGAGAGTTAACAGTAAAACAAAAAAATCGCTAGTTTGTTATGTGAAAAAAAGAAAAACAATCGCCACTTTTTTTAAAAAAAGTCCACAAAAGTCGTCAGGAATTTTTTAAAAAAACTAAAAAAGTCGCCACTTGTTTTTATAAAAAAATTGACACAAAATCGCCATGTTTTTAAAAATGTTTTGAAAAAAGTCGTCACTTTTTTTAAAAAAAATTTGACAAAAAGATGCCAGGTTTTAATTTTTTTTAAAAAAAGTCACCACTTTTTAAAATTTTTTGACAAAAAGACGCCAGATTTTTTTCAAAAAAAATTGACAGTCTAAAAAACGCCAACTTTTTTCTTTTTCTTTAAATATGATTTTTTAATTGAAACTCCTTTATAGGAGGATTAATTGAAACTCCTTTATATAAAAGGATAAGGATTAATTAGTAATTAAAGTTTATGGTTAATTGTTAGTCTTTTTTATAAAAGGATTAATTAGTAATTAAACAATTTAATGAATGTGGCATTTAGTGTTTTTGTGTGACATTTAGGGCCACTCATAAAAATAATACTCTCCATTCTTTTCTACTCAAAGAGTTCATATTTTAAAAATCTATTAATTAGAAGATACTAACTACCATTAGAATTGTTTATAATTAAAATCATTAGGGAATATATAATTACAATAATATTTGAGTATAATTAATATGTCAATAGTTCCTTCGTTCCAGATAAAGAGTATTTATTTGAAAGTCAAACACTTTAAGAAATTGATACTTTTAGTAGTCTATTATTATTATTATTATTATTATTATTATTATTATTATTATTATTATTATTATTATTATTATTATTATTATTATTATTATTATTACTATTACTATTACTATTATTATTACTATTATTATTACTATTACTATTAGTATTATTATTATTATTATTATTATTATTATTATTATTATTATTATTATTATTACTATTATTATTACTATTACTATTAGTATTATTATTATTATTAGTATTATTATTATTATTATTATTATTACTATTACTATTATTATTATTATTATTATTACTATTATTATTACTATTATTACTATTATTATTATTATTATTATTATTATTATTATTATTATTATTATTATTATTATTATTATTACTATTATTATTATTATTATTATTATTATTACTATTATTATTATTATTATTATTATTATTATTACTATTATTATTATTATTATTATTATTATTATTATTATTATTATTATTATTATTATTATTATTATTATTATTATTATTATTATTATTATTATTATTATTATTATTATTATTATTATTATTATTATTATTATTATTATTATTATTATTATTACTATTACTATTACTATTACTATTATTATTATTATTATTATTATTACTATTATTATTATTATTATTATTATTATTATTATTATTATTATTATTATTACTATTATTATTATTATTACTATTATTATTATTATTATTATTATTATTACTATTATTATTATTACTACTATTATTATTATTATTACTATTATTATTACTATTATTACTATTATTATCACTATTATTATTACTATTATTATTACTATTATTACTACTACTACTACTACTACTATTATTATTATTATTATTATTATTATTATTATTATTATTACTATTATTATTATTATTATTATTATTATTATTATTATTATTATTATTATTATTATTATTATTATTATTATTATTATTATTATTATTATTATTATTATTATTACTATTATTATTATTACTATTATTATTATTACTATTATTAATATGACTATTATTACTATTACTATTATTGTACATGTAGCAATTATCTAAAGATCTTGTACCTGTCAATAAGCATTTGTTAGCCTTATCAAGAATTTCACAAGAATTTTTATCAAAACGTACTTGAAGATCATCATTACAAAGTTGGCTTATGCTTATGATATTGGTTTTAAGCCCTTCAACATGATAAACATTATTGAGCTTAGGTAGACCATCCACATTGAATGTGCCTTGCCCAACTATCTTGCTTTTTACACCACCTCTATAAGTCATTGATCATTCATTGATGTTCACATAATCCTCCAAGTTCTCAATAGAACCTGTCATATGCCGTGAACATCCATCGTCAAAGTACGAAGATCCAGCAATGTGAGATTTTAAAGAATTAAAGGTTACATTGTAACATTCCGAATTTGATAGAGGATCTCCTAGACAGATATCAAAAGGTTCTTGTATGGGAGCAGATCTGAAACTTTCTTTATGAACCCAAGCTTTTCTGAACTTCTTTGACTAATGAAGCTTATGATGTTGCTGCATTCGGTGGTGCATATGGTTGCGGGTTATGTAGGTTTGTTTAACTTCTTCAACATAATCTGTCTTTTTCTGGTAGCAGAATGGCTGAAAGTGTCCAGGTTTATGGCAGTAGTGACACACAAAATTTCTCTTCCTAGGCTTAGGTTTTAGAAAAAAAGTTGGTGTTTTAGAAGGTATGTGAAAGCTGTTTTGGTTTAAAAGAGGGTGGTGGGGTTCTTTCATCTTCCTTGATAAAGGTGTTTGGCTTGAACCCAAGTCCAGATTTGTCATTCTGTCCAACCTTCAACATATCATCAAGTTTGAGTTTACCTGAATTCCATTTAGCCACAGTTTTATTGCCTTTGTCAAGCTCTCCTTTCAAAGATTTTAGCTTAACATCTTTCTTTGTGAGCAAACACTCTAACCTTGCAATGCATTCCTTTTGATTTTCATTCTCCTTATTAAGTGCTTCATTTGTTTTTGCAAGAACCTTGACTTGGGAAGCTTTTTTCTCCTGGTCATTATACAATTCCTTGTAAGTTTCCATTAGTTCTGACTCCTCTGTGCATTCTGACTATGGAGTACATGTAGTATCTTCAGTTATGGAATAATTAAAGCAGAGAGAATCATCCCAACTTTCGTCTGATGCAACTTCTGATAAAGCTGCATTGCGAGCTTCACCACGCGAAACACTTCCAGGATTAATCTGTAAACATTGCACTGCTGTAAGAGTGATAAGATCATCTGAATCTTCATCATCACTATCAGTCAAAGTAGCAGAGTAATTCAAACCCTTCTTACGCAAAGTATTAACACATTGATTAGCATAATGATCAAACCCTTGACAAGCCCTACTTTGAATAGAATCAATATTTTTTTTCACTAGATGTAGATTGTTTAGCAAAAGGGTTGGTAAAAGTTTTTTCAGGGGTTTGGAAAGAGATTTCTTTGGGAACAAACTTACTAGACTCAGGTTTAAAAACAACTTTGGTGTTTGAAAATAGAGATCTATTTTGTCCTTTGGCTGTCAAAATATTTTTAAACTTTATTGTTAAAAGAGCTATAGAGTCTTCACTAAAGTCAGATTCTTCAATTTCTTTGTGCAATTCAAGCAAGTCAGAAGACATATCAATAATAGAAGGTAAGTCAATGCTTTTCACAGAAGGGGTAGAAGATGATGTACCTTTGTCTTTTTTTTCTTAATTTGCTCTTTGAGGTTTAACTCAAAATTTTGGAGAATACCAGCTAGTTTATCAAAACTCATTTTATCAATGTCACGAGCTTCCTTAATAGCACAAATTTTGACATTAAATCTTTCAAACAAAGTGCGCATCATCTTACTAATAAGACGTTCATTGGTGATAGGATCACCTAAAGCAAGAAAAATATTAGATATATCAAGTAATCGATCATAGTAAGGCGTAATATCCTCATTCTCATTCATTCTAATGTTTTCAAATTGAGTGGTAAGCATTCTAAGTTTGGAAGCACGAACACTAGCAGGTCCTTCACATAAGGCTTGTAAGGCCTCCCAAACATCCTCAGCAGAGTCATAATTTGCAATAACCCTGAAGGTGTTGGCATCTAAGGCCTTGTATATGACTGAAAGAACCTTAGAATTAAAAGAGGCTGTAGTTTTATCATCAGCGGTCCAGTCTGCCTCACTGGTGATTTTAACATCACCATCATCATCAGTGGTCCTAGGTGGAGTCCAACCATTCAAAACAACAAGTCACACCCTCTCATCAATTGATTTGATGAAGATATACATCTTGACTTTTCAAATTGAGTAAGTAACATTAGTTAATGTTGGACGACGAACAACATTCTCATATTAAGAATCCATCATGGCTACAACCAGAATCTACTCTTATTGACGTCAAGAGGATGCTCTGATACAAAATGAAAGTGAAATAGTAGCTAGGATTTCAAGAATACTATCAATGCAACTTCTAATGCAATTGCATTCAAATGTGCATTGATCAGATAACAAAGAGCGGAAGACTTTATAAATAAAGTAATAATCAAAACACATATTTAAACTTTAAATCTATAAGTAATACTTGTAGACGGCCCATGACAAAAACGATTTCACTAAAGATTATGTTTTACAAAAAAAATAGTGAAAACTAACAAAATACCAAAACCTCTAACAAGACTATGAAGTCTGTAGAGGAAACCCACAAAAAAGCGAACAAAACAAAAGTGATATTAAAAAATAAGTTTTATAACAACTAGGAAAACAAACAGCAAAACAGCCAATGTAGTTCTTGATGTTACTGCATTCAAAGCTGTACAAATACTCCAAGCAATGCTCTCAACTTTTCTTTATGAACATTTTTTTCTTTCTACCTTCGTGTCTCTTGTCTGTATAGCCTCTTCTTGTATAAAAACTCGAACTAGAGTCTTACACAAACAAGAAAACCAACAACTCCAAGGAAATATAAAATTAATAAATAAATAAATTAGTTTTCAAAAATGGTTTCCTTATTCAAACCAAAGATCTTATCAAAGATTTTGTCAAAGTCAAATATATATGGACTCTTGAGAGCTTTTGAAAAGATTTAATTATGGTAATTACTTACCATTGCTTTAGGACTAAGAAAGAGCACAATAAATAAATAATAAAATAGGATGTCCCTATTTTACCCTTATAATTGTTATATGTAATCAAACAGAAAGGCGTCGACGGAGTTGAGGAGATGCTCATCATTGTGGATAGAGAGGGAAAGAGAAGTTTTATTATTGATTTCGTCGTCCATGGTTTCAATTAGCCAATCAAATTTAATGATGGGATATTCCAAAGAACCAAGATTTCCCCAAAACTTTCAGAAAATCGAGATCGGGAGACTGTGGTATCAAACTTCTAATGCGGATTGGAGCTATTACGATGAGTACTAATCCGAACCATACCTTCTTCGTTAACAACACCACATATGATCATTAAAAAGCTAACAAGCGAAGTAAAATAAATTAGGTAGTAAGAAGGATGAAGAAACTCAAATTTTGGTGGCACGGCTATTCAAAGAAGCCAAGCTCGAAAATGAGGGTTTTTTGAGAAATGAGAGATACGGGCTGCCTCCTTTAAGGGGAGAAAATTGAAAGGTTTTGTTGCGATTATATTGATAACAAATTAATGGTGCAAGTTTCGAGGATTTTACTTTTTTTTTTTTATCGATTTCCTTTCCGATGGCCGGTGATAATAATAGTACTTATTAAATAAATAGGAGTTACCTTTGTTTTGTTTTTGGCGGGATTTTGACTACCTTGCGTGTGTATATATATATATATATATATATATATATATATATATATATATATATATATATATATATATATATATATATATATATATATATATATAGATTGTAATTATTGGGGATCACCCATGCAACTGGTTTAAGATTCATGTCCCTAGCTGTAATTTGTAGATATAGAAAAAAACATAACATGACATTGTGTAATTAAAATAATACCATTATATCCCAAAGTTGAAATACACATGTTTACCTTTGAGTTGAGATAGAAAGTTTCGAGTCTACTTAAAGCCAGTGTTCTAAATCTCCCCGTCTAGATGCTAGACGTCTCTCCACCGCCGCGAATTTCTTAGTTGCCGTCTAATCGGCCAAGTCGACGTCTACGCCAAACCCCGCCGACCTTAATTTATTTTTGTGGCGTGCGGTGACTAGAGAAGGAGGGGGGGCAAACTGGAGAAAGAATGAGAAGTGGTAATGGTAAGGAAGAAAGGGAGGTAGAAAGAAGAGGGGTTTGATTTTGTGGATATTCGATCGGCTAAGAGAATGGATAGATTAAAGAGTTAGATTTAGGAGGAAAGAGATTGAAGGATGAAAAAAAAGAGGAGAATCGGTCTATCGGAGAGAGATAGAAGAAAAAAAGAAATGAAGAAAAAAGTGTTGCTGGTCTGCCAGATAGAGAGAAGAAAAAAAAAAAAGATGAAAAAGAAGGGGGAAGTCTCCGAACTCAGAATTTAAAATGAGGAGGGACTATGGATGATAGGTTAGACTATGATTTATAGGGGTAGTAGGTAGGTAGAGCAATATATATATATATATATATATATATATATATATATATATATATATATATATATATATATATATTAGTTTTAAACTTGGCTGGTTCATTACTTTGGGGTTATTGGGAATTGAAATTAGTGGTAGGTTTGTATATTTCAGTTCATTTTACAAATATAGACAAGTGTTTAATAAAATGATAAACATAAAAAAAATTAAATTTGTAGTCAATGTGTTTGATCTTTGATGCAAATTATCAAAAAATAGTAATTATATCTTAATTCTATGTCCCGATTAATCCCCTAGATGCTAGTGTGCCGCCTAACGATTTGTAAAACCTTGCTTAAAGCCAATTGGTTCAAGGACGAAATAAAATTAAAAAAAATGACACACCCTCCCTAAAAAGTGTGTAGTTTGGTTTTTATGCACTGAAAAAAGAAATTAACTTTATTGTAAATAATAGGATAGTGTGTGTTTTTCAATAATACCTATACGAGAATGAGACTCTCAACAAAGTTCGAATCAAGTAAAGGTAAAATGATAAAGAGAAATTCTTAAATATTAATTAAAAAGTGATTATTTTCCGAAACCATCTAAAAAGAAACACTCCCTCCATCCCTAAAATACATTCCTTTTTTTTTGTCCGTCTGAAAAAAATTGTTTTATTTGTGAAGTTTCCTTTTAAAAAAATATTTTTACCATTTTAATTTTCTTCTAAATTACATGTACATGAGTTTTAAAGGAAATTACATATGTTATCAATATTATTAATAAGTTAACTGCTTTTTAAAACCGTATACAAGGTCCAATATAACAATAATTTAAGGGTAAAGGGAGTATAATTTATTTTAAAGACACATCTATAATCTATAATTATTACAAAAACAAAAACTATTGTTATTCATATGATAGTTTTATATTTATTATTTCCCTCCTATAATAAACACCATCCATTACTCACTATACCATAATCATTTATTTCTTTAACACAATTTTTTCTACTATTTTGTTATTATATATATATATATATATATATATATATATATATGTATGTATGTATGTGTGTGTGTCTATATTTCAAACATTAAAAAAAGATGAAATTAATCAGTTCTTTGAAACATGATATTATGACGAATATTGTGATATACTATCAATTATAGATAATTATTTTTCTAGTTTATTTAAAGTTGTTTAACTTTTTCATATTTAAGTTTTAATTATTAATTTACTTTTTATATATTACAGTCACAAAAAATATTATTTCTATATTTCGATACATTGCATTACACATGTGGATTATTCGCACGAGCCACGAGATTCTCTCAGTTCCATCCGAATTGGTAATGTTTGAAAAATATAGGAGTATAATGGAGTAATATTTACAAAGGAGGATAATCAGTAATGAATGAATCTTGGGAGAAACCATGGCACGCGCGAGCAGTGTCCTTGTTCCCTAGCGCACAAGTAGTTAGAACGCCACACCTACCTCCTTTCTTTCAAATTTCTTATGAACCCTAACAAACAATCCTTTCCCAGGTTAGATTATTGGTTCGTTCACTCAAAACTTTACACTAATAGATATAGGTAAAATCGATGCCTCCTCGATCGGCGAATCGCAGGGCCTCGGCTAGGGCCAAGAAATCCACTCCTACATCCAAACAGCCGAACCTCGAATCCGCTAATCTCGCCCTCGATGAAATAATTCCGCCCCCCGATTCGGAAATTAAAGAACACCAATTGCCGCCATCAGAAGTGAATGCCATTAAATTGGAAGATGAATTGGCGGAGGCGAAAGTTCAAGTCGAAGAGTCGGGACTGCCACATCCAGTGATTGAAGCAGTTTACAGTGAAACAGCTGCAATTGACTGTTCTAGTGGCGGCCTTGAAGGTGTGGCTGAAGATTTTGTTAAGGAGGAAATGGTTGAGGCGAGTGCTGATACTGTAATGGAGGATGGCGCCAATGCGGATACTGCCAGAATGGAGGGTATTGAGAATGGGAGTGTACATGAGAAGAACCATAACTCAAACCCCGAGGATTTAGTGCAAAATGCTGAGAATGTAGATGAATGGAACAGAGAAAATGGAGTGGAAGTGGAACATGATTTGGGTGAAGCTATTTCCAGTGGTGGCTGTCAACCAGTGTTGACCCCAGGTACGGATTTGGTTGATCATAGGAATCTGTAATCACGTATCCTTAAGCATAAGCACTTTATGTAAACACAAACCTGTATATTTCGGATAATATGCCTTCAGTTTTAGGTATACTTAGTTTATGGTACTGGATTTCACAAACATACATCGTACATTATATCAAGTGTCTGATTATAAAGTTTGTATTCGGGATTGTTCTGATTACTTATAGTTGTTGGAAGGTTTGAGTTGGAGGGGTTCACAGTAGATAATGCTATAATAGTCATATACCCTTTAGTGAAGCTTTAAGGTTACTTTTACATACAAGGGTTTGGGTTGCTCTAGAAAAGGTTAGTTGAACCTGTTTGGATCCGGATGAAGAGACAAGATAATTGTATGGAGATGGTCAAAGAAGCACCAACTCCGACACATTTTCATGAAGCGACAAGTAGTTTTCTAGAAGGTACCACACTACTAACCAGGGACACGTTATAAGAAATATAATACATTTATTTTTGTTTGTCTAAACTATAATAATAACATAAAAACTAATAGTAGATCAGAACTGACAATATAACCTTTAGACTATTAGTAGATCAAGAGATAACAACACAACCTTTTCTTTAAACCAACAAATTGAAAGCCTGAAAGCAGCATAATTAACCAACAAATCTGTGCACTTATTCATCATTCTTGTTGAAAAAGGAATCACATTTATTCTACCCTTTAGACAAATGTAAATTTTCAATCTCTCGTGCATAGGACAGTGATTGTTCTTTTGCCTTCCTCTCTCTTCCTCTCTTTCTTGACTCCACTCTGCTGTTCTGTCTCTCCTTTCGACTGTTAGAGCAAAGGACTTATATTTCCTCTTGTTCATTTTTTAGTTTTATTTGCAAGATCTTTTTTTTTTCTTCCCAATTGGGCCTCAAACATTATATGAAACTTGCATTTTGGCCTGTGTGTCCCCTACATGTTCAAGGGGCGTGGGTAAAAAAACAAATTCCTACACTTTCAAGTGTGTTCAGGATGTGTCCTAGTGTGTCAATACTAAAAAAATTAAAATAAAAAGTTGTCCTAAACTATTGATGTTATTTTGAAATTTAATAGTGCTGAATCATCTTTTTAGCATTCGGGATCAGCTCATCTGTTACAAGGATAGGCATTATACTTCACCTACTCTTTTTATCTGCGCTCATGGACATGTCTCATGCGTTGTCCTTCATCTAATGGTCAACTAGTTCTTGGTTCAAACCTTCCAGTTACCGGTCATCAATCTGCATTCAAAATGGAGTAACCATCTTTTTGATGGTAATGGAGTAACCATCTTTTTAGTTCACATACGAGAAATATAGATAATATAAAATGATGCCAGATCTCTGAAGATTAGGAGAAGCGTACTTTAAGAAGAATTTATCATCATATCATGAGATATGGAGCCCCATTATTTGCCTTGTACAAGGTATCACAGTGATCTTAGCTTGTCATGTCACTCCTCAAGTAGTTGAAGTCATAACTCCTGTAAAGAGCTCAATAAGTAGGATAAGTTGATGATAACCTTCCTTCTTCTGAAACTTTGCAAAGATATTAAGAAGGTCCTGATGCATGCTAAATTTGATGGTAAATGAAGGTCTTGTGCTGTAGTAATGATGTGTGATGGTTATGAGCACACTGACATATGGCGTTTTTATAGGAATAGAATTACAATTTGGTGATAAGTATGTTGGTTGATGAGGGTTTTCCTACAAAATTGTCATGTAAATTGAGGGAAATTGTGTTTCAAGCCTTTTTTTTTCTTCTCTTCAGTTTATCATCCCACTATTAATGCAGGATCTTCGTTAAGTTCAATTATGGACATTCCATTACCAATGCTTGGTAATATATACCTTGAGAAGTATGGAATAGATAAGTATACAGAAGGTTAGACCTCACAATCAAAGATTTGGAAGAGGAGATCAGGAGACTTGATGAAAGAGCTGGGGGAGGAGCGAGAAATGAGGTTGAGGTAAGTCGTAGAGAGGACCTCATTATAGAGCTGGAATGCCTTCTTAAAAGTGAGGAGATAAGTTGGAGGCAAAAGTCCCGAATTCAGTGGTTAAGGGAGGGAGACAAAAATACTAAATTTTTTCAGTGTACGGCGAGTGTTCATTCTGCAGCGAATCAGATTCATAAGATCACTATAGATGGCATCACACTGCAAGATTCTGCAGATGTTAAGAAAGGTATTGTGGATTTCTATCAAAATCTGTACAGGGACAGAAGTGAATGGAGAGCTGATCTGGGTGGAATCAGTTTCAAAACTCTGAATTCTGAAGATGCTGATGGTTTGGAACATGTGTTTACAGAGGAAGAAGTGGTGGCAGCTTTGTGGAGTATGAGTGGGACAAAGCCCGGGGCCTGATGGTTTTTCCTTGGCCTTTTTTCAGCACGTGGGAAGTGGTGAAGGACAACATTTTGAAGGTTTTCAATCACTTCCATGATAGCTTGCGGTTTGAAAAGAGCCCCAACGATGCCTTCATTGTGTTGATTCCAAAGAAGAAAAGAGCCAGTGACGTGAAGGATTTCAGGCCGATCAGTCTAGTTAGCAGGGTGTACGAACTCATCTCTAAGGTGATGTCTCAGAGGATGAGAAAGGTGTTGGGCAAGGTTATCTCCAAAACTCAGCATCCTTTTGTCAAGGAGAGGCAAATCCTTGATGCGTCGTTGATCAACAATGGAATTTTGGATGCTAGGATTAAAAGTGGAGTTCCGGGAATTCTCAGCAAGTTAGACATTGAGGAGGCGTATGATCATGTAAATTGAGGCTTTTTGTTATACCTTATGTGAAGGATGGGGTTTGGTTATAAGTGGAGGAGGTGGGTCCATTTTTGCATCTCTTCACCTAGGTTCTCGGTGTTGGTAAATGGAGAACCCGTTTTTTCCCGAGTTCGAGGGGCTTGAGGTAAGGAGATCCTCTTTCCCCGTTTTTGTTCATCATAGTTATGGAGACCCTTAGCAAACTTATGGAGAAAGCTGCTTTGGGTGGTTACATTAGTGGGTTAAGAGTGGGTGGGGGTGCTAATCCGGAGACGTTGGTGTCCCATCTCCTTTTTGCAAATGACACCCTAGTCTTTTGCGGCGTGGAGCAGTCCCAATTGGGTTATCTAAGGATGGTGCTGCCTTTCTTTCAGGCGGCCTCAAGGCTTCATATCAATATTTCCAAAAGTGATATTATTCCAGTGGGCAATGTTTAGGATGTAGGGGCTTTAGCCTCCTTTTTTGGTTGCAAGGTTGCCAATCTTCCGTGCGTGTATCTTGGCTTGCCTATCGGAGCCTTGTTTAAAAACAAAAAGATGTGGAATTCAGTGGTTGAAAGATTTGAACATCACTTGGCGGGTTGGAAGAAGCAGTATTTCTCAAAAGGGGGGGGGATTGGTTTTGGTAAAAAATATGCTATCGAGCATGCCTACGTATTTTCTTTCACTCTTCGTAGTTCCCGCTTCGGTCCGGAATAGATTAGAGAAGCTGGAGAGGGATTTTGTGTTGGTCTATAGTGCGGAAATTTCACCTTGTCAAATGGGATACAGTTTGCTCTAGATTAGGGAAGAGGGGTTTAGGTATAAAGAACATCAAGTTATTTAATGAAGCTTTGCTTGAGAAGTGGCCGTGGAGATATTTTTTAGATAAGGGGGCCTTTTGGAGGAAAGTGGTGGAGAGCAAGTATGGTACATGGAATCATTTATGGTTTCCAACAGAGATTACCGAGGCTTTTGGGGCAGGAGTGTGGAAAGACATTAGAAAAGGATGGAATGCTTTTGGTAAAAATATATCGTTTGAGATCAGATCGGGGGCGACGGTGAAGTTTTGGAAAGACTTATGGTGCGGAGATGCTTAGATCTTTTCCAAAGCTATTCTCTATGGCTAGGGAGGAGGATAACTTAATTAGCTCGGTGCTCTTTTTAGAGCGAGGTCGAGTGTCTTGGAACCCGACGTTTAGAAGAAATTTTGAGGATTGGGAGATGGATTCGGTGACAAGATTTTTTGAGCTTCTTTATGCCCAAAAAGTTGGTTGTGAGAATGATAGGGTGATTTGGGAAGGGACGAAAGACAACAAATTCTATGTCAAAGGCATTCAAAGCTGATGGAAAGGGAGGGGTTACCATTCCCATTGAAGTCGGTATGGAAGACAGTAGCTCCAAGCTGTGTAGCCTTTTTTGTGTGGGAAGTGGCGAATGAGGCGATCCTAACCGGGGATAATATATGAGGAAAAGAGGGATGATATATGTTAAATGATGCTTTTTGTGCAAGGAGAGTGAGGAAAGTGTAAATCACTTGGTTTTGCATTGCCTGGTGGTTGGGGTATTGTGGAATTTTATGTTCAGTTTGTTCAAAGTGGCATGGGTGCTTCCGGAGACCTCTAAAGACTTATTGTGGAGCCGGAGATATTTTTGGCTGAGGAAGAATATAAATACTTTATCGGAAGTTGCTCTCTTGGGGGTGTGGTGGACAGTTTGGAAGGAAAGAAACCGTAGAGCTTTTGACAATGAGGAAGGACCCATTTCAGATTTGAAGAGTGTTTTACTCCAGCTCCTGTTTGCATGGTGTGCAGGCGTGCTGGGGCTGAGCATTCACATATCCCCTCACCATCCTCTTTTGTAGATTGTGTGCATAACTTTCCTATATCTTAGTTAGACCTTTGGTAGAATATCCTTCTTGTGTATAAAGGATGCGTCACCTGTTTTGACGCTTTACTATCAGTACAGTTACCATTAAAAAAAAAAAAAAATATATATATATATATATATATATATATACCTTGTGAGAACCTAGGTTGCTCAATAAGTACATTTTTCAAATGTTAATGAAGTTTTGTTTGAAGGTCATCAGGTTCTGTTTTGAACCTTTAGTTAGTAGAAATTTCAATCTATTTTGTATGTGTGGTGACGCTGAAGGCTAATTGATGCAGGACAGATTCTTACTCAGTCAAAGAAGGTCTTTTGGTCAATAGAAAGTGTCCTTGGTAGATTAGGATTAGTATTTTTATTTGTTAGTTGTGTTGTTAATTAGGAAAATATTTATTAGTTTTTGTCCTAGCCCTAGTATAATTTGGAGAATCTCAGCTTATAAATATCGATGTAATGCCTTAAAATTATTGAGAGAAACAATTAGTTTCAGCGCAGATAGGGACCAGTGCAAGATTGGGGGGGGGAGACAGAGTGTGTGTCTAACGCGCACCGTGGTAAGGACCGGTGCAGGGGAGCGGAGAGCTGGGGAAAGGACAATAGTACCATCAGACCTGGCAAGGGAACGTGGCCTGCCAGAAATTCAAAATTCAAAAACTCTAAACATTACGTTGCCGTTTCGGATAAGAGATAGCAAGGTGGAGCTAAGGGTTTAGACAAGGGGAAGCTTAGTGGACTGGATATATGCTCAGGTGAAGGCCCAAGTAATTTTTTTGAGCTGAATGGTAGCAGTAATGAGGGACTTAGGGAAGGCTTTTTGAGTGGTAAAGAAGTCCAAGAAGGAGGTGTGGGTATTTTGAGTGGGCCTTTCATTTCAGTTTTAGGAGATGGTCTTCAAGCCCATAAGGAGGCTAGTAGCGTTAAGTTGTGGGTGAGTCCAGCGTATTCCAACGATGTAGAATCAAGCTTTGGTAACAATTTTGAGCGGAGTTCAGTGGACTTAGACTGCTTCATTCGTACGTCTGTCACTTGTTCTCTTAAATCGAATCCTCATCCGACAAAAACCTTTGTGGTTCGGAAACCTCTGAGGAAGGGCTCAGTGATGAAGCGAACCCTGTTAGTGGGAGTCCGACCCCATCGGCGAACTTTGAGGAAGACCCTCAGGTCGTATTCAAAGACAGTGTGTTTGAGACGCAAGTGCCAAATGAAGTCGGGGTGGATTTGGAGGCGGATAATAGTGACGACAAAGTGGAAACGGTAGATGAAGGACACACTAATTTGGAAAAACTAGGAGAGAAGAGCACAGAAGGGGAGGGCTCGAGGCAGTTAACAATACGGGTCCAGGAAGTCGGGAATGTGGCAAGGAAATTGTGAGAATGGATGAGGCTCCGATTGAGAAACAGGTAGAGGTAATGGTCGAGCTACAGGACGAAGTGATTGTCTGCACTCCGATTTCTGTGGTTAGGCCTGAAGACCTTTTTGTAGCCGAATCACAGCACAGTCCAGGGGAACTGGAGGATATCTCTCGTTGGGCGGAAAGAAGGGTCAAAGGCTTCGGTAGATATTTGGTGGTTTCCTGCGCTGGTTATGAAGAGAAAATCTTGACTCTTATCCGGGATATCGAGAGGGGTCAGAAACTGGAAAAGATGGGCAGCAGGGTCGAGAGCAAGAAAAGTCAGGCGAGATGTACGAGGGAGTTACAACAGCTGGGGTGTGTTCTAAATTTTGATCAGGAGGATATGTCAGATCAAGAGGGTAGGGGTGGGTTAGGGAGGAGGTGTAGAAGTGTACTGTAAATATGGATTTAAAAATTATATTGTGGAATGTGAGGGGTTTGAATGATTTGTCGAAAAGAGATGTGATCTGTGCAGCGGTCAGAAGGTGGAAGCCTCATGTGATTTGTTTTCTAGAGACTAAATTGGAAAAAATAGATAGAAAGGTGGTGTATAGTGTGTGTGTGGGGGGGGGGATAGCTGGACACATTGGGAGCATTTAGCAGCAGTTGGTGCAGCTGGTGGAATTTTAATTATGTGGGATAGTCGATATATTTCCAAATCAGGACTGATGGTTGGTCTTCACTCAATTTCTTGTCTGTTTAAAATGGTGTCAAGTGATTCCGTTTGGATATTTTCTGGGGTTTATGGGCCTTGCTCGGATATTTTAAGAAGGAAGCTCTGGGAGGAGTTAAGGGCAGTATATGCCAATTGGAAAGTCCCTTGATGTGTAGGTGGGGACTTCAATGCAGTCAGGTTCCCTCACGAACGTTTGGGATCAAAGGTGTTAGCTCAATCTATGGTCGAGTTTAATGACATTATCAATAGTTTGGCTTTGGTGGACTTGCCTTTAGCGGGGGGGGGGGTCGTTTCACTTGGTTTAGAAACAGCGACAGGAATCAAAGCTCTAGGCTGGATAGATTTCTTTTGTCTGCAGATTGGGAAGAGTGTTTGGTTCTTCTTTTCAGGTGTGCCTTCCAAGGGTAACTTCAATTAAAGAAAATGACAGTGCCTAAATAGAAGTTGTGATTAAAGAAATTGACACTGCCTAAACAAAAGTTGCGATTAAAGAAAATGCAATAGTTGAGGGGGCACATTGCTTCAATTAGTAGTTGAGGGGGCAATGTGAACCCAATCCATAGTTGAGGCGGGTATTGGTAATTTACCCTAAAAAGAACACGAAATAGAGCATGTTAAACAATAAATTAAAGAAAACACCAAATAACAAAATTACATACAAAGCATATACTTGGACATACCACTGTATTGATCGAAGTTGTAATACTTAAGGTACAAAACAAAACAAACTTACACGTAAATAGATAAAATGAAAACAAGTATTAAGCAAATCAGCTCAAACAAAATAAAAATAAATACAGCTACATTACATATAAAATTGAATTACTACGTTTTTGAAATATTTAATAAATAACAACTATTAAATTTCTACATTTTGGAAACTAAAATAAGCACATAATATAAATGTTAAAAATAAAACTACAAACTAAGCATACACACATAATCTTTCCCGATTAAGTCATCTTGTTCGACCGAAACAACATTCAACATTTTCGAAAGAAAAACTAACTCAAAACAAAATGCAAATATATACAATGTTACACTAAACACAAACAAAACTACATTTTGAAATATTTAGAGATAAAACAACTAACATTTAAATGTTTACATTTTGACAAGTAATAGAATTAATACTACAAATTTCACCAAGCAAACTAAAAAGGGTATGCAATATTACATCGAGTTTTACCTTTACAACTTGAAATTTTTAGTAGGTTGGCAATGAAAACCTTGTTTAGGCTATTGAAATTGTGCTTCCCTTGTCTTGCTTCCTAGAGAAAGGAAGGTTTTGTTGTTGTTGTGGTTGTTGAGATTGTCGGTGATGTTACCCTGAGTGTAAGCTGAGAACGAGAGATAGTTTGAAATGATGGGTTAATTAATTGTGGTCGTGTTGTGATTTGAATGAGAGAGGGAGAGTTGTTTTTGTGTGTGAAGTGTTCTGTTGAGAGGGAGGGAGCCGAAAATGGAGGGAGGAAAAATGAGAGAGGGAGACGGGTGTGAGCTGTAGTTTTTTTGAGGGAGGGCTGAATGAAAGAGCCGGATGGAGAGAGTGAATGATCTGTGCCTCTTTTTTTTTTTTGATGGTCAGAATGAGTGGGAGTGTTTTTTTTTTGGGTTAAATGTGAGAGTTGTGGAATGAGAGAGGGATTGAGATAGTGAGGCGAGAATGGAGGAGAGATATGGGGGGAAATGAGGGAGAGTGAAAGTGATGAAGAGGTAGAGTGGTTGTAGGTTTGGTCTAGGAGTGATAGATAGGGAGAGAGAGGCATGGGCTAGTTTTGAAAAAAAATGGAAAAGTAATGATGGGAAATGGGGGCCGGCCAATGTGATACTTTTCTTCTGTTCTTCTCTTGTCTTTTCTTCTTTTCTTGTCTTTTCGTTTCCTTGTTCATTTCTTTGTTATTTAAGCACCTGAAACATGTAAAAAGCTTTTATTAATCCATTTTGTAATAATGATTGGACAAGATAAAATAGGGGTACAAGTTTGGGGTGTCTACACTTCCACCTTCATTAATGGTACATAAATTAGTTTTGTTGTTACAGAAATAAACTCAGCTGAAGTATTGGCTGCCGCTGCTGAAAATAAGTGCGGTAGCAACAGTGTTCTTGTTGGAAAAGAAGACTGTATTGGGGAAGTAGAGGGTGAGGAGAGTGATGATGATGATCGTGAGGAAGATAACAACGGCAATCAAGATGATGAAGATCCTTCTTTATCTCTTGACGTTTCCCTCACAGCTGCTAAGAAAGATAAGAATTTAGAAATTTATGTTGGAAGACTGGACAAGGAAACTGTCGAAGATGATCTGATTAAAATTTTTGGAAATTTTGGGGAGCTCAAATCGACAAGGATTGTAAGGAATCCAACTACAAAGAAGAGCAAAGGATTTGCATTCATTCAATTTGCCTCCGCAGATCATGCTAAGAATGCTCTTTCTGAGTTGAAGGATGGACTTGAGGTATATGGCATATTACTTTCTGTATATTTTACGGTTTTACCTAGATATAAAGAAAAAGAGAAAGAAAAACCTTGTCTGCAAATCTTATCTTCAAATACCAATAGCCAGTAACACATTTTTTTTCTTCTCAAGGTGAAAGGCAAGCGTGTTAAGATATCAGCAGCAAGCCAAGAGAATGACACAATTTATGTTGGAAATATTTGCAAAACATGGTCAAAAGAAGATGTAAGGTTTTCACATGCTCCATGTCGTCCCCTTTTTCTTCTTCATGTTAATAAATGTAAATTCTGTTAATAGCTGCAACTTTAGTTTGCACGTGTTGTACTGTAATAGTTTCACACCTTTTCTTCTCCAATCTATTATCCAAATGGATATACTCTATTACAGTGACGTTTTTTGTCTATTATCCTGAATTCACTACCTAAACCTACATGACTCCAATTTCTTCTTGAAGGTGTTGGGAACATTGAAACAGTATGGCATTGAACATTTTGAGGAGATACATTTGCCAGATGATCCGAAGAATGATGGAAAGATTAAAGGTTTTGCTCTATTGGAGTTCAGTACCCACTCGGATGCAATGACAGCTTTTAACCGACTAAGGAAGCCTGATGCTGTTTTTGGCTGTGATAAAAGTGCGAAGGTTATTTTTACACAAACTCCAATGCATCCAACTGAGGAAGTTTTGTCCCAGGTAACAAGCCCAGTTCATGCTTCTACATGTTGATTCTTAAAAGATTTAAAATTGCAGAGTTCATCCGTACTTGGTGCTGTTATAACATTGAATCACTACATGTAGCCTTACATGTCATAATGTGAATGGAACTTTGTGAAACATATTGAGGAGGTACGCTTGCCGGATGGTAATGGACGAGGATCTATTCTGATATATTGCATGCTCAATTATATTTGTAGCGTGCCATACTTAAATGATTACATTTTGTAGCATTCACATAAACATGTTTCGGATGTTGTTGTTTAGTATTGTGATTGTAGACAAGTTCAGTGTAACTAGCACATTTCCACCAAGCCTATTCAACCAAAACTAACTACTACTAATTACTACAGTTTTCTTGCCGAACACTCTCATGCTCTGTGTGTATTTCTGCTTGATACAAAGCAAAATGGTTTTCTGCGAGTGTTTCCAATCTCATTAAAGACAGGTGTTAAAAATGACTCATGCCTGACTTCACTTCATGATTCCAAGGTGCCAAGGAGGCTATATCATTTGTAGCTTTGAGACGTCGATTGAGATACCGAGAGGGCTCACAGTCTTAAAATGCTTTGTGTGTGTAGACATTGTCAACCAGATCTGGACGAGATAGATTTTGGGTTAACCATGAGTTAAAGATACATCATGGTATTTGATTCTCTCTCTGCTTTCTATGCAACTGGTGGTGCTGTTGGTTTTGCTGTTGGCTATGTTGGGTATGCTGGTTCGGTGAAGAAATTGATGGATGTCAAATAGATGGAAAGATAAATGATGGGCGTCAATTCATACATTCAGTCTGCGCTGTGAAGCAATTTAGTTACCGAGGTATTTGAATGTTGTACATTGTTACAATTGGTTGTCTGACGGGATGACTGAAACTCTAGACATAGTTGAGGGGGGAATTGATTTACCTTAATATTTTTTATGGTGATTATGGAAGAAACTAATGATATAAAGCGAATAGGTTTTCTTCGTAGGGATTGTTGGGATTTAGTCAGCTGAAATAATAACAGAAGGCTCGGTCAAAAAAATCACTATTGAGATTTGGCGGTTCAGATTTGCTTTTGGTAAGATATTAGTAAATAGGAAAAGGTATAGGTTCGTCACAATAAAAGTGTTCCAAGTTTGACTTCTTACCATTTTATCAAGTATGTGGTTTTTGACCACACATTTTTGACACATTAGTTGGGAGTCAAAGTTCGGATATATTTAGGAGCCCTAGCATTGCGATTTAATGATATGTTTAGGAGTATTTTATGTCCAAGAAATTACAAATATACGAGGAACAAACTGGCAAAAAGAAATTGAGAGTGTCTGCGAGGATGTTTATGGAACATTAGAAGAATGCTTGAGATGACAAAAACTTGAAGGAAAATGACGATAATATCATTTTCCAGGCGTGATGGAAAACATTCAATGTGGTCAACATCAGTTATAATAGTTTGTGTTTCAAGTTTTTGGAGAGAAGCAGAGGCAGAATCCATGAAGCCATTTTCTCACTCGAAGAAACATTATGGATCTGCGAATGAATGTGGAAAGCCTATTCCCAGCGTTGTCTGTTTTGGAAGAAGATATCTGCGAGAGGGTGCAAGGTTTTGTTTGAAAAGGCAAGGAAACAACAGGGTATATTTCTCAGAATCTCAGCTTGTGGCACTGGAAGGCATGCTGCTATCTATGTTCCGAAAGTGGCTCCAAATCTTGGTTGGGGAATGATAGCCGGGAGAATCAAGAGATTTTCAGGGAGCGACTGCGATAGCAGGGGCAAATCTTATAAAGTGGCGGAAATTTCTCCTTGGCTTAACTTGGGTCATGTTATTGAGACAGGTAGAGGTGATTCCTCCACAGATTTCAAGGTGGATGAGAGGTCATACGATGGTCATTTGAAGTTCCTTAGTCGATGTTTAATAGGGAGAGTGGGAGCCCTGGAAGACCCCAACCCACCAAAAGATGAAGTTCAGCGGTGGGTTAATATTCAATGGAAGGTAGCCGGAGGTGTTAAGTCTCTGAAGTGAGTTAGAAATGCTTTCTATTCACTTTCCCATCCCTTGATGCAGCTAGATGCATTATGTATATGAAGAGGTGGGTCGTTAATCGCAGCGCGTTGCATCTGGAAGTTTGGGATCCGGTGGGTATGTGTTATTGCGAGAGACGAAAGCCTAAAGAAGTCTGGGTTAGGGCTTTTGGTCTTCCTTTGCATCTGTAGAGTAATTCAATCTTCATAGAGATTGGGAACAGGTGTGGCGGTTTTGTGAGGGTTGATGAAGCCACCGAAAATAGGTTGGATTTGAGATGGGCTCGCATATTGGTTCTACATAAGGAAGATTTGCCGGCGAACGTGCGTATTGGGGTAGGAGGTAATTTTGTAGTTCTGATATGGGCAGAAACAGCGGCGTTATGAGCTCCAGGCGTGTGAGGGCAGAAGAAGGAAGGACGACACCAGCAGATGACTTTGCAAAGAAGGCGAGTGGTTCTCACGCGAGCAAGCAGGAATTGAGGCAGATGAAGGAGGTATTTTGGGATTTTTCTTAAGGGAGGTGGGCTAGGGCGAGGCCCATTTAAGCGGATAGAAAAGGGCAAGGCAGTTTGGGTACCTCCAAAGTCCAATTTAAATGCAGTTTAGGAGAAGGGGGCCACAGGGGGTATTATTAGTGGCCCTTTTAAATCAGTTTTTTATAGTAGTCCAGGTTGTAGTGAGGGCTGTGGATCTGGGTCGGGGAAGATAGCAGATCAGATTATCACTGAAGATATGGCCCATGCTGTAAGGTGTATGATAATGAACCAATGACGAATTCAGACGTGGAGGATGACATGTCTTTATGGGTAAAGAGAAGGGCTAGAAATTCGGAAAGTTTCTTGGGGTCTCCTGTTCAGGCTTCGAAGATAGTATTCTGAAACTACTGTTTGAAATTGAGAAGAGCTGGAGAACTTCAGGAGATGTCAACAAAAGTGAAAAAACAAAGGAGCAAGGAAAAGGCAAAAGGGAAACAAGAGCTTAAACGACTTTGAGGCGGGAGGCGAGGCTGTAGCGCCTCATGTGTCCGAGGTGAGGCGATGTGCAAGAGGCGATGAAAAGGTGACGCCTTTGGCGCCTTTTTGAAAGGCGAGAGGCGGTGAATAGGCGCTCACTTAATTTTTTAATATATTTTTTTAGTTTCTGCAGGACCAAACCCTCTGACTTCGAAGTTGACTGCCAGTAACCCTTCAATTTTTCTTTCATGCTTTCCCTCATCAGTTCAGAAAGAGGACCATATGTTCAAGTTAGCGCATCTCTTTCTCTATTCCCTTCTTCGATCAGGAAAAGTAACTTTTTTTAAGTAAGTACTCTGTAGTTCGAAGTCGACTTCTATTTTAAAATAGACAGTATTCAGTTTTCGACTTCTATTTTTTTAAAAAAAGTTCAGACTTCAATTTTTTTAAATTAAATACTCTGTAGTTCTGTACTTTTTTTTGAACTTAAAAAAATATTTTTGAAACAAATTTACTGTCTATTTATTTTCGTTACTCTATTTTATTTTTTAAAACTATATATTAATGAGTTATTCTTAGTTCTTCCTACCCCGTACATTACTTGAGCTACTTGTTCAGTAGTTTGTTTATGTTATTGATAATATGTTATAACTTAGTTTCATGTATTATGCTCACTTATAACATGTTTTGTTGAGATTTGTTTAGTTATATATATTTTATATATTTTTCCTTAGTATTTTTTCCGTGAGCGCCTTTTTGGCGCCTTTTTAGCGCCTCGCCTCTCGCCTCAAATTTGGACTTATCGCCTTTTTGGCGCCTCTCAACTTTGATAACTATGGCCATGAGGAAAGGTTGTTAATCTGGTTGTTTTCTGAATTTTTGCAGAAAGTTCTATTATGGAGTTACACATTATTTCTTTGAATGTGAGGGGGGTATCATGACGATGGAAAGAGAGTTTTGCTTAAGGCGGCTTTGAGAAGTTGGAAGCCACATCTAGTTTGTATCCAAGAAACGAAACTGGAGATAGTGGATAGAAGAGTAATCAGTAGTAATTGAGGGGGGTAGATGGATAGAATGGGAATATCTGGGAGCAGTTGGTGCTGTAGGCGGAGTTCTGGTTATGTGGGATAGCAGGAAGTTCTCCAGATTGGGAGTTAGTGCGGGGTGTCATTCAGTCTCTTGTTGTCTTGAGATGTTTTCCAACGACAGTATATGGCTTTTCTCGGGAGTCTACGCCCCTTGTTCTAGAGTGAGCTGTAAGGATTTATGGGAGGAGCTAACAGCGGGGAAGCTTAGATGGGAGGTTCCATGGTGTATAGGAGGAGACTTTAATATTACTTGTTTCTCGCACGGGAGGAAAGGCTCCAGGGGTTTCTCTACTGCTATGTCAGAGTTCAATGAGTTTATTAATATGATGGGACTGATGGATCTTAATCTAGCAGGTGGCAGATTTAGGTGGTTAAAAGCAATGCACATCAGTGCTCAAGGATTGACATATTTCTTGTTTCCTTGGACTGGTATGATTGGTTCAAAGGCTCGTTTCAGTCTTGTTTGCCGAGAGTATTTTCAGATCATGCGCCTCTGTTGCTGCATTGCTAGAATATTTCCAAAGTAAAATCCCCGTTTAGATTCGAAAAACATGTGGTTAAAGGATCCTGGATTCTTGGGATGGGTAAGGAGCAGATAGACAATGTACGCGAGTAAGGGAGACCCGAGTTTCAATCTGATTAAAAAATTGAGGATGCTGAAAGATGGAGTAGGGAGGTTTTTGATAGAATAGATGTTAAAATTAAAAACCCGATGGAAGAAATCAGATACATTGATTCGAAGGAAGACTCCGAAGAGATTAATAAGGAGGATGAGTTGCGGCAAACAGAGGCAAAATTGGTTCTCAAGAAACTGTTGATCAGCGAGGAAATTAGTTGGAAACAAAAGTCTTGGGTGCAATGGCTCAGAGAAGGAGATAGAAATACAAAATTCTTTCACACTATGGCGAGTGTCCATAATAGGGATAATCAAATAAGGTACCTGAAGGTTAATGGGGTTGGGGTGGAGGATAAGGAAGCTATCGCGGAGGGTGTAGTGAGATACCATCAGATTTTCTATTCTGAAGAGGTTAATAGGTGCTTATAAAAAAAAGAAGAGGTTAATAGGTGTCTGAAGCTAGATGGGGTAACCTTCAATTTTTTAAAACAGGATGATAGAGCAGCAATTTTCGAAGGAGGAAGTGGTCGAAGTGCTCCATTCGATGAGTGGGGACAAACCTCCGGACCCGGATAGTTTTTCAATGGCGTTTTATAAACATTGCTGGGAAGTTCAAGAGTGATATTATGATTTTTTTCTGACATGTCCACAGGAACATGAAATTTGAAAAGAGTCTTAATGCTTCATTTATTGTCCTTATTCCAAAGAAAGGTGCTTGCGAGCTAAAAGATTTTAGACCTTAGTCTGGTTGGTAGCATATACAAGTGGTTTGCTAAAGTTCTTTCGCTTCGTTTGAGGAAGGTTATTGGTAAGTTAGTTTCAGAGTCTCGACATGCGTTTGTGGGGTAGAGACAGATGTTGGATGCGTTGATGATTGCTAATGAAGTAGTTGATACTCGTTTGAGAAGTGGGATTCCAGGTTTATTGTGTAAATTAGATATCTAAAGGACGTACGATAACGTTAGTTGGGATTTTTTGTTGTATGCAATGGAAAGGATGGGTTTTGGGGATAAGTGGCGGAAATGGATTCAGTTCTGTATTTCAATGGTTTGTTTTTCGGGCTTAGTGAATGGGGAGCCCGCTACTTTTTTGCTAGTTCAAGGGGTTTGAGGCAAGGAGACCCTCTTCTCCTTTCCTCTTCATTCTTATTATGGAGTCTCTGAGTAGACTCATTGAGAAAGCAGTGGCGGGAAGGTTTATTCGGGGTTTCTCGTTGGGAAGGGGCAGCGATACGGTTTCTCACCTTTTTGCTGATGATACTATGGTTTTCTGCGAGCCTGAAACCTCCCAATTGGGTTATCTTCGGTTGGTTTTGTTGTTATTCCAAGCGGTGCTGGGCATAAAGATTAATATCTCAAAGAGCAATATATTGCTGGTGGGGAATGTGGAAAATATTGCATCTCTAACTTCTTTTTTGGGGTGTAAGGTTGCTTATCTTCCTGCGGCTTACCTTGGCCTGCCCATTGGTGCTCCATTCAAAAGCTGTACGATGTGGAATCCGGTAATTGAGAAATTCGATTGGCATTTGGCAGGTTGGAAGAAGCATCTTTTGTCTAAAGGGGGTAGATTTATTCTGGTTAAAAATATTTGTCCAGTCATCCTACCTATTTTATGTCGATCTTTGTTCTCCCAGTCTTGGTGCGCAAGAAGCTCGAAAAGTTGGAAAGAGATTTTTTGTGGGGATATGAAGGAGATGTTAAGAAATTCCACCTAGTTAGATGGGAGAAAGTATGTGCTAGTATGTGGGATGGAGGGTTAGGTGTCATGAATCTCAGATGTTTAACGTGGCTTTTACTTGGGAAGTGGTTATGGAGATATGCTAGAGATAGGGAGTCGTTGTGGAGGAAAGTAGTGGTGGCTAAGTTTGGGGAAGGCGATTTTTTTTTGGCTTCCTAAGGATATTTCTGATCCGTATGGGGTGAGTGTTTGGAAAGGAATTACAAAAGGATGGAATGTTTTTCAAAGACATATTCAGCTGGAGGTCGGAGACGGTTGTAGTATTAGTTTTTGGAATGATAAATGGTGCGGTGATGAGGAGTTGCGTATAACTTTTCCAAATCTGTTTGAGATTGCCGCTGATAAGGAGGCCAGGGTTAGCTCTATTTTGCACAAGAATCGTGGCAGCATTTTGTGGAGCTCTGAGTTTCGAAGAAATTTGCTAGATTGGGAGATGGAGTCTGCTGATCAGCTCTTTAAGCTTTTGTATTCTCAAAAGTTGAGGGGAATAGGGCAGATAAGGTCCTTTGGCATAGAGCAAAAGATAAAAAATTCACGGTTAAATCATATTATCAAATTCTGAGAAACAGGGGCACTCCATGGAGAGCTATTTGGAAATCTAAAGCCCAGTAGAGTTGCTTTTTTGTGTGGGAGGTGGCGAATGAAGCTATTCCTACAGGGGATAACTTGAATAAACGTCATGTGGTGCACGTGAATTGGTGATTTATGTGTAAAGGGAACGGAGAAAGTGTCAATCACTTGTTGCATTGCCCGGTGGCGACAGTGTTATGGAATTTTCAGCTGATGGCTGATGATGGCTGAATACTGTTTGTTTTGACTGTTAAGAAGCAACTTACGAGTTGTTATAAGCTCGTGTGACTGTTTGTTAAAAAAAACTAAAAATGGCTGATTCAGAAGAAAATGACCAAAATACCCTAATGAATATAAGAGCTTTTTTTAACAAACTTGCATGCATGAATGCATGATAAACAATCAAATAACTACGTATTTTTTTCTAAATTCCATTAATATATAATTATAATACAATGTATTAATACTAAATATTATATTGCCTTTTATTAAATCAAAGTTAGAAATGTAAATACAAAATATGCAAGAATTAATGATATAAATCAAATTGTCTCATAATATTAGGTAATAAAGTAGTACACACTCATTCGCCACCATTACATATTTGATAACAAATGTTATTTCTCACAACATTCATCCCAAGATCTTCACTACCTAAAATAGGGCCACTAGGTTGGTGATTGGCAACACTAGGTTCCTCACGCTCATTAATTGGTATAAAATCATGTTGGTTATCATAACATTAAATTCACCTAGAATAAATAAAATTACATATAAAAATATGTAATATTCGTATAAAATTGACACATACGATCAATATTATAAATAGCAATGTTCAAATCAAATGAGCAAACTTTAAGGAGAAAGGAAAATAGATATTAATAAAATGAAGAACAACAAATAGTCGATCCACATGGAACTATAGATAACATGTGTAATACAAAGAAGGCATCACAAACAGCTTGGTGGTTCTGCTGGTAGCTACAAAATAACTTCTAGATGGTGATGCCCTATCATAACTACTACCTAAGCACACATTTCATTTTAAATCTTTCCAAAATGAAAAATTACAAGTCAGGAAAATTGACAACAAAATGCAAAATTTAAATGTAAATTTTTGTCAAAGAAACTCTTCAAAACTCATAATTGCGATTATTTTAAGGAACAAAGTTTGAACACAACGACGAATGAAGATGATTTTAATGGCAATCTGGAATATTGACAATAGAATGACAACAGACAATGCAATATTGGAACATACAGGATATGCAACTTAATTTTGGATTGTATTGGTGCTATAGATGAAAGAGGAGAAAATAGAGGAAGAAGAGGACAATCTTCATTCTATTGTATGGTCTGTTGTCATTCTATAGATAACATGTGTAATACACATACGGCATCACAGAAACCAGTGGAGCTGTGGAGGGTCTTCGAAGGACATATAATTGCAACAAAAGAGTTCCAATAACAAGATAGACAAGATTGCTAGAATAAGATACTTGATTATCTTTTGTTTTCTTGAATTATTGAGGTGATTATTGAAAATTTATCTATTATAAATTCTGTTTTGTTTGATAATGGGTGAGAGAACAAAAAATGAAAAATTATAAAGACAGAAAGATGGAGAAATAACTAACCAGAAGATGGAGATAGCGGGTGATGAAATCTGCTCCGTTTTCGTTCGTCTCTGACACCTCTCACCACCAGCTTGTTCCGATTCCCTTCTCTGCTCCTTTCCGCCCTTTGTAGATAATGGTGAATTAAACCTAAAAAGAAGGCGCAAAATAAACATCCGGGAAAGGAGAAGGGTAGGGTGGGAATACAAATGTTCATTAATGCTGGAGCATGCACGTGTGTTCTCAAAAAGCTTATTTTTTTGGCCTTTTGTCTTCAGCTTCTTTATGCAAAGGAAGGGTTGTACCTTACTTATTGACTTTTGGCTTAAAAGATGAAACAAACACTATAAATTTGGCTTATTAAAAGCCAAAAGCCTTCTTCAAAAAGCTGCGACAAACGACCACTTATTCTTTCTTGGGTGATGCCAGGTTCAAATATAGAGCTACTTTGATGTTGGCCTCTTTATAAACGTAGAAGGAGAAATAGGGCTTGGGAGGTAGTCCCTTAGGGGGGGTGCTGGGTTCTCTAGATGGAAAGGAATCGAAGGGTGTTTGATAATGAGAGGACTATTGCTGGTTTGAGGAATTCGCTGCTTCACACTGTCTTTTTGGTACACTGAAGGAGTGGAAAATCCCACTTCGTATATGGATTATTGTGCAGATTTTGTGCATAGCCTAACTTTAGTCTAATTTAGTATATGTATACTTCTAGTGTACAGACGTGTTACCTTGTTTGACACTTATTTATAATGCATTTACATTACTTATCAAAATAAATAAATTAGTAGGCTTATAATTTGGATCAAATGTTGAAGTCACTTGTCAAACCTTTTTAAAAAAAATATAATTTTACTGTATTATTTCTTGATCTGATCATTCCCCAAGTACTCTAGCTTTTACTGACTAAAATCAATAAACATTTCTTATCTTTTGAAGGAACTGTAAACTGTTGGAGAAGCTGTGATAATTTGTTATTAGGTTGTTGTTTCTCTAAATTTAAGACTCCATTTTCTAACTGCTAACAGTGTTTTGTGTATCTGTGCGTGTGTGTACACAGCTTTGCTTGCTAACAGATTACTTGTAGCCTGGTAATACTACTTGAAAATGCATGACTTTATCCTCAGAAAGACTAAATACATTTACTTATCCTGTGTTAGGTGAAAAGAGTATACTTGGAAGGACTCACCAAAGCTTGGAATGAGGGGAAGGTGAAAGAGATGTGTTCACAATATGGCGAGATTATTAATATAAATATATGCCGTAGTCCAAGCACAAAACGTAAAGATTTTGGATTTGTCACTTATACTTCCCGAGAAGGTGCTTTAGCTTGCGTGGAGGGGATCAATAGAGCACATATCAGAGAAGGAGAAGTCGAGGTAATGAAGCGGCTCACTGTTCCAGTTATCTCTTCTTTTTTTCAGTTTTCCCTTCTGTAGTTATTGTCTAAGCATCACAAGTATAGTACCTTTTCTCAGGTTAAAGCTAACATTGCAAAGCCTCAACATAAGGGTCGACTTCAAAAGCAGGGCTTCCGTGGGGGATTCAAGGTTGAGAAACGAAGTCAAGTTTCACCATTGAAAAAAGAAGGGGACAGTGCTAAAGAAGCTGAGTCATCAAAGTCGAAAATTAATGCCAAGTCTAAACAGGCAAAAGGAAAAAGTAAAGCATTGAGTGAAGAAAAGAAGGCGGCTCTTTCTAACTCCAGCAATGTTGAACAAGGTATTCCTAAAAATGATGAAAACCTTGGAACAACATCCAAATCTGAAAGAGCAAATCCTAAAAGGAAAAAGCCTTTAAACGTTGAAGACCACGTGGATGGAGGTGCTGAACATACTGGCAGCAAAAGGCCATCAAAGAAATCACGAGGTACTTGTACCACTTAATTTCTGAAAATCAGTTATCTCCTTCACTATTATTTCGTTAACTACTATTAATTTATCATCTATCTAGAGTTGGATGTAATTCTTATTTACATGCTCACTCGTTTTGTAGCCAATGGGCGCGGAAAGCAAAGGAATAGTTCCAAGAACCCCAACAGGGGTCGTCACATTAGAAAAGGGCAGAACTACAGTGCAGAGTCTTCCAAACATAGAAATCCATATGCGATGCCGACAGGGCGTGCTGTATCCCCTGCTTATCATCAGGGTCGTGCTCATCCTAGTTCAGGATCTGCATTGAAAAGGCATTACATAGATATGGTACGTTGATTATTTCATTATCTGTTTCAGAATCCTCCTCTTCTCTTGGCCTGATTATGTATAATCTTTCCAGGAGCCCCATGCCGGATACCTCAAACCTGTTGCTGTGGAAGGGCGATCATACTCGGGATATATTGAGCCTGGCTCTGCCACCCTGTCCCAATCTCATTCAGGGTATCTTGAACCTGCTGCAGGAAGACAAGGGCAACTTCAAACAAGATACTTGGAGCGTACTGTTTTGACACAATCTCATACCGGATACATCCATAATGCTCATGTCGAATCTCATGCAGGGTACCTTCAACCTGCACAGGCTGCACTTGTACAGCGGGCTCATGATCCCTATTGCTATGGGCCGAGGTTTACACAGACTACTCTTTGAGTTTGAAATTTAAGCTTCAACTTATTTTGATCAACACTTTTAACTCATGCTGTTAACAGAGCTGGTAGATATGATGGCCAAGGCAGCAGTGACTCTGGTTATGGAGGAGGTAATCCCAGGCTATTGGCTCTCTCTCTTTCCAAAAAACCAACATACATGGAAAATCATTTGGGGCTACTTTCATTGTTAACACATAGGGACCTGTCTTAAAGTTAGAAGTACGAAACAGGAGTATGACAGTTTTTAGTAGAGAGAAACAATAGTGAGAGTGAGAATTGTAAAAACAAAGAAGGAAATGAGTATTTATTAAAAATGAAAGGGGCAGTATTGTAAATAAAGATAATAGATGGGGGAGGGGTTTGTTGAAAAAATAGGGAAGGGTACTTAAGGAATTTCGCTTGGGGGGCGGCATTTAGCGGTTATGTTATTATATTATTTTCAAGCTATTGAAATGACACTGGTGCATAATCTGTCCTTTGGCAACCACCACCATAAGATTCCTTCATTGACGGTGTTTCTGCAATGATGCAATAATTTCGTAACATTTCTCTAAGAAGGCATGACGAAGGACAAAGTATTGGAAGATTTTTGTGCAGACATCCAATACTTGCACTTCAGTGCAACAATCCACAACCAAGTGGTTCCAACCAAAGCAAACCTAAGTTCTTCAGATCCAGCCCAATCATATCAGTTTATTACTTTAAGATGGTAATCCTACTCAATAATGAAAATAACAATAGCCAAAAGTACATAAAAATATCAATGAAATATATTATCATGGTTGATCCAACTAGTGTTGCTATGACTCCCTGCTAAATTTACTTTTTCTCACTAGTTAACTATGCAACTTCAGTTTCTCATTTTAATGAACTTCCGAGTTAGATTTGATACCTTGTTCTAAGTAAGCAAGTACATAAAGTTGACAGGGGTAATAGGGGGAATCAGTATAATCTGGGGTACAAGTTATGAAGTCGTAGGGCTTCATATGATGACTACCTGGACCACAAGACCAATTATGTTTCAGGATCTTGGAGTGCATCCCTTTTGCACCCCTTAACTTTATGCGTCATTGTTGGTGGTACTGACTTGATCCCCTTTTTGTAAACAGTTGTTGGTTCAGCTGTTCCTGCCTCTTATGTTCCAAATCACACAAGATATGCGGGATACGAGGTCTCTCTCTCTCTCTCTCTCTCCCTCTCCCTCTCCCACACACACTTGCACACACCGAGGAAGTACTACAAGTTCTGGACTTTTTGGCTTGTTGCTTGGATAATGGACCAACTAAATTTCTCCATCATCCTTTACTCCACATGTTTATCAACACTTAACAACGTTAAAAGCTTCATGTGTACATTGGCAACAAGTAGTCTGGCTCTCAGTCCTGTTATCTGCCTCATGCAGGATGGTGGCATATATTACCAAAAAGGGGGGGTGTATACCCCTCCAAGGACATACTACTAAGCAGTTGAGGTGAGCATATTCAGATACTATGGTGAGTTATTAAGAAATTGGACCATACGGACTTCAAAAGACATTCTACTTGGCACTTACTGAAGGGATGCTATTAGGGTTCTTTCGGAGATCAACTCATCTGTTTGTTTACTCTTTTTTTCATTTCCTCTGGTAGAGTTGATAGATGGGGGAACGTCTTATGAGCAATTTGCAAATGGATAGGAATCGAGGTTGTCATTCTGTATATTAATATGGAGTGCTCATTAATGAGCAGCTTGGTGTTTTTAGCTCGATTATGTAACCTCATTGATACATTGCTAATATCGTCCACAGAAGTTGATATTCGAGTTTGAGAATTCCTAATTTTTGTGGTTCGATTCTGTACTTTAATTTTTAATTTGTTAGCATTGTTCAGAGCTTTAAGAACCGCTAAAATGTGGTAACCGCAGTTATTCTTCTTTGAAATATTTCGTAAACAACATGAGAAAAACAAGTAAATGTCTTTCAGTTTTGCGGCCTATGAAGGTTGCACACGAGGTGCATGCAACCAATCAAGTCTATGAGGAGAAACGTAACAAAAATGCGTTGAAACAACACTTCAAACACAGATTATTGTTCCAAAAACTTCAATTGTAAGCACTCAATAAAAAATAAAAACCTATTTACAATCCGTATGTTGTAATAAAAATGTCATCACGTAAACTAGCTTGCTATAATCCTATTATTGACTTGTCTTTCCTTGACATTTATTTCCCAACTCGAAACTGAAATAAAGGGACCGGACGAAACAAACATCCTGAAAAGGAATGTTTGAAACATGGAATTCACATCTAAAATTGGAGTTCAAGCAGAGTGAGCTCCAATTCTGAGGCTGGATTCCATTAATGCAAACACTAGTTTAGCAACATTGTGAATACACATGCCATCACAGATTGGCGCTGGCTGACTCCATTAGCCCATTGCGTATCTGCTCACTAATATCTCTGACATGACCAGGGCCATGGGGTATGAAAACTGTGGTGTTATTTGACGAGTTGCCAAGGTCTTTGATCGTGTCAAAGTACTGAGTTATCATGATAAGATCCATCACCTCCTTGGCTGTGGTTCCCTCCACCTTATGAGAGAAGTTCAAGATGTTTTCTCTCAACCCATCTGTTATGGCCTGCCTCTGCCGTGCAACACCAACACCACCCAAGTACTTAGCTTCAGCTTCAGCTTCTGCTTTTTTCACTTGGAGAATCTTATCAGCCTCCCCTTTGTAAACACTAGCGAGCTGAAGCCTTTGAGCTGTGAATGAAAATATCACGGTACAGTTCAGTTCACTAGTCCAGTTTCTTCAGCTTACGTTGGGGTTATTTGCCACACATAAAACAACTATAATCAGGAATTAATCAATAAACAGCATCGCCAAATGGAGAATTTCAAGACAATTAGTTTAATGATTTGCAATGGTGCTAGGTAACCAAATATTGTACTCCCTCTCTTCATATTAAAATAGCCCTAAATGCTACTTTGAGGTGTTCCGCTCTAAGAGTCATGTCATGTTTCAAAACTAAGCTGGATAATACGAGTTCCAACAATTATAATTATGACATTAAACTTAAAATATATGAGAACCATTAGTTATAGTATGGGATAATCTGCTTAACGGTCCGCATTGCTCAACACCATAAAACAGTTATGACCATCTCCATCATTGGAGAATTTCATTTAGTCTACTGAATGCTAGTTGATGAACTCTAAACTATGACGATCAATTCCCTGACTTAGTGATTCTGTCTGATAAAAGAAAATTAGGAGTAACACTTAAAACCATGTAACTTAATGCACAAGGGGCAGTAAATGAGCCGACCTGGGGTTGTGTTTGAGCTTAGGTTTATATTAAATTGAACTTGAGCCAATGAACCTATGTTCAAGCTCAACTCAAATTCTTCAAGAATGAACAACTTTGTTGAGTCAAGTTCCAGCTTTACTCGAGCCATAGTCAAAAATAAACCAAAAATCATAGATAACACACAAGCTGTACGAATTTTGTCTTTAGTGAGCTAATTCAAGCTGAGCCGAACTGGGATCGTTTATACCTCGAGGCTCGAGCCAAACATCATGCTCGAGCTCCACTCAAGTACAACACAGTTTGAGCTGAATCGAGCATTAAATGAGCCAGGTTGAGCTCGAGCCAGCTCAGTTTATCGAGCAGCCCTTCATATGCAAATCAGTACAGTAGTAAACTAAAAGCAAAAGTTTGAAGGGCTTAACCTGCATTTATCTCATTCATAGCTTTGCGCACAGATGGATCAGGAATGATGTCAACCATCAGTATGTGCTCTATGTTGTATCCATATCCTCCGATCACCTGATCAATGTAATTTATTCATAAATATAATTATGTTATACAGATGGAAAAGGAATATGAAGATGATACTATACTAATCGAATAGCTCAACATATAGCATCAATTCACCTTCTCAAGTTCTTCCAAAACAGTTTTGGCAACTTCATCCTTCTGCTCAAACAGCTCGTCCAAATTCAATCTTGGAACATGAGCTCTCACCACTAAAGAAGTAAGATGGATCATTAAAAAGGATGAAAAAATGTTTTTAAAGACAGGTGCCAGGGGAGAGGAGTTGCACAGAGAGTATATGCACTTTAGGAAATAAATTACCATCAAACACATAAGCTTGAATCTGCTCCCTAGGGTTCTGAAGCTCATAAAAAGCATCATCAGCATTTTCTTTTACTACTCGGTACTGAATTGAGCAAACCAAGTGAACAAATACATTGTCCTGCAAAAAGGATCATTTGAAATGTGAGCAAATTTTGGCCAACAAGAAGAAAACACAGTGTTGTCTACAACTTTTGACCACATATTTCAATTGCACCGTATAAACAATGAATCATCATACTTGAAATTGAATTTTATCTTGGCTATGTAAAGGGTTCAACCTCAGAAGATGATCATGATGGAAGGGTAGAATAATCATCTGAAAAGCAGCGACACAAATGCAATGACACAAGTCACAACACTACACAATGCTGACACTTTGACACAAGATTTTCTTCATACACGGTAGGACACACACATTGGACTAATAAAGATAACATAATTTTTATTCAAGGTTCAGCAAATATCTAAGACTAATAAAGACATCATTACACAGTTTGGGGACTCATAAGAGAGTTTTCCTATTTTTCCTATTTATTACAAACATTATTTCTGGATTTGTTCTGACACTCTCAGTACCATGTTAAACACGTAGGAAAGCGTCCATTTCCAACATGATACAGATGCTGACATATGGGATGCTGGAGCGCCTTTGTGCCTGTAGCCAATCATAGAACACCAGTTCAAGGTTAGGGCAACATATTATCATTATCTTCTTGCGAGAAAATTTTGCATTACTAACTTTGCCAGCTGTTGAGATTATTATGGGAAAGAAACTGATTCAAACTTCTTTTATCTCTATACAAATGTCAAATTGTGCACTTCACCTTTAAATTAGTATTAGTTTCACAACAATTATTACCAAAGAGCTTGGGTTGAATTCCCTCCCGCTATGGTGGCGTTGACGCAGGCGTTAGATCACCAAGCCCGGTGACAACACTTGCTCACACAGTGTTAACAGGGATGTCACTCTCTTCCTTAACATATTTTGTATTGCCGAAAAAAAAAAAAAAAAAAGAGAATTACTTTCAATCAAATCCATCCATACAAGTTTTAGTTGCCATAGAAAAAGACAGCTTTCTAAAATCCATACATTTAGCATAACATCAAATTTTGGTGTAAAGGCCATGTAAACTTTGTCCCCCTCATCTAGATACCGTCTTTGCCATTTACCAATTCACGATGTTTGTTAGAGATCAGAAATATTGGCATGAAGTAAAGACCTCCACCTGTCACTAATACTGTCAACATCCGAACTCATCACGTTCAGTTTATAGGCATTGTCTTGGAATTTTTTGAAGAATGAGGTCCATCAACTACCACGTTGAAGTAACTGCCATAACGAGGGTGATGGGTAGTGGTGGCAGTCCTAATATATAAAATGCCAAATTTTACATTGACATATACCTCTCGGCTCTCGACACCCAGAGATCAAGCCACATATATGGCCAACCAGGTCATAGGTCATCAGTTTGTCCAAGGAAAAACTTTCGTTCCCAGTTACCCTCTCGAACTAAAACTTAACAAGAGGAACATGATCCTAACCCTAAGGGCGGGCAATAAGAATCATTAGCAACAAAAGATCAAACATAAGAAGTTTTTAGTGTAAATGGTCAGTTTCTTGTGAACCATTGGGTTATGCTTGCTAGGGGTCAGTTTTTTGCTATTCAAAGGGGTTCTGCCTGCTCCTTGTGACTCTTTAGATGATAGATGGTTAAGATGGACTATCTTCTGTACCACTTATACAGCTGGGGTTAAGTTGTAGCCAATCATAATTGATAGTGGCAGCACAAATAACTTTCTTTCTAGAATTCCCACCATTTAATTTAAGTTGCTAATATAAACGATTACTCCCGCCGTTCCAGGCAAAGAGACCACTATACTATTTTGGGATGTTTCACTTTAAGAGTCCACTTTCAAAAATTATGCTTACAATTTATATAACATTTCATCTTTACCCTCCACTTGTGTTGTTAACACATTGCTTGTGCTTAAATATTTTTGTAATTACGACTTAACTCCAATGGCACGAATATATCCCCTTAATAATTAGACTTTTCAAATGGGTACTTGGGTGGAACGGAGGGAATACCATTTAATCTGTAGTCCAAAAGACCCAAACAACAACAATTTGTTTGGTTTACTTTTACCTAATAACGTTATCTTGCCCCCTGTAAGGTTAGACTGTTTAGAGGATTCTTTTGAGTTACACATCAGTTCGATGAGAATTCAAACAATCTCATGTATAACACATCACTTAGAAGTCAACGTACTCATAGGTCCACTAGTGCACTAATCACAAGTCTAACACATCAGTAAATAGTGAAAGTTGTAATACTTCTTTTCAGATACCAAGCATTACTCCCAAAATTATCTTATCCAGTGCATACGAAACCAAACAACCTCTATCATGGGAAAAATATGCAGGGAACCTAGTGCTCCACTACTCTTACGCATCATCACATCAAGATTACCAAAAAAAATCAAAATGAAACAAAGTTCGTTTACATATAATCAGTATACAAAAGGATGTTAAAAGATATACTAGCAGTAAAACATAGATCCTTAAACATAATAATAAGATGGAGCCTCCTAATAGGATGCAACAAACACTAAATTTCTTCATCAATATTAAATTGCAAACAAATATACGGTACAATCAACAGTTCATTAAATTATAGTCGATTAATTAGGAGTTATCAGATGAATTAAGAAACGAAGAATAATGTCAACGCATATGTAAAAAACCTAGGTAGGGAGAGAGCGAGAGAAAGGACCTTGGTTTTGGTCTCGATTTTGACATCGAGGGAGTTGATCCTGGTGGAGAGAACGCCGGCGAGGTACTCACCGGCGAAAGGATCGAAGAAATTGAGACCAGGCTGGGTGAGTTTGTAGAAGCGTCCCCATTTCTCAACGATGCCTACGCTTGCTTGGTCTATGCAAGCGCAAAATACACACGACACGTTCCCCCCCATCTCTCTCTCTCACTCTGAGCGTCCTGATCTATATACGCTCCACGGCTCCAGTCCAGGCCAAGCGAATGATCCGTACCCAAACCGCCTTCGCTGGGATATTTTTTGTTATTAAACTTACACAAACAAATATGTGCACGTTGTGAACATATAAAATTATTTCAAAATCTTTCCTTATTTTGTATAGTCATCGTTAGGGGTGGTAAAATTTTATCAAGTCCATTGGTTATCTAATATAATTATTATAAAATATTTATTAGGTGTTATTCATTAACACTCAATTAAGTTAATGGATGTTAATGATAACATTCATTAGAGACCATAACAAAATAGATAATTTATAGATATTAAACGATTATCCATTGAGTTTATTCATTAATGCCACCCGCCTCCGCCCACTGCCGCCCATCGCCACCACCTGCCAACACCACCTACTATCGCCGCCACCACAGTATGCCACCAACCTCAGCCTCCGACCACCACCTGCCGCCACCTTCGCCCACCACCACCACCACCACCATCTGCCCCCACCTCCGCCACCGCTTACTGCCCATCGTCACCACCATCACCACTATATGTTCTTTATTTAAAAATGATAATAAATAAAAATGGAACTTGCTATTAATAAGATTCAAACTTGGATTAAGTTACTTTATACTAAAGCTTGTTACCACTAGATTAGACCAATTTTTGAAATTTATTTGAAAATTTAATATAAATATAAACAAATAATCATAAAAGTTGTTGATTATTATGAACTTATTTATTATTTTGTTTTGGATTATTTATAATTATAATGAATATAAGTATTTAATTTTTTTTGTATTTTGTAAAAATTGCACCTAAATTGCATAAAACTTATTGTGCCGCACATTCTTCATTTACTTGTCAATTTCATTTTGTTAAATTAGCAGTTGGTTGTATTTCATTTATTTAGCTTAATATTTGTTGCTCAATTTCATTTGGTTTAAAAAATATCTAGCTAGAAATTAAAAGTTTGCTAGACAAAAAAGAAAACAAAGTCTACACAAGTTTAATTTGTATTTTTTTTATAATAAAAATTCATGTCCACAAATTATGACATTTTTCAACAAAAAATATGCATTTTTTAATATTTGATGATCCATTTCATTTCATTAACTTTTAGTAACCCATTAGTAATAAAATGTCATTTTTATGCCTCAATTTTTGAAAGTGGACTATTTAAGTGAAACATTTCGAAATGAAATAGTAGATTTTTTACCCGAAACGGAGGAAGTATATTGCTTTGATAGTCGCAGGTGTTTGTTTGTACAATCGGAATGATTGACTATTCACTACTTGCTATCTTTTTTAATCTTTGCATCTATTACTTTTTTTTATTCTACTATAATTTCTCTAGTTTATTTGGAAGAACACAAATATTTTACAGCCAGCATGTGACGAGATAACTGAAGCATTTTGTGATGTAGAGTTTCTTAGAAAGGTCCCCGAGATATGGTTGTTTTGATTGCCAATTACAATTAACACAAGTTATGATTGTGTTATTCTTTGAGCAGGTGTTGTGTAAGTGCTCGTATATATATATATAGTAGGCTTACAGCTAGTGTGTGTGTGTGTGTTTATGTGTAGTTTTGTGCGTATTTTATTTTGTGTTGTGACTAGTGAATAATAATATATCTAGGAAAGTAATACTCAAAAATAAATTAAAATATGATGTTACTTATTAGGTATTATCCGAATATAAATAAAAAAGAATTCAAGTTGGGTCTTTTTGTTTTCTCTGTTGTTTAGTTTCTTTCACACGTGTGCGCGCGCAGAGAATTATCCGTAACCAACCGCCTTTGCCCGGGGACTCAAAACTTGTCAATTAAGTCAAATCTTTTTCTTGGCCAAGGATACAGAATACTCCCTCCGTCCCTAAATAATCGTCTGGGTTGACCCGGCGCACAGTTTAAGAAAAAGTAATTGACTTGATTATAATTTAGGGACGGGGGGAGTACTTCATAAACAGTTGCTTAACAAGATTGGGTTGTGCTTACATTTTGTTTACGAATCCCACATTTTGTACATATAATAATAAAACGACCTGTTAAATTTGGATACCCTTAATGAATTGAAGACGCATTACAAATCGCTCAATTAGTGCATTGCGCTGTATCAATTTATGGACTAATGCATCAATTTAAATTACTTAATCTAATTTTACATTAGGGGTGTAAATCGGAACCACCGAACCACGTAACCGAACTAAACCAAACCAAACCAGTCGGTTTGGTTCGGTTTTGGTCGAAGACGGTTCGGTTTCGGTTTCAAGAATTGAAAAACCACGCGGTTCGGTTCGGTTCACGGTTTTTGATATCGAACCAAACGGAACCAAACCACCCTATATATTTTTACTTATTTATTATATAATATATATTATATTACATTTATTAACGATTTTGAACCTTTGATTTATTCATTATATATATATATATAGACGGATACTAAACCAAACAAAATCTTGATTATTGGAGAACTATTATTTCTTCCTTTTTTGTGTTTATTTTAGAATTTGTATTGTTTTATTTATGATAATTTGTTGTTAGTAGATTATTTCCTAATTTTGATGTTAATTCCAAATTAAAATATTATTTTTATTGTTATTTTTAATGTTGGTTAATTTCATTAAAAATAATTTATATAAACCACAAAACCAAACCAAACCAAACCAAACCAAGTGGTTCGGTTCGGTTCGGTTCGGTTCCAAGTCTTACTCGGTTCGGTTCGGTTTGAGATTTTTGGAACCACTAGGAGGCGGTTCGGTTTGTGGTTTTGGCATAAACCAAACCAAACTGAACCACTTACACCCCTATTTTACATCATATTGCACCAAATTTTTGTACTGCGATACTTCAATTTTAATTACCTAATCTATTTTATGCATCACGCAACAGCCGATCAAGTGCTCAACTAATGCATCGCACTGCAAAAGTATAATGAACCAGACCTTCATGTCATCCCCCTTCTTCTTCTTGCTCCTTCGTCGTAAGCATTCTTCTTCTTGCTCCTTCGTCGTAAGCATTCTTCTTCTTCACCCTCCTCTGCTTTCGTCTCTACTAAAAATACATTCAACACAATTCATGTCTATTCCATTATCGTACTTAAGGAATCAAAGAAATCGTTTATCATTCAGAGGCGTTGCTCAGGTAGATCCTCGTTTCATTATCGTATCAAATATTAGCTGGAGCTATAAAAGGAGCCAATCTAGACATTTTAGGAACAGTTTTTCAAAAATAAAATTTAATTGTTAAAAAAATAAAAAAATGAAGTGATTAAATATTTGAGAAAAAAATACCAACTATTAATTTCTCTTAAAAAAACCTCGCTTACTAGAAGGTTCCAACCCTTTCACATCCATCTTTTTGAAGAGATGGGCGGGTAACCCCCACTACCTGGTGATCAGAACCACTCCAAGAAGTCCACATGGTAGAAGGAAAAAATATTTCATGGTTTTAAAGTGCTATTTTCTATGGTGTATCATTATCAATAGCGACACGTTATTTTATTAAAATAATTTAAAAATTAGGTTTACTTTACATCACTTTAATACTCCCTCTGTCTCTAAATTATCGTCCTCCTTTTCTTTTTCGTCCGTCCCAAAATAATTGTCCAGTTTGAAACTTACCTTTTTAGAACATTACTTTTACCACTTTACCATTACTTTATCACCCTACTTTAATTATGGGTCACATACACATGAGCTTTAAAGAAAACTACACATTAAACCAATATAAATAATCAAGTCAATTGTTTTTTCTTAAACTGCGCACCAGGTCAACTAAGACGATTATTTAGGGACGGAGGGAGTATAATAATATGTCCCTATTGATTATAGTACTACACCCGGTAAACATGTTATATTATACTCTAAGACCATAGATTAAATTCTTCAGAATTAATTGAAAATATTACTGCCAAACATTGAAAGCGTGTTGTTGGGTGCCTTAGAGCACCACCAACGCTCACTTCCTAAGCATCCTTCCAAATTGGAAGTTGGTGAAATGCAATGACAAGTCTTCCCAAATTTCTTCCAAAGGTGAGGTGGAGCCGAGGTGGCGGAGAGATAAGAGATTTTCTTCCAAAATTGGAAGGCAATCACAGCTGAGGAAGAAGGCGCGCCAGGCAGGAAGGTGGGCGTCACACACGGCCTGTGTGTGGCGCGTGCAGTTCACGCGAGGGGCGGGCGAGTGAGAGGCGCGGAATGGTGGGGCCCAGCTCTATTTTTGTGTCTGTTTGATTAATTTTTGTTTTTTTTTTTTTTTAAATAAAAGGCAACTTTACCGTGTGTGGGGTGGTTTGGTGGGTGGGGGTTTGGGATTTTAATTTATAGTCGTTTGGTATTAAATTTTGTAGCCGTTTCCTACTGATCTTTTATTTGTCTTTTATTTAATTTTTTTTATGTAACTTTAATTAGTAACTTTAATTAATGATTTTATGTAACTTTAATGTTTTTATGTAACTTTTAATTATTAATGTTTTTATGTAACTTTTAATTATTAATGTTTTTATGTAACTTTAATTATTAATGTTTTTATGTAACTTTTAATTATTAATGTTTTTAAAATAGCCGTTTTAAAGTAGCCGTTGTAAAGTAGCCGTTGTAAAAGTAGTCGTTGTAAAGTAGCCGTTTTAAAGTAGCCGTTGTTGAGAAGTATATATAGACAAGGGGGTGTCATATTCTTCTACCAATACCTACAAATCATCAACATACGACTAAAGATGTCTAATTCTTCCTCTTCTTCTACCAATAGCTCTAACACAAGTAGTCATACCGAAGAATCCAACGAATACAACATGTCTGAAGGAGAAAAAATATATTTGGAGATAATTGCATTACAACAACAAATAGAAGAAACGGAGAGAGCCAACATCAGGAGGCGTCGCCAAAGGAAAAAGAGGAGGTATATAGATCGAAAGCGTGTAGCGGGAAATACTCAACTTGTCAATGACTACTTCTCATCTCAGCCATTGTATCCCGATCATATATTTCGGCGCTTCGAATGCATCGAAACTTATTCATTCAGATAGTTAATGCATTGGAGAATCATTCAAGTTATTTTCGACATAGGTCTGATGCAGTAGGAAAAATAGGTCTCTCACCACTTCAAAAATGCACGGCAGCTATCCGTCAATTGGTTTATGGAGTTCCGGCCGATCATCTCGACGAGTACCTCCGATTAGCATAAACAACCGCCATCGGTGCATGTTCAACTTACGTCGATGTATCATTGAATTATTCGGAGGTCAATACTTGAGAAGACCAAATGCTAATGATACTCAACGCCTACTACTTCCAAATGCACGAGCAAAGGCATGGCTTTCCAAGTATGTTAGGAAGTCTTGATTGTATGCAAATGGAAAAAATTGTCCGGTCGCTTGGCAAGGTCAATATGCAAGAGGTCATAGGAAGCCCACAATTGTGCTCGAAGCGCGTCGGCAGTTATGGATATGACATGCATTTTTGGGGTCGCAGTTCTCGTAATGATCTGTGTTATATGAATCACCTTTGTTCAATAACGCATTCTCGAAGGAAATGCACCACCATGCAATTTTGAAATGAATGGCAAACAGTATACAAAAGGATACTACCTAACCGATGGAATTTATCCAGATTGGGCTACTTTTGTTAAGAGTTTTTCGTGCCCGTCGGATGCTAAGCGAAAGAAATTCAAAGAGATGCAAGAGGCTGCAAGAAAAGATGTTGAACGAGCATTTGGAGTACTCCAATCAAGATGGGCAATTATCAAAGGTCCTAGCAGGTTTTGGTATAGAGATAACTTGAAAGAAATAATGCTCACATGCTTTTTTTTACATAACATGATTGTGGAAGCCGAGGGTGATCACATTACGAATTGGGCTGATGATACCGTATATGACTCTCCACAAGTAAACCATGGGCCAACACAAGCATTTGAAGAATATCTGCAACGAAATTCAGAGGTACGAGATAAAAACACACATCATGAACTTCGATCCAACTTGGTTGAGCATATATGGCGTCGTTACGGTGACGTTTTTATGTAATTTTAATTATTGAACTGTAATTTTAATTTTAAGTTTTTTTGTTTTTATGTAATTTTTAAGTATTTATCTTTTATGTAACTTTATGATTATGTATTTTTTTTCAATTTTAACGTTTTATGTAATTTTCTATTTATGTTATTTTAATCGTCATGTATAATATGTATTTTATTGGTAATTTATTAATTAAATTATAAATTATTTAAATTGTGAGTAATAGTATTATTTATAAATTAATTAATGTCATTATTTATAATTTATGTAATTTATTTGTTTGAGAAATATAAAAATAAGATTGAAGTATAAAGTTAATGAGGTGGCAGTGGGACCCAACTAAGAAGATGTATAAGAAGATTAGCATTGGGAAGATATATTCTTAAATGAAATAAGAAGAGAAAAATGTGTATGTGGCAGTGGACCCGGCTAAGAAGATGATATAGGAAGATGAGCATTGGAGATGCTCTTAGGGAAGTTAAACGAATCGATGTAACTTGATTAACCATGAGTTTGAGCCAACATTAATTGAAACTAGTTTTTTTTAATTTGTGTGTTAAACGCACATCAATTAAATCATACATAAACAAAATAAGAAGAATCAGTTTATTAATAATTACATATAAGTATATCACTAATCATTATAGATTCTAAAAAAATTTCTTATACACAACATTTGTTGTCTTATTAGTTGGTTTTTCATTTTCACTGCATATCAATATCTTCAAACCAAAATAATTTGTTACTTTAAAAACTATGACATATAATTATGTATGGCTAAATACTGATTTTTTTCCAAAAAGAGACCTACATACAATTATTGACTTTGACACTTGTTAATTGCCATTGCATATGATAACAGTAATGTAAATTGTCTTCTTTGAAACTTGAAAACAATCTTACATCGGATAAATTTGATGACAATCTTTGGATAAAAATATTTTCTCCAACATTACTTCCTTTCAAAAAAATTGCTTCAACAATGTGATCCCCAAGATTTATGATAATTAGCCTTGTTCCATTACACAACACTGCAGCATGATCAATGTTTCTCAATAGCATTACTGGAACACTAATTTTAAGTGTCAATTCATGACTTGATAACCCCGGACACTTTATACTATTCAAAAACTCTGTATAATTAATGTTTTCGAACAAACTTTAATTTTTTCCGCCCTGCAAATAGAATCTAAACTCAAATAAGTTCTTCATTTTGAATGATTATTTTTATTAAATTATATTTGTATTTTATGAATAAAGAAATTTCTGAGAAGAAAATAAGCTAAAATCAAAATAACGAAATTGTTTTTACCGTTAACTATTATTTTTGTTTTGTAAATTATTTTGATTTTAATAACTTCTATTATATTTTTTTTGTTTTATTGATTTCGTAACTATTATTTTTATTTTATTTTTAAGAATTAGTTTTACAGAAAATTTTTGTTCCGTAATTTTTTTTTATTATTTTGCTAACCTCGGTTTAAATTGTTTTGTTTTATTGAATGTGTAACTATTATTTTTGTTCCATCAAATATTTTTATTTTACTAATGTATTTTTGTTTTACATAACTATTTTTAAGAATTTGTTTTAAACTTTTTTTCCGTAAATTTTTTTTATAATTTTATTAACCCCAGTTTAAATTATTTTTGTTTTATTGACTTCTGTAACTACTCTTTTTGTTCCATTAAATATTTTTATTTAACTAATTCATTTTTGTTTTACATAGATATTTTTAAGAATTTGTTTTAAAATTTTATTCCATAAATTATTTTTATTATTTTAGTAACCTCGGTTTAAATTGTTTTTGTTTTTATTGACTTTGTAACTATTATTTTTGTTCCATCAAATATTTTTATTTTACTAACGTATTTTTGTTTTACATATATATTTTTAAGAATTTGTTTTAAACTTTTGTTCCATAAATTATTTTATATTACTAACATCCACATTAAATTATTTTTGTTTTGTTGATTCAGTAACTTTTATTTTTATAGTGGCTTGTTCTATAAATTATTTTTATTTTACTAACCTCATATATTTTTGTTTTCTTTACTCCGAAACTATTATTTTTGTTTTAGTTACTATTTTTTATGTTTAAAGAGAGAAAAATGTTTAAATATGATTAAAAGAGAGGAGATGGTGGTGATGTGAAAGAAAATATGGAGGAGACGGGAGAGAGAAAGAGAAATACAACCAGAGCAGATAAAAGAGAGAAATAGTGAAATAGTAACTCAAAAGTTAATAATTCAAAAGTGAGATTTTGGAGGGAGAAATCTACCATTGTCATTATATATATATATATATATATATATATATATATATATATATATATATATATATATATAAACTCGGATTTAAGCTTGTTTATTTTTCGAGTAAACAAGTTTTCAAATCAACTGTATATGACAACTTCAATTCGTTTGCAAACAACTTGTTCAAGTAAAGTTATTATTTTTAAAAGTTTGATTTGTCAAATGAGACAGTTTAATTGGAAAAAAATTAAAAAATCTCATTCTAAGTTGATCACGCCACAAAGATGAGGTGACAATGCTGGTGATCCACGTAATGGATCGGAGCTGACGTGTCCTGAGTTGATGTTCACACCGGTGGATGTGGGTACTTCTTGTACCAAGGTTGATGAGATATCTGGGCTTTGTGCTTGCTCTTGATCGTTGGTTACCCGAAGAGACTACCGTTAAGTGTGAGGGGTTTCTGCCGGTGTGAGAGTCAGTAATCAAGGAGTTTTATGTATGCCGGAGCTAGGCGTTCCCTTAAGCTTCCGGTGGGTGTTTGGCAATAATCCTCTTTCATATCTAATGTGTGCAAAAACTCTTATAAGTCTTTGAATGCATAGTAAATCATACATTTTCTCAAAGGGAAAGACTTCCTTTTATAGTAGTTTGGTTTTGAGGTCATGATTGAAATGGGGGTCCCTGATGGTGGGACTTGTCCAATCGGCGGCTTCTGCGTTCCCGAGTGGTTGATGATAGCGTGCGATACCAATTGTGGGCGGTTGATGGTCGCTAAGTTACAACATGGCTTGCTCGCCTTTTGTGGAGATGACAATCCGGAGGCTATGTACAGTTATAAGTCGCCTGCCGTTGTCATGGAAGGTTGGTCTACCGAGCATGACTTTGATCTTCGTCGTGATGGGTGGTCGGGTTTGATCCTCGGAATGTGGCCCTTGGTCAATTCCGAGGATGTTTTGCTCGGCCAGATGATTCATCGTCGATCATGGTCAGCCATTTGCCTAGACGAGCTACCGAGAGATGGGCCCCGCTCAGCCCAGCTGGAAGCCACGTGTCAGCTCCACGTAGGAGGACCCAGGTCGGGTCCCTTCAATAGCCCCTGAGTTTCCAAGTGCGTGGATTTATCCCTAGCTTGGAAAGTATAGTTAAATTATGTTTTCAGCTGCCGAGCACCTTTGATCATCATTTTTGCTTCCTCGGTTTTTTGGCTTCTGGATCGTGGTCGCTCTTCGTCGTCAACTGTTTGTTACTCATTCGGTTGAGCTTGATTTTTTGAAGCCGAGGATGAGTTTAGAGTTATTAGTGGAATTTTTCTGGGATATTGGTCCGCCATTTTCATTAAATGCACGGTAAACGAGGAGTCTTAAGCAATCATTTCCCCTACTGTTCATTATGGTGACGCCGTCATTTTTCAAAACGTCGTCGGTTTGCACCCATATAGTTGCATGTTGCTCGCCACGTGTCACCCCCGCACTGGTCAGGCAGGATCCGCGTGTTTTCTTTAATCGGGTTGACCCGACTTCCTCGGGTCGTATAAAAGGCTAAACCTCTGCCTTCTTCCATAACTTCCAAGTCTTTTCCGCATTTTCCTTCCTAAAACCCATTTTGCTCTATGAAAGCGAAAATTTCCTTGCTGCCATTTCTCTCATTCCAGTTACTTTCAGCCGTTAACCTCCCTTGTATTCCTAGTTTCCAGGTTCGCCTTCTTCCCCTCTTTTATTTGTCGTAAATTTCATTTGTTTAAGTTGCGTTACGAGTGATTTATAGGTTTGTAGAGTTTTTTCCAGCGACTCCGCTGCTTTTTCCGTTGCTCTGGTGTGAATTCCGGCGACTCTTCCCTTTCCAGATTTTTGATAACTTTCTCGGTTCTCCCTTGCTCAATTTCCATTCACGGGTACTCGCCCCCTTTGCTCGTTGTTTTCATTTTTTAATTTTCAAGGTTTTAGGGTTTTAGGCTTTATGAGACCTGTCCTTACTGTCCCTGCCTTTATCCCTAGTGAGACTTCCTCTTCTTCTTCATCAAGTCCTTCTACCACCTCAAGACCGAGCATGAGGACCAAACACGTAAGTCCAGACCTTGTCTATACTCGGTCACCCACAAATAAGAAGGTGTACTCGCAGACTGATGGGGCTTGGTCGTTCGTTATGCCGAGTCAAGCAATGCCTCTTTTGGTCGGTGGGGGATATAACATGGAGGGTTTACCTACTCTTGCCGATGAAAGTGCAGCGGTGAGGACATCCCTGGCCGCACGGCTATGATGGTTTGCAAGGACACGACAAGGGCCGTGAGATACCTCTTTAATCAATATTATAGGGAGATTGTTGCTCAGGAAGTAGTGGAGGCGAACAAGGTTTTGGCTAGAGAGAAACGGGGAGAAACTTTCTCGGCGGTTGCCCATGTTCAAGAGGGCTTGGTGGAGGCCGATGATGCTCCACCTGTTCGCAGGGTGTTGAGGGAGTGGAGAAACAATGTATGGCCTGAGGATGTGGTGGCCTGGGAAGACAAGTACAACCACAGCTCCAAGAGATTCTGAGGATCTGCTCCCCACAATTCGCTGGGTATGGACGAGCTAAGGAGTCTGTGCGACAAAGTGGGTTTTTATATCACCTTTTTGAGGCCGGTGAGCTCGACGCCTCGACGCCTCCCTGCAGAGCTCTCGAGAGGCCGGTGCCCAACCCCTCAACCTCTCCCTTTGGTTAGGTACTGATCTCATTCGCCGCCAGGTTGTGGATCCTCGACGGGATTTGAGCCTACCCTCCCATTATTCAAAACTTATTTTTCCGTGACCAAGTCCTTAAACCGGCTTCAATGCAAACACCATAATCGGGGCATCAACTTGTTTGCCAAACCCCCTGGCAAAACCGGGCATTGGGATGAAAAGGTCCTGTTGATCGAGAGTCGGATTGGGTGGAACTTTCCCTGCTCCCCTCGGTTTTCCGTGATCCGGTTAAATCTCCGGTTTTCCGGATAAGTACGTCCGAGGAACATGTAACTCGCTGCCCCGGTCCTAGGAGTAAGTCCTTTTTAGGGGCTTGAGCTCGACTGACCGAGGATGAGGTGACCAAGGATTTACTAAGGTTTTAAAGAATGGCCGGATGTCAACCAAGAGGATTGAAGGGTCGAACCCCCGTTGTGAAGTCCTCGAGTATATTCAATACCCGTTGTGGGCGATGCATACGGGACATAAGTTTAGGGGTTATTGTCCTCAGTGCAAGGATGACATAACCAATTTTGAAGGATGTGAAACTACTCGCTGTTTTGTACCTTATTTCATTTGTTATTCTGATCCTCGTCATGATTCTGACTTGAGTTTTTTTATTGTTTCAGACATGGCGGTCGATATAGACGAGTTGTCTGGTAAAGACGTCAGGCAGACCCGAGGAGTTGCCCGCCGAACAATTCTAAAGGATGGGGCCGTCGATCCTGCTAAGGCTTACGCCCTACCTACTGACGAGCAGGGGTCCGGGTCCTCGGCCATACCTGCTACTACATAAATGGCCCCTCGCCGGGCACCTCCGAAGACTATCATGAGCCAGAGGCCCAAATCCTCGATGACAGGCCGATCGGCGCACTCTGCTCACGACCACGCTGCCTGCAGCAAGGCCAAGGTGTAAAGCGCAAGTATCTTCTCGTCAAAACATTGACGTGGCCCACAGCCTCTAATGAAAAGCGGGCATCGGCATAATATTCGCTCGAGCCCAAGTGAGGGACATGGTCGGGATTGTCAATTCTCTACCCACGAATGAGGCCATGGGACGTATTGGGCTATGTGTGAGCGAGGTAAAAATCTTCTTATTTTTCTTCTCTTCCTTTCCTTTCTTGAATACATTATATCTAACTTGTGTTCTTACTATTTCCTTGTAGCTTTGCTCTTTTGTGAATTCATTGAGTAGTCGTTCTGATCAAGCTTCAGTCGAGGTTAGAAAACTCAAGACCCAAGCTCAGGCCGACCGAGATAAGATCGAGATCCCAAAAGGCCTACCTGGCCTCTCTCTGGAAAGTGAGCAAGACCAAGAAAGAAAGCTAAAGCGTAGTCCTTGGCCAAGATAATTATTCTGACTCAAGAAAAAGAGCTGGCTGAGGCTCGTGCTGGTGACGCCGAGGAGAGGGCGGGCCAAGCCGAGCGGCTGAAGGATTTGGCTGAGAAGGAAGCAACCTAGTCCGCGACGAGGATTATTGATTTAGAAAGGCGGGTCGAGGAGGTGAGGGCCTCAACTTTTGAACTATTCAAAGGCTCTGAGGAATATAACAAGGATGTCCTCCCCTAGTACGAACAAAGAGTCCGCCATATGCTTCGGGTAGCCGCTACCTCGGGGGTGAGTCTCGGGACCATCATAGAATGGGGCAGTGAGAATTTTGTCGGGGATGCTGCGTGGGAGGGTCATGAGATGATCCTTTTTGGTGAGGATGAACTAACGATGCTTCATGCCAAGGATGCTCGGCTTGGTTTTGAGGAGTGGGTGTGTAGACACCCCAATTTCGTACCCCTGGTATGTAACATTGACATGCGATATCAAGACTTGTTAAAACTTAACAAATGTCAAGTTACAGGATTTAAAAATGCAAAAGGTAAAGCAGGATGTGCAAAACAGTAAAATGTAGGGGCCAAAAGTGGAAAAAAGTGGCTGAAATTGGAGCACAGGCGTGGCCAATAAGGCATCCTGGCGTGGCGCCCAGGACCCTTGGTTCCGGTGCCAGGGTCTACTACAGTTGCTCCTGACTTAACGCATTGCACAAATTCTCAAGCACACGGTACAAGCTGGTCAAGCACAACGTGAAATTCGCAAAATACCAGTGATGTCCCTCTCTCAGCCTATAAATAGGAGTCCCAGGTTCACTTTCAATGATTGAAAAAACGCAACAGAAAAACGCCCAAACTTTCAGCGTTGTTGTTACGCTGTTAGAATAGTGAGCGATCGTGAGATAGTGAGCGCCCCCTCCTATAAAGTCTCGAAGCTCTGCCAAATCTCCTCCAAATATAAAACCAACCGGTTAAAGTGAGCCTTAGCCCCCCAGCTAGGTTTCCACCCTATTTCCCCGGTCCAAAAATCTCGAAAATAGCAGTTGCTCTGCCCGAATAAAAAGGCCAAATCCGCTAGAAACAAGCAGTTGTTCTGCCTCGATTGCCAGCAAGCAAGCACGCAGAAAAAACCCAAGCGCTGTTCGCCCGCTTGACTGGTACCTCAAGCAACCGAAGCGCTCACCCCGCCTCGAACCACAAGAAGAGCAAAAGACTCTCTCAGGACAGAGCGAGCACACCACGCTCTAAAAGGTGAGCCTTTAAGGGCGTTATCTTATAAAAAACCTATTTTTCATCCGACCCAATGTAAAAATATAATCCGTTGTGCTGCTCGGATTTATTTATAAAATAGCATTAAAAAGAGCCATTATTATGACTAAATATTTTTAAGTGTATTTGTAAATTATTGGAAGGAGGCGGCTGCAAGTCCGTAAATAATGTAGACATGGATGTATTTGTTTTGTTTTCTTTCTTTTAATGCTTTATTTATTTGCTAGATAAATATAACAAAAAACATACTTTAGCCAAAACCGCTTTTTTGAGATCGAGTGGCGAGTTGGGTGCCTAGCACCTTCCTAACTCGTAACTTAGCCTCCGAATCCGTTTTATTTTTCTCTAGTTTATTTTTGGTTTTTTCTTTATTTTCTCCCTAAAATAAAGATTGCGACTCTGTCAAAGCATTTTGGATCATAGTGAGGCATCGCAACATCCTTTCTTGCACCTTTCTGTTTTCCCCTAAACAAGGGAGAATGAGAATGAAAGGGTGATATATTCCTATATCCTGTTATCCCCTAAACAAGGGATAACTTGATATAGAAAACTCAAAGCACTCATTCTTGACAACACCCTTTCCGCATTTTTAATTTCGTCCTCCCCTAGATATGGGAGGGTGGAATGGAAAGCGTGGTGTCCGCTTCAGACGTCCGCGCACCCCTATCCAAGAGGAGGCGGGCGCGATCCGGCACCTACGAGGGTGCCGCGAACTTGGTCTCTGGATGTTCTATTTTTGATCAGAGCCGTAGAGCGGGGTGAAGAGGTGGAATTTGATGCTGAGCTGAAACTAAGACAATTTATGGGTGAGCAATCCAATCGCGATGAATTTGACAACGAATCGATTGACGCTGAGCAACGAGGTCTACTTTCCATTACCCGCGATGCCGAAGTAGTCGATCTTCCTGAATGATAACTTTTATTCTCGCTGTGTCGAGTAGACTGGGCGGATGTGCCTGTTGTTTTAAACAATTTTATTTTTGATATTTGGAAATGTAATTAACAATTTGGCTGTTAACTTCTTGATCGTTTCATTTCTTGTTTAATTATATATGTCGATGAATGTTTTGTCAATTTCTGTTTGGTACTTGTATTTATTTTTATTTGTAGTTTTCCTAGCGTGCCAGGGACAAACTTTAAAATGAGCACAACTCTTTCATTATGACCTTCCTCGCGTGCCGAGGTTTAGGTCTATATCCCATCTCCGTAGGAGAATGAGAATAAGCACTTGGCTCATTTATTTTCTTTGATGGCCTTCCTCGTGTACCGAGGATGAGGTCTTTATCCCACCTCCGTACGAGAATAGGAATGAGCACTTGACTCATTTATTTTCTTTGATGGCCTTCCTCGTGTACCAAGGATGAAGTCTTTCTCCCACCTCCGTTCGAGGATGGGAGTAAGCATAAAAGAACACTATTTTTGAGAAGAAACGTTTATCATTCATTCAATGCTGGCTTTTACATAGGTTATATCAATGATAATACGCCTTGAGGTGATCAGCATGCCAAGGGTTTTTGAAAGGTGTGCCGTCGAGCTCTATCAATCTATAGGTTCCTTCTTTCACAATGCTGGCTATCCCGAAGGGACCCTCCCAGTTTGGTGATAACTTATTCCTTCCAATCTTCCTACCAGTTGCCTCAATCTTTCTTAGGACCAAATCACCGACTAAGAAAGTTCTTGGTTTTACTTTCTTATCGTGATGAATCTTAGTAAGCTTTTTGTAGTTGATCATTCTAAGGCGAGCTTCCAGACGCTTTTCTTCGAGGTTGTCCAAGTCGAGCTATCTGGACAAGTTGTTCTGTTCTTGATCGAAGAAGATGACTCGGACTGTTGGAAGAGCTAATTCAATCGGTGTCATTGCTTCTAACCCATAGGTAAGTGCGAACGGGGTTTCACCAGTAGACCCTCGAATTAAAGTTCTGATTTCCCATAAAACGATTGGCAACTGTTCTAGCCAGCTTCCTTTTTTGTCATCTAGATTTCTCTTCAAGGCATGCATAATCTTCTTGTTTTCTGCCTCTGCCTGACCATTGCCTTATAGGTGAGCTACCGAGGACATTCGGTGTTTGACATTAAACCTTTTACAGCTCGCTGTAAACTTTTTTGAAAATTGAGTGCCGTGGTCAGAAACGATCATCCGAGGAAGTCCGAAACGACAGAAGATCTGCTCATACACGAACCTTATTGTTTGATCCTTGGTTATGTTGGCGAGTGGCTTTGTTTCTATCCATTTGGTGAAGTAGTCTACCGCAACAATTACATACTCGCATCCATGCTTAGCTTTGGGGAATGAACCAATGAGGTCAATTCCCCACATGTCAAAAGGCCACGTAGCGACCACCGGTGTTTGCAGGACCGAGGGAAGTCGTGGAATGTTTGCATATCTCTGGCTTTTGTCGCATTTTCTCACATAATCCGTTGCATCCCTCCTCATGGTCGGCCAATAATACCCATGGAAATTCATTTTGTCCGACAGAGTCCTCGGACCTGAATGTCTGCCACATTCACCTTCATGTACCTCGTCCAGCATATCCTTAAATGTCTCTGGTTGTATGCATCGAAAGAGAGGCTTTGTATTGGATCGTTTGTAAAGCATGCCTCCTACGATCGGGTATATGCATGCTCGGTTCCTTACTATTTGGGCTTCGCTCTTCCCCTCTGGCAAGATGCCCTGCTCAATGTAGCCTTTTATACCGTCGATCCAACATTTTGGAGCCTTTGTGACTACCATTATTTCCTCCTGGTCGATGGCTGGACTGTTGAGAAACATAAGTTCGATGTCAGGAGTAACCTCCTCCGCTTCCGAGGATGCGAATTTGGAGAGGTAATCTACTCGGGAATTGCCCTCTCCAAGGATTTGTTCCAACTCCCAATATTTAAAGCGCCAATCTTTTAAGGCCAATTGTTGATACTTGCCAATACCTGTGGCTTCATATTCGCCTCAAGATTTGCTTAACCACCCGCTGGGAATCACTATAAATTAAAATGTCTTCGGCCCCCAAGCTTAGTGCAAGCTCAATTCCAGCGACCAAAGCTTCATATTCGGCCTGATTGTTCGACGTTTTGAATTGGAATCTTAAAGCCACATTTAACTCTCCTTACTCCGGAATGATCAATGAGAGACCAGCCCCACTTCTTTCTGCTCATGCAGACCCATCCACGAACAAGGTCCAATATGAAAAAGTCCTTGTGTTTGTCTTCTCACTAGTTATGGTTGTTCTTTTGGTCACAGGGGTGATTCATTCTAGAACTTTTTCTTGCTCGTCTCTCAACTTTGTGAATGAAGTTTCAGCAATGAAATCTACTAGAACTTGTGCTCGAATTGTCTTCCTGGTCTCATAACTGATATCATATCCTGAAAGCTCTACCGACCATTTCAACATTCTTCCCGCCATGTCTGGTTTGGGCAGAATTTTTCTTAGATGAAAATTGGTGTATACTATAATCGAGTGTGCCTGGAAATAAGCTTTTTATTTCCGAGCAGCAACGACTAGAGCGAGGAACAATTTTTCGACCTCCAAGTATCTCCCCTCCACGTCTGTCTGTGCGTGGGAAACATAGTAGATTGGCTTTTGAACTTTGTCCTCCTCTTTGATCAAGATCAGCCGATCGCCGAAGCCGATGCTGCCAAATAAACATATAATTTCTCCTCTGGTATTGGGATGCTGAGGAGGGGTGGTTGGCCGAGGTATTCCCTGAGCTCTTCAAAAACCTTGGTACAATCATTATTCCATTCAAATTTCTTTCCTCCTTTCAATATTTTGAAGAAGGGCAGGCTTCTCTCTGCCGACTTAGTGATGAAACGACTGAGGGCCGTGATCCGACCATTGAGCTGTTGGACGTATTTGATCGAGAAAGGAATGTCCATAGTCTTTAGAGCTTTTATTTTTTCTGGATTGGCCTCGATTCCTCTTTCATTGACCATGTACCCGAGAAACTCTCCTGCTGTTACCCCGAACGCGCATTTGGCCGGGTTGAGCTTCATATTGTTCTTTCTTAGATTCGAGAAAGTTTCCCGCAAGTCATTGGCATGATCGAAGTGTTTGGTTTTGATAACCATGTCGTCAATGTAAGCCTCCACATTTCTGCCCAGCTGGTCGCCGAACACTTTGTTCACCATTCTCCGGTAGCCCCCGCTGTTTTAGGCCGAAAGGCATCATGGTGTAATAATACAATCCTTCACCGCTCAATGTCAGTGTATCCTGGTCGACCAACCACATCTTAATTTGGTGATAACCCGAATAAACATCCATAAAATTAAGGATTTTGTGCCCGGAGATGGAATTGAGGAGCCGATCGATCCTAGGTAAGGTACCAATCCTGGGCGTGCTTTGTTGAGGTCGGTGAAGTCCACGCACATTCTATTTCCCGCCATTTCTTCACCATGACCACATTTGCAATCCGAGTTGCATACGAGACTTCTTTTTATAATTTTGGCTTTCAAAGAATTTAGACACTTCATCTTTGATGGCTTTTGTTTTTCCCATGAAAAGATTCGTGCCTTTGGTTATAGGAATGAAGCCGGGTCAATGCTCAATCGGTGCATAGCGACGTTTCGCTTAACCATCCATATCCCTCGATCCTCCAGGCGAATACATGCAATCTTTCTTTTAAT
>CM028379.1:144392670-144511629 GCA_013146195.2 Codonopsis lanceolata | reverse complement strand
GAATTGGAATCTTAAAGCCACATTTAACTCTCCTTACTCCGGAATGATCAATAAGAGACCAGCCCCACTTCTTTCTGCTCCTGCAGACCCATCCACGAACAAGATCCAATATGAAAAAGGCCTTGTGTTCGTCTTCTCACTAGTTATGGTTGTTCTTTTGGTCACAGGGGTGATTCATTCTAGAACTTTTTCTTGCTCGTCTCTCAACTTTGTGAATGAAGTTTTAGCAATGAAATCTACTAGAACTTGTGCTCGAATTGTCTTCCTGGTCTCATAACTGATATCATATCCCAAAAGCTCTACTGACCATTTCAACATTCTTCCTGCCATGTCTGGTTTGTGCAGAATTTTTCTTAGATGAAAATTGGTGTATACTATAATCGAGTGTGCCTGGAAATAAGTTTTTATTTCGGCGACAACGACTAAGCGAGGACCAATTTTTCGACCTCCTATCTCCCCTCCACGTGCAGCTGGGAAACATAGTAGATTGGCTTTTGAACTTTGTCCTCCTCTTTGATCAAGACTGCAGCGACTGCTGAGTCAGATGCTGCCAAATAAACATATAATTTCTCTTCTGGTATTGGGATGCTGAGGAGGGGTGGTTAGCCGAGGTATTCCCTGAGCTCTTCAAAAACCTTGGTACAATCATTATTCCATTCAAATTTCTTTCCTACTTTCAATATTTTGAAGAAGGGCATGCTTCTCTCTGCCGACTTAGCGATGAAACGACTGAGGGCCGTGATCCGACCATTGAGCTGTTGGACGTATTTGATTGAGGAATGAATGTCCATAGTCTTTAGAGCTTTTATTTTTTCTGGATTGGCCTCGATTCCTCTTTCATTGACCATGTACCCGAGAAACTTTCCTGTTGTTACCCCGAACGCGCATTTGGCCGGGTTGAGCTTCATATTGTTCGTTTTTAGATTCGAGAAAGTTTCCCGCAAGTCATTGGCATGATCGGAGTGTTTGGTTTTGATAACCATGTTGTCAATGTAAGCCTCCACATATTTGCCCAGCTGGTCGCCGAACACTTTGTTCACCATTCTCTGGTAGGTAGCCCCCGCGTTCTTTAGGCTGAAAGGCATCATGGTGTAACAATACAATCCTCTGGCCGCTCGGAATGCTGTGTGTATCTGGTCGACCAACCACATCTTAATTTGGTGATAACCCGAATAAGCATCCACAAAATTAAGGATTTTGTGCCCGGAGATGGAATTGACGAGCTGATCGATCCGAGGTAGTGAGTACCAATACTTTGGGCAGGCTTTGTTGAGGTCAGTGAAGTCCACGTACATTCTCTATTTCCCAGTTACTTTCTTTACCATGACCACATTTGCAATCCAGGTTACATACGAGACTTCTTTTATAATTTTGGCTTTCAGCAATTTAGACACTTCATCTTTGATGGCTTTTTGTTTTTCCCATGAAAAGATTCGTGCCTTTTGTTGTATAGGAATGAAGTCGGGGTCAATGCTCAACTGGTGCATAGCGACGTTCTCGCTAATGCCCTCCATATCCTCGATCCTCCAGGCGAGCATATCCAATCTTTCTTTTAATAGCTTGATGATCGCTGCTCGCTCCTCTCTTGGTATCTCTTTTCCTACTTTGACCTTCTACTCGGGAAAGTCGAGGTTAATCATGATTTCGTCGAGGTCCTTATTTGGCTCGATAGCTAGGTGGTGATCAACGTCCAGGCTTTCGATTGTGATTACTTTTGTGGCAGCCTGGTCCTTTTTGTTATGCTCGGTAATGTTTGAGGTGCCGATCATATGGTTCTCGCTTCGCCTTCTTTGTGGTGAGCTGGCGTTCCCAGCTTGCTTTCCACCTTTTTCGAACGAGCTGGTGTTCCCAACTTACTTCAAATGTACATGGTCCTTGCCTCCCTCTTTTTCGAGCGAGCTGGCGTTCCCAACTCGCCTTAATTGCTACGCTTGTGTATGCTCGGGGAGCGATGAAATCAGTTCTTCTTTTTCTCGGAGTCTCTTGGTCGTTCTGCTAATTTCGACCATGTCTCCTTCGGGCATGGTGATCGTCACCTTCTCCTTTCGCGTCTTCTCCCTGTAGATATACTCCAGGGTGCTCGCTGGATCATTTAAGACAATGCCTATCCCTTTTTCAGTAGGGAACTTTATTATTTGGTGAGCCATAGACGCAACCATTTGGAACTTCATTTGAGAAAGCGATCCCAGTATGGCGTTGTATGGGGATGGTAAATCAAGTACCAGAAATTCGACCTCCTCCGTTCGAGGAGTCATGCTCTCTTCCCCCAAAGTCACCATGAGAATGATGGTTCCTTTCACCGCCACCTTATGACCGGTAAACCCTTCCAACTATACGCTACTCGGCCTCAGATGGGCGTCTCCCAACTCCATCCCTTTGAAACAGGAATAATATAGGATGTCTCTTCCAGCCCCCGTGTCTACTAGTACTCGTTTCACCTCGCTGTCATGGATTCTTACTCGGATAGTCAAAGGTTGCTGACGAGCAGTTTCGCTAGTGGCTATTTTGATTGGCCAAAAGGTGATTCCCCCCGCTTCATCGGGTTGTGGCATCATATTGACTACATGCTTTAAATTATAAATCTTGTGTTTCAACTGAGTCCCACTTGGCGTGGCCTCCCTGATGGTATCGATCACGTTCCTGGGGCCTCCGTTATTTGGCCGGGGGTTCTGGTTTCTCTCCGGCTCTCTCTGCCTTCCACCCTGGTCGTTACTTTTCTTCTTGAATCTTCGGAGCTCGCCCCTGCCAATCAACTTTTGAATAGCTTTCTTTAGGTTGATATATTCTCGGTTGTATGACCGATGTCCTTGTGGAAAGCGCACCGTTTGTTGGGGTTGAGAGGATACCGAGTTTCTTTCAGCGGCCATGGCCGGTCTATTTTGTCTTGGTCGAGCAAGACGTTCATTATATGCTCGCGACTGGTTGTGAGTGGAGTCCAGTCGATTTCATCCCACACGTTCTTGCTTCAATTATCTTCTTTGTGACCTGATCCTCGCCCCCTTTATTCGAGTTATCCTGAGCTCGATGCGTTCCATCGTGCTTTTTCTTTTTCCCGTCTTTCTTCTCATTCCCCTCCTTCTTCGCCTACTCGGCGTTGATCACCCGAATAGCATGGGCATACATTTCACCGATGGAGGTTTGGTCTCGCAGCATCATCTCTTGTCTCATCAGCCCCTGCTGTAAGCCGGAGATAAAACACATTTTGATCGACTCCTCGGAGATGTATGGTATTTGGTCAACCATGACCATGAATCTATCCATGTATGTCTGGTTCGACTCGTTTATTCGTTGCTGTATATTGCATAAGTCGGTTTGCTTTTTTGGCTGGAGTCCAGCCGAGGAAAATTGGGTGACGAACATTTGTTTGAATTCGTCCCAACTTTCGACTGAATCTAGCGGGAGGCCTGTGTACCACTTTAATGCCTTCCCTTTGAGGGTCCCTGCAAATATCTTTCCCCATACGTCTTCATCATCAGGGAGCACTGCGTTCATTTTGACCTCGGAGCTGGCCATATGATCAACAGCATCAGTGAAGCCCTGATACGTTTCAAATGTAGGGATTTTTTATCAGGTAGTGGGGCCTTCCTCATCCTTTCCTGGAATGGGCCATTTTTGGCTGGGGGTAATATCATAGGTTTTCCCTTTTCCATGGCCTCAAGCCTCCCACGTAGGAATTTCACCTCTTGTTCTATGCCCAAGGATGGCTTATTGGTCAATTTTTGTACCTCGGTGGTCGCGTTCCGACCACTCTTTAGGTGTCATGTTCCCGATTGTTGGGAGTGAGTGCAATGTCCACAAGTTTTATTCTTCGCTACCTCGACCCTCGGCCTGGACTCTCCTTACTCGCTCCTCTCCCGTGTTTGGTGAGGGCGATTGGACTCATTCAGAAAAGTTAACTGGCTATGGATACTAGCTTTGGGCGTCTACTCGCTCATCCTATCCTCTAGCCGGGATCTTATACTGGCCTGAGATACGTCCTTTTCTTTTCCTTTGCCCCTTGAAGTAGCCTTTTGAAGGACCTGGGCTGGTTCCTCTTAGGGTATGGCATTGGTCGCTGCCTTCATTTTCTTCTAAAGCACGAACATTTTAAGCTCGACTTCTTGAATTCCTATAAGGTAAAGCCTCTGGCGTTCCCAGAACTTTGCCTCTACTAAGAGTTCGTCCTGCTCGGTGGCCTTGTTCTTTTCTATCTGAGAATGTTCCACCTGAGCCTCTCCCTCGTCAACATCAAATATGGTGCTCGCTTGGCCAGTGGCACCTCCCATGTTGCAAGCATCTTCTTGATTGCCCTTTCCTCCCAACGCTTTTGAAGTAGCGGTGGCGAGGTCCATGTCAGTCGCTTTGTTGGCAGGTGAGGGAGGTGGTATGTTCGTTCCTGGCTGGTTTTGTTTCGTGGGAGTTTGTTTGTCCATTTCTCTAGAGTTATGGCTTGGTAAAATATGTCGTTTCCCGGCAACGGAACCACTTGATCACGCCACAAAGATGGGGTGACTATGCTGGTGATCCACGTAATGGACCAGAGCTGACGTGTCCCGAGTTGATGTTCACGCCGGTGGATGTGGGTACTTCTTGTACCAAGGTTGATGGGATATCTGGGCTTTGTGCTTGCTCTTGATTGTAGGTTACCTGAAAGAAGACTACTGTTAGGGCGCTAGGGGTTTCCTAGCTACAGTCCTCCGGTGTGAGAGTCAGTAATCAGGGAGTTTTATGTATGCCGGAGCTAGGCGTTCCCTTAAGCTTCCGGTGGGTGTTTGGCAATAATCCTCTTTCGTATCTAATGTGTGCAAAAGCTCTTATAAGTCTTTGAATGCAGAGTAAATCATACCTTTTCTCAAAGGGAAAGGCTTCCTTTTTATAGTAGTTTGGATTTGAGGTCATGATTGAAATGGGGGTCCCTGATGGTGGGACTTGTCCACTGGTCGGCTTACTGGCAGTTCCTGAGTGGTTGATAGATAGCGTGTGATGTACCAATTGTGGGCGGTTGATGAGCCGCTAAGTTACAACGGCTTGCATGTCTTGCTCGCCTCTTGTGGAGATGACACTTGGAGGCTATGTACAGGCTATAAGTCAGGCCTGTCGTTGTCATGGAAGGTTGGTCTGCCAAGCATGACTTTGATCTTCGTCGTGATGGGTGGTCGGGTTTGATCCTCGAAGTGGCCCTTGGTCAATTCCGATGATGTTTTGTTCGGCCAGATGATTCATCGTTGATCATGGTCGACCTTTTGCCTAGACGAGCTATCGAGAGATGGGCCCCGCTCAGCCCAGTTGGAAGCCACGTGTCAGCTCCACGTAGGAGGACCCAAGTCGGGTCCCTTCATAAGTCAAGTTTGTATTGGGTTAGAGAGGCTTGGGTTGAACTCGAATTATAGCTTGAGCTTCACTGCTTCTATATGCTCGAACTCAAGGCACACCCTTATATATCTGTGAATTGTGATAAGTTGATATTGAATTGGCAGCCAGAGGATATATTCTAGGAAATTAAGCTACTTATTATTGAGGAAGCATCTTGATTATTGAATCTTGAATCTTGAATCATGTTTAAGCTACATAAAAATCAGCTCTAACGCTTTCCCGCGAACTAAATCCTATTATAAATGCATAATTAGCGAGAAAGTTTTTCGTGGATGAAAATAGTAATTTCAGTTGCAACAAAATACTCCTCCGTCTCTAAATTATCGTCATTTTTTTTATTTCGTCTGTTCCAAAATAATTGTCCAGTTTTAAACTTACCTTTTTAAAACATCACTTTTACTACTTTCATCTTATTTTTTCACCATACTTTAATTATAGGCCATATACATATGTGTTTTAAAATAAATTACACATTAAATCAATATAAATAATTAAGTCAATTATTTTTTCTTAATCGATATACCGAATCAACTAAGACGATAATTTAAGAACGGAGGAGTACATATTACATGTGAGACTCGTGCTTGGAGTTTGGGGATACAATCATGCGAAGTAATTTCAGTACTATGGGCCGAAGGCTGTCTTTTATTTGAAATTTCAGTACTATGGGCCAAAGGCAGTCAACTGCTTTAAATTATAGCCGAAAAATTACGGCCAGTTTGCTTTTTAAAATTTCTAATAGTTAAAGTACCTTCTTTTTTTTTTGATTGAAAAAAGTTAGTTTTGAAAGAAAAATAACTACGATATCCTTAATGAATCAAAGACGCGATATGAAGGTTAAATTTTGCACTGTAATACATCAATTTTATTGCATTATTTTTTGGACCGCGATAAAATAATTTTTAAACTGCGATACATAAATCTTAATTACTTAATCCAATTTTAAAGCGCGATACATAAAATATTATCTAATTCATTTGTGCACCATGATATAAAATGATAATGAACTAAAACACTTCCTCCACCTTCTTCTTCCATCTCCCCGTCGTAAATTATCTTCTTCCTCCTCTTTCTCCGTCTTTGTTCCAACTGAAAAATCATTTAATCCATCACATATCCATTACAAGTCGATTCTCGTTTCGTTGCGCAACAATGGTGATTTTTGAATCTAAAGTGTGTTGTTCGAGCTGTTGAAGGAGACGATGACATTTTCGAAATAATATTTCGAAAAGTGGTTTTTATAGTTGAAAAAAAGAACGATGAACTTTTGAAGTTAAAAACTTTGGAAAATGAACTAGCTAGAATTTTACCCAATCTATCTATAATTATTACTAAAACAGAAATCATTGCTACCATGTGACAGCTTTATGTAAAATGGTTGTCACGTGTCAATTTTCTATAAAAATAACACTAGATTTTGTTTTTTGCTTTTTTCAAGTATAGTTTAATTTAAAACCAAAATTTGTACTATCTAATTTATACAAGTTTAACTTGACATAAACTTTTCAATCATCATCTCATTATACTATTTTATTTATAAAAGTTATTTATGAGACAATTTTATGGTAAATGTTTTTCTATTAATCTATATCTATTAATTATTAATTGAGTAAAATTTTCATCAACTGTCATGTAAAATCTTTTTTATACAAGCGGCTCTTGGATCATGACCGTGTCAATCACAATCGTTTTTCTTCATTTATTTAGATTTTGGTTGCCCACGTGAAGTGTTCAAATGTCATTTATGTAAAAAAGATTATCCACCGTAAATGGATAAAAATTTAATATTAATTACTACTAATATAAGTCGATGCTGTCACATGACGACTTCAATTAAAATAATCAATTTCACCAAAAAATTACTAATGAATGTATATCTATTAATTATTAATTACTTTATTTTTTAAATTCTTTTTTCTACAGAAATTTCATACGCAAAATTTTTAATTACCCATTTGAATGATCAATTTCAATTTATTTTATTAACTATTACTAAAATAGAACTTTTGTTGTCATGGCACCTTTCGTTAAAATGATTATCACGTATCTAACTTTTTGTAAAATAAGAAAATATTTTTTATTTTGTCAAATATAGCTTAATTTAAAACTAGACTGTATTTTATTTAATTTATACAAGTTTAATTTGACTGAAATTCTTCGATTCTCATCAACTTTTATTTTCCTACGAATTTATTTATACAAGTTATTTACGGGACAAGTTTATGTGAACTTTTTTCTATTATTATATATTGTATTTATTAACTATTAATTGATAAAATTTTCATCCACCAGCTATATAGAATATTTTTACACAATCGGTCGTTAGATCATCATACGTGTCAATCAGAACATTCATCTTGATTTACTTAGATTTTGGTTGCCCACGTGTCATGTTTAAAAAACCGTTTGTCTAAAAAGATTTTACATCGCTGATGGATGAAAATTTTATTCTTATTAATTACTACTAACAGATGTTACTGCTGCTGTCACATGATGATTTTTTGTTTAAATGATCAATTTCACTAGAAATATACTAATTAATCTATATCCATTAATTATTAATTATTTTATTTCTTAAGTTCTTTTTCTATAGAAAATTCCTATGCAAATCTTTTAATTACACATTCATTGATCAATTTCAATATTTACATTATTTTAGACTTTTAGTTTTGTTCAAAGTATTCTATTTTAAAATTTTAATTACTTATAATAAGTTTAGAAAATCATCTTATAATAAATAATTTTTTAAAGCAAAAATATTATTCGCTATAAGCCGAAGACTGTCTATTGCCTGAAAATTCAGCATTATGGCCCGAAGACTATCTACTGCTCAAAACACCGCAAAGGCATGAATTACCAACATTCGAAGCTTTATTTCATTCTTGAAGTAACGAAAAATAAGGAGAAGGGTGAAATTAAAAACTCTACGAAGATTAAATCAATAATTATAATTCTTGTAAGGGTTAATATGTGCCTTAACACCACATTTTAAATTTTAAATTTAGTAAATTTTGTCACGATCACCACTCATTTACAAGTTTCAAAGTCGTTAGAATTGTCGTCGGGACATAATATACTATAAATAATAGCGCATATTCACTATTGCCTTCTTGAAAGCATGATAATGCATAGAAGATAGAGTAAAATTCTGGTCAGTTCCTTTTCCAAAATTTCTAATCTCAACAGTTTATCGTTCTTTTTTTCAACCACAAAAGATCATTTTTGAAATATTGTTCCGAAAATACTATTGTCTCTTTCAACTTTGACAAACACATTGGATTCGAAAATCATCATTGTTGTGCAACGAAACAGGGATGCACCTAATTAAACAGGGTTCAAACATTGTTGTATCGTGGTGCAAAAATTAATGCAATAAAATTGATACATCGCGGTTCAATAATTAATGGCTATGACTTATGTAGGAATGACTTGTGGTGATTGCATGATATTTTGTTTATTTGTTTATGAGTTGCTATAATTATTTGTTAAAAAAAACTTGAAAATTAGTATTCAAATTTTTATGTATATTTCATAAAAGCAAATATTTATTAATGAATAGTTGTCTTCATGTTTTTAAAAAGCCAAAAAAAGTTTCTTAAAATTTTGGCTAAAATGCATAAAGGGTGTTGTACCTTTTATTGGCTTTTTGAAACAAACACTCTAAGTGTGACTTTTCATCAAAATAGTAACAAAATTAATACATCGCGGTTCAATAATTAATGTACCGCGATTCATTTTTGTAGCGCGTCGCATGCTCATTAAGGGTATCGTTGTCTTTTTGCCCTAAAAAGGGACATTTTCCAGTTTGAAAAAAAAAACACGATACTGAAGCGAATAAAATCTTTAGAAAATGAGCTGGCAGCAAGTTTTCCTAAAATATAGGCTCTTGATAGAACTTGTTGTTTCTTATATTTTGTTCGGTATATAGGCTAGGGGGGTGAATAACCTATATCACCTTTATTAAAAAAAATCATCTGGAGTCAAAATATGCTATAGTAGACGTAGACACCTACTATAAAAAATTGTAGTTATAATATTTGCTGAAGAATAAGAGTTGTGCATCGGAAAGATAGACAACAAATCTATAACATTGAATATTAAAGTGATTGTAAATAAATTGGTCTAATTATATAACAATAATATATATTATCTTCATTAGATCCATACAACATTTCCTATAGCAGAGTGCTAATGAAGTAATCTAACAAGCAAAGCAGCGATATAAGTAAAAGTTGAATGTAGAAAAACTTATGTTTTATATTAGAATTCAACAGAGGTTCATCAAGTGATAAACATGCTTAGTACATCAATCTAATTAAACTCTCTAACCTAACTACTATGTAATCTTTCATGGAAAGAAAACCAAGGAAAAGGGAAGACATATATACTAAATTACTAACTCCTTCTCTTTAGCAATCCTAAATATCATAGGTAGAGGGAGATGGCGAGAGGGTAATGTGAGAAAAGAATATTATGAGTTGTTCAATTAGCTAGTAAATTAACAACTGAGTGACAAAAACTTGACCAACTGTGACGAGTTATTATTGTACAATCGATAGCTCATGCAATGGAATACAAGTATGTTGATACGAATGCAATGTGAATTATAAGCTTGTGATCTTCCTCGAACATCTTTAAGTGGGTTTTGTCTTCAACTTTACGCTGAATTGCCACATTAAATGGTACGCGGTTTTTTTATTCACTCTTGGAACATATATGCTGTATAATGGGAACAAGCAGATCACTGACTTGGAATATGCAAACATATACAACAGATTTTTACACAAAACTCATAGTCAATTTTGTTTCTATTTTCTCTTACATACTTTCATTTCTGGTATCAAGATGAGTAACTGAATTACTTCAATGTTCCAGAAAAAAGAAGTAGAGTTATTTCTATAATTCCTTTGCTAAATAAATTCATGCAATAAATCCATATGGCTAAAAAAATGGCGTTTCAAATTGAGTTCATTTATGGAAATTCATTTAGAGAAGAAACTAGATATTTAATTAACCCTCTCTCTAAAGTACTCTAATCCAAAGATATATTGTCTTTTTAAAAAAATATATAAAGTAGAGGACTTCTAATCAATTTTAGTATAGTGCAGACACGTGCGCACACATACACAATTACACACATACATATATATATATATATATATATATATATATATATATATATATATATATATATATATTTATACTTATCCTTAATATTACTCTAAGTATTACTTCATAACATAGAAAATTTTATTAGGATATGATTGTTGAATTTTAAAACTATGAATTTAGTAACTTCATTTAAAAAAACAATCATTTAAAATAGTATTCCCTTAATTCCAAATATAAAAATAAAAAAAATAGTCTCACTTTCTTCTTTGCTTTGTCTCAAATAGTTTCATCTCTAAAAGAAGAAATAATTTTAGTGCAATTAGGTAAAGAAGATACAAACAAATAAAGTTACAATCTTTTAAATAAAAAAACATTGACTTGTCAAATGAGACTATATTTTAAAGGAGACATTTATGTTAAAAATATATATATTTATTTTTGAACAAATTAAGAGAATGCTACCATCAACTAGTTTCTTTTACGTGCATGCACATGCAAATGCTATATTTTTGAAGGGTCGATAGACCCATCCAGAAATGTCTCCCCAGGGATATATGCCACTATCAATTCAGCCATAATCTTGGCCACACCTTTCACCAAACAGTGCACTCCGCCTCGGCCCATGCCTTTCGATTCATAGTCTCTCTCTCTCTCTCACACGTGATTTCTTCTGCATTTCTTATCCAAATAGTACTGAACTCCATCACTTGAATTCAAGAAAAGAATACCAGATGGAAGCTAGAAAGGATTAATCCGGTTGGCTATTTCCCTGTCAAAATACTACAAAGATAATTATATATAGAGTCTCTAGTGAACACCATTAAAAAGGAGAACAAATTAAAGCTGCTAGAGGAATCAACAACTGACAAAAGGTATTTTGTGATCAGAATTTGCGATTTTTGGGTGCTCCTACTCCAGTATTACTCAAAAAAGAAAAAAAAAAAACAGTACTTAATTGCATCAAGAATTGGAAACTAAACAGATCATAACCGGTTGATCACGCCACAAAGATGGGGTGATTAGGATGATTATTCACGTAATGGATCGGAGCTGACGTGTCTTTGGTGAGTGTCCACATCGGTGAACGGGGGTACTTGGTGTACCAAACTAGATAAGATTCTGGGCTTTGTTTCACTTGTAAACCGATTGGTTAGGCTTTGTCCTTGATCTTTAGTGACCTGCAATGAAACTACCGTTAGGGTGTCGGGGGTTTTCCCAGCTATAGCCCTATGGTGTGAGAATCAGTAATCAAGAAATATGTGTGCCAAAGCTAAGCGTTTCCTTAAACTTTTGGTGATAGTGTATATCTTGCTTTCCGTTCTAATGTAATTGTGTGTGTAATTGATAGATTGAACTTACTTTTCTTGTAAGGGAAGGCCTTCTTTTTATAGTAGTTGTCCCTTAGGGATCATGATCAATGTAGGGGCCCTTGGGCATAGGGACCTGTTGCTGGTCGGTTTGCTGGCAGCTTCTTATTGGTTGATGGCATATGGGTAGCCTTACATAGTTAGTGGTTGCTTATTTGTCATAACTTCCCTTCATATGTAAGGGCTTGTTGCTTGGTCGACTCATTGTCAACCTCTCACTAGTTGACCTAAGCTTGCATGGATGACACGTGGCTTCCAATCAAGATCTGACATCTGGTAATTACTTGGTCTGAGTGATCGAATGTAGGGTATGGATGTTCCTCGGCTTGGTGGTCGATCTTGCTCAGCTTCTGGAGTGACCTTTGGTCGTTCCAAGGATGTTTTGTTTGGCCAGATGAGTAATGGTCAGCCATGGTCGATCCTCAAGTTTGATGAGTTGTTGAGAGATGGGCCCTACCCATGCCCAGCTGGGAGCCACGTGCTCACTCCACGTAGGAGGATCTAGGTCGGGTCCCTTCACCGGCTATGACTAATTTTGAGATATAGGTAGTGTAGGCAGTGCTGCAACTGCTAGCGGATAGCTCCCTCAATTGTTTGGCTCGTACATATAGCTTGATTTGATACGAGCTCGTGATTAGGAGAATAATATATTTATTAATTATTTATTATAATTAATGTTTAGTAGTTACTATCTTGTATAGTTCTTTTCTTTCTTGTTATTATGATTTCTTCCTTGTAAAGGTTTCTTATACTACACTCCTAGTGTAACCCTAATTGTAACTTTCTGTATAAATATGTGATTCAATCAATTGGAAGGCTATACCCTTATTCCTAAACTTTATCAGTTTCTACATGGTATCAGAGCTTTATCCTTAAAACCTTCTCCCTCTTTTCGTCGCCGCCTCCCACAAAATTTTGCCTCCATGGCTAACGGTAATCAAACCTTCACCATCAAAAAACCTGTTGATCCGACTCAAACCTTCGATCTCATAAACTTCTCTCACCACAACATCACTAAACTCACCTCCACCAACTACATATCTTGGAAACTCCAAGTTAAGGCAACCCTCATTGGGTTATGACCTCTACAAATTCATAGATGGCTCACACACATGTCCATCTCCCATCATCCTAGCCACGGATGTTGAAACATCCAAGGACCCATGGTGTGTAGGTAGTGTAGGCAGTGCTGCAACTGCAAGTGGATAGCTCCCTCCGTTGCTTGGCTCGTACATATAGCTTGATTTGATACGAGCTCGTGAAGTAAATGTTATGTTGTTTCAATTTCAAGCTCTATAAAATTATATGTATGTTAATGCAATTACCACATAGAGAACAATAAGATCGACTTGAGCTCAACTTGACCCATGGTGTGAATGAGACAAGGTTGAGGCTGGCTGGGTTGCTCACTTAAGTTACTCCAGCTTGATTAAAATTTCAAACCCAGACTCAAGTTCAACTCAACTCGTTTATAAGAGCATCACCATTGAATTGTTTTTGTTATTCTTAGTTAAGAATAACAAAAACAACAATGTGAGCAAAATTCTTAGAAGAGAGAGAATAAGAAAAATTCTTAGCGAAGAATTTTCAAAATGAATCTTCTTTAACTTTTTCTAGCAGCATGTGTGGGGTTTTGGTGGGGGGCAAATGAAAATATTTTTTTATTGGTATGCGTTAAATTTATTTATTTATTTTTGTAAAAATATTATACAATGAGAAAGATATATTTTTGAGTGGGTTAAGAAGAAAAAAGTGTGTAGGTGTCAATGGGACCTAACTAAGAATTTGGAAGAAGAATAACAACAATGTTGATGCTCTAACCTCTAACATATATGTCATAATTGTTAAAATGTTAGATGAGGCAAGTAATTTGAAGAAAATATAGGGCAAACAAGTGACATATATAAAACTCTTTGAAAGTTAAAAACATGAACATACGCATAAGTTGTTAATTAATTAACTAGCTTTACACTCGTGCGTTAAACGCACGCCATATATCTTTTTCAATCAAATTATACATAAGCAACATGAAGCGAAAAAATAAAATTAAAAGAATAAATTATTGTAAAACTAATATCATGATTAAAAACTTTAATGATAATAAATAAAATAAACAAATAATTGTAACATAAAGATTGTGAGTTCGATATGTACATAAACTGAACAAATTATTATAACGCATGGATTAAGAAAAAGTAAAATTATTTAAAAAGAATACAATAAATAAATAAAATCTTTTCTAAATTTTAGAATATTTTTTTAAATACAACATTTGTCATTAAATATGTGTGATTACTACTACTATCACTATGATTAAATATGTACAATTACTGCTACTATATATCACCATCACATAACAAAACTCACGTAATCTATATTAATATAAAGTTTTTTATCTTTTAGTTAGTGCGTTATGAAAATTAAACACATAATTAAGATATAATGATAAAAATATAAGTGAATTTAATTATTACTTATTACATGAATGAAAAATTCATATATATTTTAGAATACGTCTTTAAACGAATATATATTTGTTAGATAATAAAAATTGTATAACAAATTCAAATGACGATAAACCAAAGAAAAACAACTCTAATTACATACTTCCTACAGTCATCCCTCCCCTAAAATTACCAAAATGTCCCCGACTCAAAAACCCTTTCATTTGTAGTGTCACCCAAATGATGTGACATTGATAATATATGTACTTAATTATTACAACTATATATACAAATATTTATGCCCAATTCAATAGACAATAAAATATACATTTAGATTATGATTGCTATCAATTCATTATACCTCTCATATATTATGATATATTCGGCTACTCGCTCATATACATAATCACACACCTCTACAGTCATCGTATATGTTCCCAGAGCAATTAGATTACGATTTACTTGTTCATATTCATCTTACAATGTCAATGAGTGAAAATGAAATACGGTAATGATGATGTTGTCACCTCTCACCAGGACCTTGTTGATTTTTAAAAGTCCACTCATCCAGTATGTCATAACTGATGCTACTACTTTTGCCGGTGAAATTACGTGGTTATAGACAACAAAAGCGGTTACAGAACATTTATATTCAAGGAGAAAGCACTTTTATGCCTGAGTAAACAATGTTTGTTGAGTATCAAATTAGATATGACAAACTTTAAGGATCCATAGTTGTTCATCAAATTATATTTCACTATGTACTTGTTCTTCAGCTCCTATGGATATAATTTGTCTTGACAAAACTCACAAGTAAATTAATATTCAAAGAGAAAGCACATTTATGGTTGAGTAAGTAATGTTTATTAAGTTTTTAGATTGTTAGTCTCGTTTCCCTTGCATATTGGTAAGAAGAGAAAAACATTCCCTCTTAGATTAATGGTATTTAATTTCTTAACAGCTTCTTATTTTTTTTTATTTACTTATCAATACTTGTATATGTGTTCATATGTAAATAATACTTTATTTGGTAAGTAGTTACAGTGGTGATCTAGCAATCTTGAGATAATCAAATTACATTTGTCATTATATATATCTTCCTATTTTTGGCAACTACATTTTGAAGGGATCTTGCTATATTTGGATGTGGTAATCACATTTATCATTATATATATAAAGAAAATGTAACAAAGCAAAGTGTTCCGATTTCCAATGCATTGTTAATTAAATGTTTAGTATAAAAACTAAGAAAAATGTAATAAAACAAAGTGTTTTAACTTCCGATGCATATTTATGTTTTCATTTATGGAAAACATTTAAGCGAGAAAATCACGTTTGTTATTATATATATATATGGTAGGGATAAATACCAGGAAAGAAATTAGAAATATTGAAACAATTACTAGCATAAGCATGTATCATTTGCATTATAAGCTAGTAGAGAATAATATATTTTATTAATTATTTATTATAATTATTGTTTAATAGTTACTATCTTGTATAGTTTTTTTCCTTCCATGTTATCAAACTCTCACCATCAAAAAACCCGTTGATCCAACTCAAACCTTCGGTCTTATAAACATCTCCCACCACAACATTACCAAACTCACCACCAACTATATAGCTTAGAAACTCTAGGTTTAGGTAACTCTCATTAGTTATGACCTCTACAAATTCGTAGATGGCTCAAACACATGTCTTCCCCCCACCGTCCTCGCGAAGGATGCTCAAATATCCAAGGATGTTCCAACCCCCAACCCACAATACCAACCCTGGATTCGGCAGGACAAGCTCTTGGTGCCCTTATCGGCTTCATGTCTGCTCCCTGGTCCCCATTATCCAACATGCCGCCACCACCCGTGAGGCATGGGAAACTCTGGTTCATACCTATGCTCGTCCGACATGTGGTCACATCAAGCAAATCAATGACTATCTTAAGCGGGCGTCCAAAGGTAGTCAAACGATATCGGACTACATGCAGTCCATCAAGAGTCGTTCAAATGAACTTGATGCCCTCGGCACTCGACCATGAGGATCTCATTGAGATCATACTCGCGGGCTTAGATGATGACTACCGTGCACATTGTTGATGTGGTCGAAGGCCAGGACACTTCCATCTCGTTTGATAAGCTCTATGAGAAACTCATCAACCGCGAACTGCTCTTGATGCAGTCCCAGCTCGCGTCCTTTTTTCATCCTGCTTCGGCCAATCCTCGGCAGCCTTCCTCGCAAACTCGGCACGTGCCTTCTTAACCTCGGCAGTCACCCATACCGTCCTCGACTTCGGCTCCTCAGCCATAACGTCCTTATCTCGGCAAATGTCAAGGTTTCCATCAATAGGATCACTCAGTAGCTCGCTGCCCCAACTTCTAGCTAATCACCATTATTCCTCAGTCCGCAGCTCGCCAGTCCTCGGCAAACGGCTCCTGGCAACCACGGGCTCACCTTGAGACCACAGCGGACAATGCAACACCAAACTGGCTTCTTAATAGTGGTGCCTCTCACCATGTCATTGGTGATCTTGGCAACCTCTCTCTGCACTCCAACTACATAGGCACTGACGACATGGTCATTGGTGATGGTGCATGCTTAACAATATCCAAAACTGGTCTCTCCTCTATTCACACACCACACACATTTGCCTTGCATAATGTTCTCTTTGTTCCTCACATGAAACACAACCTCATATATATATATATATATATATATATATATATATATATATATATATATATATATATATATATATATATATATATATATATATATATATATATCTCAAACAATACATCTATTGAGTTCTCACCATCTTCTTTTCATGTAAAGCATCTACTGACAGGGAGCATACTGCTGACCGGGCAATCTAAGGATGGTGTGCATGAATGGCCAACCACAGCCCCCTCTCTTCGCCCTTCTACTTGCATAGGCTCTAAAGGCTCTCACCAAGATTGACATCATAGGCTTGGTCATCCATCTGACCCCATCCAACGTCAGATTCTATCTAGTTTAGCGTTAGACATTACTCACATAAGACAATTGCAGTGTAATGATTGTTTATGCAATAAAAGTCATAAAATGTCTTTCTCTCAATCTACTATTGTGTCTACCACCTTGCTCCAAATCATCTACTCTAATGTTTGGACCTCCCCTCTTCATTTTGTTGATGGATTTAAATACTATGTGATTTTTGTCGATCATTACACTCATTATATATGACTCTACCCGCTCAAACGAAAGTTTGAGGTTGTCACCATCTTTCTCAGCTTTAAAGCCGTTATGTAAAACTATTTCAAAACTACCATTGTTACACTTTACTCGGACAATGGAGGCAAGTGTACACGGGACTTTCCCGGGACACTAGCTTAGCCGCTTACCTGTCCGCTAATGGCATCTCTCATCTCACCTCGCCACCCCATACTCCGGAACACAATGGGTTCTCAGAACATCACCATCGCCACAATGTTGAGACTGGTCTTTCTCTTCTCTCTAAGGCTGCTCTTCCTCTGACATTTTGGTCGTTTGCCTTCCAAACAGAGACCTACCTTCTCAATCGGCTCCGCACACCCACACTCAACCAGCTATCTCCCTATCATAAATTGTTTGGGTCTTCACCTAATCACTTCAAACTTCGTGCCTTGGGTTGCCTTTGCTACCCTTGGCTCTGCCCTTACCAGCTCACAAACTCACTGCTCGCTTCACTCCCTGTGTCTTCCTTGGTTACTACTTACTCGTTCACTCAGAGTGCCTATCTGTTATGATCCAAGCATCACCAGGATGTTTGTCTCACGTCACGTGCGCTTTGTTGAGTCTACCTTTCCTATGTCCACCATTGCCACCCACCTTGCTCGCCCAATGACTCCACTCCAACCACCTTGTTACTTCCTCATGAACTGTTCCTAGGTTCATACACACCGTCCGCTGCTCGCTCTAGTGACTCCCGATCAGTTACTCCTAGCACTAATCAATATGTGGTTGATCTCAACTCCCCATACACTACCCTCACCTCAACACTAACTTGCCTACTACTAGTTATGTGCCTACTGCTCAACCTTCCTCGATACCTAGTGATTGTGTCTTATTTTAATTAATTCATTGCAAGTGCACAAGACTATTGCAGAATAGCTTGGGAAGCAAAGGTCGAACCACCGAGACAAGAAGAATACTAATGGCAAGAATATCGGTAGCAATTTAAACTAAGGGGGTTTATTTGTTTTATTTAAACTAATTTATTCTACTAAAGCAGTAAATCTAATTAACTAAGCAGCAATCACAGTTATAAAGATCTGTATGGATGAGGGAAATCTAGAATTAGGGTTTCACTTGCATCTACTCTATTGCTTGTTTAAATAAACTATCATTTAATAATTTGGGTTCGTTCATAAAAGATAGATACATATTGTCAAATTATAGTTCAGTCTCCATCCCAAATAATTCATCCACTCTATATCCTAATAACAAGAACATATGGATCCTATCTGTCACTTAGGTCATATATATGAACCTGACTCTAACTTATCACTCTCGTGCATCGATAGGCTCAACTTATCATGATGGTGAGCCAGTGTACGACATATGCATTTGGCCGTGCAGCTATCCGCACCTCTATGCCTTTATTACTTACGATTCCATTCATTTGGTCAAAGCTAGACAATAAAGGGGTTGATAAACATCATGATCAACAAGAATTAAATGAATAAAAATATATTAAGCAATAGATTCGATACAAGTTACCTCTCAATTCCTAGATTAATGGATGGTTAGTTCATCCTTGAAAATGAACCACAAAGCGAGATGAAGGAATACATGAATCAATCTTCAAAGCTATAATTACAATGACTAAATTATGTAATACAAACTAAAATATATGTTGGAACTGTTTCCTAACAATTTCTAGACGTCCTTAGGCTTTGGCTACCATCCTCTATTTATATCCAAGGTGTTGTAGGTGAATAGGAGGTTCAATCCAGGTGAAAGACCCCGTAAGTCGGTGTCTGGGTGCCTTGCGGCCGCATGGTGTTTATACCTTGCGTCCGCAAGGGTCTTGAACGGCTAAGCCACTTTCTGCCTACCTTGCGAGTGCAAGGCCTTTTAGGCTTGCGGCCACAAGGTGTCCAGTTTGACTTTTTTGCATCTTTTCAATAGTTACACTTTGCATCCTTCCTTGAATTCTTCAATAAAAGCTCTATAAATCTCATTAGTTCACCTAAAACCCTGAAACTCACAATATAGCTCAAAAACACATATTAGTAGCCAAAAGCCTCGTGGAATTGCTATTTCTAAGTCATAAAAGTACTTGATATAGACGTAAAAAATATGTCTATCACCTAGCAACCTGCCCGAGGAGAGCACTGTGCCCGCTGAACCCGAGATAGGTCATGTGCCCGCTGCTCCAACTTCCTCGGCCCCTGGCCCCATGCCCTAGGATCACACTGTGCCCGCTAAACCCGAGATAATTCATGTGCCGATGCACCCAGAGCGTTCATGTGCCCGTTGCTGCTGGTACCTCATCATTTGTTACTCGCTCCAAGAATAATATCTACAAGCCGCTCACCAAACTAAGTCTTTTGGCTCAACTGACAGCAAACAGCGAACCAACATATGTCACTCAAGCTCTCAAAGATGTCAAGTGGCGTTAAGCCATGTCTGAAAAATATGATGCGCTAACTTAGAATGGTACTTGGACTCTGGTTCCATCGGTTGAAGCTCGCAATGTTGTTGGTTGTAAATGGATCTTCCACATCAAACGTCATGTTGATGACACCATTGATCGCTACAAAGCTCACCTAGTTGCCAAGGGTTTCATCAGGGACCAGGTGTTGACTATCATGAGACCTTCAGCCTAGTTGGTAAACCCACTACAGTGAGACTAGTTCTCTCTCTGGCCGTCTATCGAGGCTGGGATCTTCGGCAGCTCGATGTGAATAATGTCTTTCTTCAAGGTACTCGCTTTGAGGAAGTATTCATGACTCAACCTCTGGGATTCATTGACAAGGATAGAGATGTTAAAAAGGCCGAAAACCATAGGGTCGACCCTATTAACCGGAAACATGAAAGGGTTAGGGTTGGAAAAATCCAACCCGTTTAATAAACTGGCTAAACGGGATGACCCTATAGGGTCACTGGCAAACTGGGTTGTGCTGGCGGGTTCTAGGGCTGGCCCGCGGGCTGAAAGTTTTTGGCTAAAATGAGGATTCAAAATGATAAAATTGAGATTCGAACCCACAACCTCTCAAAAGGATAGGAACTTATGGATGATCTTTTACACCAATCAACCATCCTGACTTGTTTTTTTAAAATTCAAATGCATAATATATATTATCATATTATTTGGTAAACCAATGTCTATTCCCTGTTAGCTTTGTGATGATGTATGTGTATTTGATAAAAGTCAAACCCAAACATGGTCGTAAGTACAGTTCTAAGACATATAAGTTTCCAAAATTGGTCAAAATGAGATTTTTGGATACATAATTAGATATGTTAAAAGGGTCGAGAACTGCATGGTTGACCCTGCTAATCGGGAATCAGAAAGAGTTAATGTCGGGAAAATGTAACCCGTTTAAATTTCGTGCTAAACGGGTTGACCTTAGTGTTATATTTTACTATTTGATTAAAATATTTGATTGCATTAACTTCTTACCAACATTTATTTTATGTTATTTTATTATTGTAGATGAAGAGGATAATGATGTTGAAGAAGATACTTTCTCAAAAGAAAACTCGATTTCATGTTTTTAATTTGTATTGTTAATCGTTGTCACTTGTCCGTCAATATGTTTGTTACTTAATTTCGATTTTTTGATTTAAATAAGGCATCATGTGTTAATAGGGCTGACCCTGTTAAACCGTACCCTACAGGGTTAGGGTTAGGGTTGTGATTTGAGTGACATGTTTAAGCGCGGCCCTATAGGGCCAAAACCATATAGTGCTGACCTATAGGGTTAGGGCCAACCCAATTTAACATCTCTAAACAAGGACAACCCTCAGCATGTATGTCGATTTCATAAGGTCATCTATGGCCTCAAGCAGACTCCCCGAGCATATATGGTACACCGAACTGGGACAGTTTCTTCTTGCCTCTGGCTTTAAAAATTTGTGGGCGACACGTTGATGTTCATACTTCATATAGGGGGCACCATCATCTATCTCCTTGTCTATGTAGATGACATCATTGTCACTGGAAACCATCCCATTGCAGTTCAGACCTTCATCTCTTTGCTCGCACAGGCATGCCAGTGCTCGCCCAGTTGTTACTTCCCTCGCCACCTCGCCAACCTTGACACTTCAGTCGGGTACTGCTATCACAGATCCTACAGAGTTTCGGGCAGTGGTCGGGAGTCTTCAGTATATGTCCCTTACTCGCCTTGATGTCGCCTATGTCGTCAACAATCTCTCTCAGTTCATATATAGGCTGACTACCGAGCACTGGAATGCGGTCAAGCATGTTCTCAGGTATCTCTGCGGTTCTATTGATGTGGGCATTCTTTTTCATCGTCAGTCTTCCCCAGCTCCCCATGAGTTCACTGATGCATACTGGGCGGACAACAAAGATGACTACACATCCTCCAGTGCCTACATTGTCTATCTTGGCAGCAACCCGATCTCTTGGAGCTCCAAGAAACAACACACTATTGATCGCTCCTCGACTGAAGCTGAATACCGGGAAGTGGATACCACTGCTACTGAAGTCCGCTGGATTTTGACTCTCCTCGGCGACCCCGATATCTCTTCCTCGACTCAACCTGTAATTTATTGTGACAATGTGGGTGCCACTAACATTTACAATTTATTGGCCATGGATTTTCATTTCATCCGGTAACAAGTTCTAGGATGGACTATTAAGAGTCTCTTATGTCTCCTCGGCTGATCAGTTTGTTGATGTCCTTACCAAACCGCTTGCTCGTCAGAGCTTCCAGCAATTACTTCACAAGATTGGTTTCTCCTCTCGAGCGTCCATCTTGCGAAGACATATTAGAGAATAATATATTTATTAATTATTTATTGTAATTTGTGTTTAGTAGTTACTACCTTGTATAGTTTTTTCCTTCTTTGTTACTATGATTTCTTCTTTGTAAATGTTTCTTTTATCACAATCTTAGTGTAACTCTAATTGTATAGTGATTCAATCAATAAAAAAATTATATCATTATTTCTAAATTTTATCAGTTTCTACGTAAGTATCATCACATTTGGTTTACTTGCGAGTGACTACAACAAGCTGAGAGTTGGGCCGGCCAATGATTTTATTTTTGCTTTTAGTATATTAAAACTTAAAACCAAATCTTCAATTATATAATATGGTTAAGACAATTGGGTTACGTGCGTCTTATTAATTTATTTTCATTTGTTGGGGGAAAAAATACACATGAATTTTTAAATGGCTGGGGCATATACGCATATGTGATATGGTGGTTTCAACTTTCAACTGTCCCTCTTATACAAAACATTACAGCTAAGAAATGGGCAAGTACAACTAAATTTGTAATTTGTACGGCTAAACATTATTACCCTACTTTCGTTCTTCTTTACGGAGTGTTTCTTTCTTTTTTATAATAAGATATTAAGATTATTATTTTCTTTTAATTAAGAATGCGTACTTAATTCAACCATTTAGGTTCCGTTTGTTTCACGGAAAATGATTTCCAAAAAATGATTTTTGGAAAATAATTTCCGGAAAATCAAAAGATTTTATTTTCAGGTGTTTGGTAAATTTTTTGAAAATATGTCAGAAAACATTTACGGATGTTTGGCAAACACACGAAAAATGTTACGAAAAACAATATATGAATAAATACAAAAATAGAAAATAGAAAATGAACAATATTTAGGATGTCCCTAGAAAATCAATAAGGACCATCTTTTTTTAATAAGGTCCATTTTTTTTAATCTCACAATTACAAATATTTTTTTTTATAATTGATATAAAAAAACGTTTTAAAATAGAAAATAGATAATGTTTAAGATGTCCCTAGAAATTGTTACGGAAAACTATATATGAATAAATACAAAAAAAACATATTCTAATATTAATGCACATATTGAATATAAAATAGTTTTGAACTTTAAGTAATTTTTCTTTAGTAGCTCTCAATTTATCATTAATGATGTCAAATCAATGTCTATCTTTTTTCAATCTCACAATTACAAATAAAAACAATTGATAATTGATATGAAAAAAACGTTTTAAAATAGAAAATTGACAATAGTTATGATGTCCCTAAATAATATAATTGACTCTAATTTTAGAACGTAGTAAGCATTTATTAAAATTATAATTTATAAAGAGTGTGCACAAACTTTATTTATATTTCTAAATAATTTATTTGTTGAGTGAAATATTGTGTGTGTAAGTAAATATGTGTAATTGTGAAAGGGGACGGAAGGTAACCGAACATTTGGAAAATGACTTACGGAAAATGAATCCGTAAGTCATTTTCCGGAAAAGAAGTCTTTATTTTTCGTTGACTCGGAAAACCTTTTAGGTTGACTGTATTTTTCTAATATTACCAAACACCGAAAAATAAGGAAAACGTTTTCTAAAAATTATTTTCTGTGAAATAAACGGAGCCTTAATCATCACTACTAGTGTAACTCAAAGAGAGAGAGAGAGAGAGAGAGAGGCATAGATGAAGAGATACATGTGAACAAGCATGGTGCTAAATCTGCCAATTAATTCGACTCATGTGTTAGATTCTATGAACCTTTAAAAATAAAAAGAAAACAGATCTAAACAAAAGAAGAATGTATAAGGCGGTACAGAACAAGGTACACCCACACCCCACCCCCACCCCCACCCTATGATATTCTTTGAGAAAAGGTACTAGCTGGTATGTGTTGACTGTTGACCCAGCCATGATGTTTCCTGGACCTGGTGGATCACGATCACTTGTCACGTGTGAGGTCCATTACCAATTCAAGGTCCGTTCAAACCAAACCAAAAATCTTTAGCCAGGTTATAAACAAAATTTAAAAATAAAGAAAAAACATGATGAATGATACAAATTATATCGGTATAATTAGATCTGACAATTACAACTCAAAACCGGTGACCCACTCAATCTGACTTGAAAAGTATCCGACTCAACCCGACTCATTATTTTTTGGGTCGAAACCGGTTACCCATTTTGATCCAAAAAATTTAGCAAGTCGGACCTATTATCCATATTTTTACTATATAAGTGTGAGTTTCTTGACGGAAAATATGAATTAAAATGGGTCGACCCGTTTAATTTTGGGTTATAATGAGATACGATCCGTTTTATCGGAGTCTGGATTCTCTATTCCAAAAGTGTATTTCATCTTCTATTCCAATGTAAGATCCACCGTTAACTTGTCAATCAGTAATTGATTTTGTTTATATAATTAATTTTGATAATTTACTAATTGACAAGTTAACGGTGGATCTGACATTGAAATAGAAGATGGAATACACTTTTGGAATAGAGGATCCGGACTCGTTTTATCGATCCAACCCACTCAATCGTCAGCGTATTATTGATATCATTTAATTCATTGTTTTATGAATTGTTTAAGTCATTTTCTCGTTCATAATTTTCTTGAGTTTAATCATTGATGTTTTTTGTTATTAAAATTTAGGATCTTAAGTAGTATAAATAGTAATTCTGATATATATTCTTTTCTATATAACATATATATTTATTAAATATTTATAATTTGTGGTCGGTATCTACTACTATGATTTAATCGTATATATTCATATAATTTACCAATAAGTTATAATTAATTGTGGTTATTTGCAAAAATAAATTTTGTTTTGATATTATAATTTCGGGTACGATGAAAGAGACAGAAAAGTTTCAAATGCAGACAAGTCATATATGAAAATTTCCACAGCATGTTTTTTATATTTAATTGTGGTTATATTTTATTTTGTAATCACATGTATTCAATGAACATGATTTTTATAGTACATTTGTTCTTATTCCAATATTTTTGGCTCATCTTCATTAATCAGTAAATTGAGTGTGCACCAAAAGAGATTTATATTTACAGATTTTTAATGTGTGACTACTCTTATTAAATACTACGACATAGAAACTCTGTATTTTCTATCACATGTGCATATTTGCACATTTTCAATAAATCTTGAGAGTTGTGTAATCAATTAATTAGATTTGTGTTTTCAATGCATGCTAAATACTATCTATATTATAAAGAAGCTAGGTAATTGACTAGGGCTATTTAGAGGTCAAGATTTAATTTATTTTATTATCATCTTACGGCTGTCATTTATTTGGGTAACCTCCTTTTCTGGGTTTCCTTATACTGTTAGAATTAGGTTTCCTTATAAAACGACTAAGGAATTGATTAGGGCTAATCATATGTTGAGATTAAATTATCATTAAAAATTTAACGGTTGAGATTCACCCTCATATTCACATGTGTGAGTAGTTATCCATTTTTAACTCCCTACAATTAATATTATGAGTAGTCACCCCATTTTCTTCTCCCTATATTTTATTTTCATATTACAAAGTCGCACCCTGCGATTAATCTTTTGAACAATCACCCCTAATAAAATATCAGTCCCTCAACTATCACTTGAAGCAATGTACCCCTCAACTGTAATATTTTTTAAATAGCACCTTCTATTTAGGTACAATCATTTCAATTGACGAAATCATATATACTGACACCGTGTCATAGGCACAGAGATACCAAAACACGTGTGTAATTGGTAAAAGCTAATTACAGGCTGAGATGAATTCTTTTACTGCAATCATACGCTCTACATTTAATCTAAATTGTAAACGTGTGAAACGCAGTTACTTTTTCCAATTTTACTGCTTCTTTTTCTTCCAAAATAGATAACTGTTTCAATAAAGACATATTTTACGGCTTACTTATTATTTATGGTTTTACAGTTTTACATTTATTGTTTTATAGTTTTACCGATATTGTTTTACTGAGATTTATTGCTTTAACGTGCATAACTAATCAATTTAATTTAGTCCAGCGGTAAGTTTTGAATATTTGTATTTTATTTTTTTTCTTTTTAATTATTATCTTAATTAACTTAATCAATTTAATTTTTTTCCGACCTGCAATTTCGTATATAAATAAAAAAAATCGTAAGTTTTGTAATTTGAAATATTTGTTTTTTCTTTTTAACTGTTATCGTAATTAACTTAATCAATTTAATTTTTTTGGGGCCCATTTTTTCGTTCGGCAATTTAATTTTTTTCCGGCCCGTAATTTCTTATACAAATAAAAAAAATCATAAGTTTTGTCCGGCCCATTTTTTTGGTCGACTGCAGTTTCGTGTACAAATTATTAATTAATCCCTCCGTTCCGGGCAAAGAAGCCTTTACGGTTTTACAAATATTTAGTTGTAGTCTCTTAATTTAGTTTTTTCATCATGTTCGATTCATACATTGACCACGCTCTTGCTGGCACTGTGCCATCGGCATGGGCACGAGTTTATTTTTATAGAATGTTGGACATCTTCTTATTGTTGTGGTTTCGTTTGTTGGAGTATGTGTATTGGTTTCCATTGATTTAATTGTCATTTTTTTTTAGCTTTTATGGTTGATTAATTTGGATCAAATGCATCTTCGTTCGCATGTTAGATTTTGTATAATAATATGTGAGAGGATTCGAGTTTTGTAGATGAAGCAAAAAATTTGGTTAATTAAATATGTTTGAATTTTCTTTGTCTCATGTGTAGGTGGAAATAATGGACAAAGTTATTGCATCTCATGTTTACAAAGTTAAGCAAACCCCCCCCCCAGAAGAAAAAAACTGAGTTTTCGTTATTGAGAAAACAATAAAAATTTCTTTTTGTATTTTAGCAGTAGTTACAATTAAAATATTTATTTCTTGGTTTTCTTATAAAATAAATATCGAAGTAAAATGTTTTATTTTATTAGGTATTTGAGTTCATTTCCACATTATTTCATTTATTGATAAATTCTCAAACTGGCGCCGTGCTATCAGCACGGGCAAGAGTACTTGTATAATAATACTCAAAGATGACTTTTCTCTTTTAGCAAATACATTTTGGTGGGATCTTACCTCTTTTAGACTACCTAACTTATATATATATATATATATGGTCACTCTACTTTCGGCCGAAATTCATTAAGCTCAATCTATATAATGAGATACATCTATTTTCCTCTATTTTATTGATAATAAAAATTGAAGTTTTTTTATTTAAAAACTTTTAAAATAAACATCACTTTTTAACCAATGTAAGATTTATCTCTTTTATTGGTAATAATAATAATTAAAACTAACATCAATTTATAACAAATGTGTGATATATATATTATATTGCTAATAATAGTAAGAGTCTTTTATATAATCTAAAATAATTTAAAATAAACATCATTTTTTTTAACCAATGTAAGATATACATCTTTTATTGGTAATAATGGTAGAAGTCTTTTATCAAAAGATTTTGAAAACCAATATCACTTTCTAAACAATGTACGATACATCTCTTCTATTGATAATTAATAATAATAATTTAAAAACAACATCAATTTCTAACCTAAGTGAGATGCATCTCTTCTATTGGTAATAATAGTAGAATATTTTGTAACAAATGTGAGATACATCTCTAGTAAAAGTAAAAGTCTTTAGTTTAAAAACTTTAAAATCTAACATTTTCTTTTTAAACAATGTTATACATCTTTGTTATTGGTAATAATATAAAAAAAATTAAAGCAACCGTATTTTCTAACCAATGTCAGATATACATATTCTATTGATAATAATGGTAGAAGTCTTTTATCAAATGACTTTAAAAACTAACTTCACTTTCCAACTAGTGTATGATACATCTTTTCTATTGGTACTTAATAGTTAATAATTGTATTTTTAAAACCAACATCAATTTCTAACCAATGTGAGATACATCTTTTCTATTATTGAAAAATTAGTGTTTTTAGTGAAAGAAATTATGCAACTTGAGACACGAATTTCTTTACGTGTCATTTGTTTGTTAGCAAAGGTAATTGCGCAAATGTGTTCTACTCGGTGAGAGTATCAAAATGATATATTTATTTGTCCAAATTTAATTTTGGATGAATAGGATATCAAGACTTAAAGTATAATATTTGTTAAAAATTAATGGTTTTAGTGAAAGAAATTGTGCAACTTAGGCACTAATTTCTTTACGTGTCATTTGTTTGTTGGCAAAAGTAATTATGCAAATGTGTTCTACTCGTCAAGAGTATCGAAATGATATATTGATTTGTCCAAATTAAGTTTTGTATGAATAAGATATGAAAGTTTAAAGTATGGTGTTAGAAGTGAGTCATTAGAAGTAATGTCTCACCTTTAAGAGTTTTATCTCACATTGGTTAGAAATAATGTTAGTTGTAAAAGTTTTTAAATATAAGATTTATATTATTGACAATATTAATAGAAAAAGTTATACTCCCTCCGTCCCTAAATAATCGTCTGGGTTGACCCGGCGCACAGTTTAAGAAAAAGTAATTGACTTGATTATTTATATTGGTTTAATGTGTAGTTTTCTTTAATGTCCATGTATATGTGGCCCATAATTAAAGTAGAGTGAAAAAGTAAGGGTAAAGTGGTAAAAGTGATGTTCTAAAAAGGTAAGTTTCAAAGTGGACAATTATTTTGGGACGGACGAAAAAGGAAAGGAGGACGATAATTTAGGGACGGAGGGAGTATATACTAATACTAATACTCTTAGGTGTCGTTTGTTAGCCAGGATTAAGGCCAGATAGGATTAATAAGCCGAGTTGTCTGATATTTGGTACGCAATAGGTGGTCGTGATTAATAGCATGAGTTATCCGGATAAAGTCATTATCCCTTCACTATTAATACCAAGGGGGAGGGTGGTATTATTAGCGCCCTCACAAAAAAAAAAATTGGGATTAACATTTGTAATCTCAAAACTATCCCCGATATATAAGTGAGGATTAATAGCGAGGGCACTAATAGTACTGAGATTAATAATATTGTTTATCCTTATCCGACTACCAAACAAGTCGTTAGCATATTGATTATTATTATGTATTACTAGAACTTCGTGCCCGTGTCATAGGCACGGTGACAGTATACCTTGGGATATCAGTATATATTAAATACGTAAATTGAAGGGGTACATTGCTTCAAGTGGTAGTCGAGGGACGTCATTCGAACTCTACCCATAGTTGAGGGGGTTATTCGTAACTGACGCAGGACTGTTGGATCTTACGGTTGGGATTGATCCAGACCGTCAAATAGGTTCAGTCAATTGACTGAGCTGTATTGTATAGTTAATTATTAGTTAATGGCTAGAAATTCAAGAGTTTGTAAAGCTTCTACGTGGATGCTTTAAAATGAATATTTATCAAAAGGTGATAAAGTGGCACAATCATAATATTATATATTTTATTCTAATATTTTGAAACAAGATATTCATCCAGAAAGTTGCAATAGTACAAATTCAACATAATCAGACAAATTAAGACCTCTCATCATAACGAGAGAGATCTAGAGAGAGACCATGAGACACAAAATTGATGTACATGTTCTCCGTCTGTTCTCAGTGTGCGTGGTCTGGGAAACAACTTGAACAGATCTAGATCTCTGTATTGATTTGGGGAGGCAAAACAATAGCTATTTAATCTATAATTGCACTCATTAACTGACTTCGTTTTCTTATTACAAAATATAATATATGTCCTTAGGAGACGTGATAAGGGGCTCAATATGGAAATTTTCTAATGTATTTTATATGCATTTCGTTTCGGGCAAAAAATCAACTATTTTATTTTGGAATGTTTCATTTAAAAAGTTTACTTTTAAAAATCAAAACATGAAAGTGTCATTTTATTACTAATGACCTACAAAAAGTGATATTTTTTAAAAAATTTGACTTTCAAATGGAGACTCTTTACTCGGAAACGGAGGGAGTAAGTTTTAATGTCATTAGAGTAAGAGTAGATTTCATGTGAAAAACCATCTTACAGAACTTAATTCGTAAGACAGATCTCCTCTCCTCATAGCTCAATACCAACACAAGGTGAGTCGGTAAAAAGGATCTGTCTTACAAAAAATATCTGTAAAATCGTATTACACAAGTTTTTGTCTTAAGATCGTCTTAAAAGTTGGTGATTAGAATGTATATTTGGGCAATGTTAGAAACCCTAAAAAAAAGCAGTAATTATTTACTCAATCTGTTCCGGGTAAATAGTCCATTATTCTATTTTGTGATATTTTAATTAAAGAGTCCACTTTAAAAAATAAAGATATAAAAACATCATTTTATTACAAATGGACAACTAAAAATATTTTTTTTTTAAGTTTGATTTTCAAATGAAGACTCTTTACCTAGATTGAAGAAAGTATTTCTTAAAGAATTTAAAGAAACGGAAATTGAGCTAGTTGAGCTGATTAGCCCATGGTTTTACGCTAATCTACGATTTAATTTAAAGACTGAGACAAATACTTAATACAAGTTGGTTGGATTTTGCAGAACTAACATGGGATTTGTTTAGTTTGCCCCTAAGACAATTTTAAATTGAATTACATTAAATGACATCACTTGTTGATAGAAATTTCAACTGTCCCTCTAAATAGGACACTACAGCATAGGGGTGGCAGGTAGATGAATATTTAGGGAATTGTGTGTTGTCAAATTTCCTTTATCTAACTACGAAACAACTCATTTTTGCAGTGTTAATTAATCCGTAATTGGTTTCTGAAAATAGGAAACCACGCCGCTTGTTACTCAATCTAATTCTATACAAAAATATTAAATATTAGACTTTCCGCCGTTGGTTTCTGAAAAATCAACTACGTATTTCTTAAAACAAGTTGTAATAACAGTGATAATGCACTAACTCTAAGTAAGGCCAGCATTACTCAATTATATAAACATATAAGACTATGCTTAAAAGATAAAAACAAAGTTTATTAAAATGTTGTACAGTACCATTATTAACATAAAAATAACTTACCGTACAACAATTCAATGCAATTGTTCTACATTTTGTGTACATATAATATTCTACCTTCGTATGTATACGAAACGGAAATTAATGACATTAAAGTTGAAATGCTAGACAAACTTGAATCCATTATGTATTACGATTATCTTCACATAAGTATAGCAGTACACTGTACACTGCTGTTTCTTAAATGAGTAATGGTACCTCCCTAGGTTAAATGTCTATTTTACATGTCAGTTAAAGCCTACCTCCCTAGTCCCTAGGTTGGTTGGCCTATATAAACCCAAACTACCCACATGGACAAGCCAAAACAAACAGCTAGAGGTTCAACGTCTTCTACTTCCCAAGGAAAAACAAAGAGAAACAAGAAAGATGGTTTGCTGGTCAGCAGAAAATGCCACCAACGCCTACCTCAATACCATCAAAATGGTATGTTACATTAGATTTTCCCAAACACTACCTCAACAATATTTCACATATTTCTCTATGTTTTTCTCTCTGTGTGCATGTGCATGTTCTGTTTACTTATCGTCGTTTGATCTTGATGCAGGGAAAGAGGGCCAACGAACCAGACGTAGCGGAGTTCATCTCTGCGCTAGCTGCCGGAAACAATGCTCAACTCATGGTAGTGGCATGTGCCACCACTGCAGGGTCCACCACATTAGGGCTAGTGGCAGCAGCCCATCAAACAGGTGGTCGTGTAATCTGCATTGTGCGTGGCCTAGAAGAATTACATTCATCCAAACAAGCCCTTAGCTTGGATGCAATCCATGTCGAGTTTGTTATCGGGGATGCTCAAGCACTAGTGTCAAATCACTACAGAGAAGCTGATCTCGTGGTTATTGATTGTAATCTTGAAAATCATGAACGAATACTTGGAAACATACAGGAGGATGGGTGGGACAAGAGTACTATTGTATTGGGGTATAACGCGTTCTGCAAAGATTCTTGGCGGTGGAGCGGATCGAGTACCCAGTTGTTGCCTATCGGAGAAGGATTGTTGTTGACTAGAATAACCGGAAAGGCCGCTAAGAGTGGTGGTAGCAATGGTGGTTATGAAAAGAGGGGTCATTGGGTTGTTAAGGTGGACAAATGCACAGGTGAGGAGCACGTTTTTAGAATCAGATCTCCTCATGGTAGAGTTATCAAGACATAAAACTGAACCTCTTGAGTCTTGATGCTCTAGCTTTTTGAGAGCTTGCATTTGCGGGAATAATAATTTCTAAGTGTAAATAGCTAATAATTATAATTAATTTATATATGAAACTCTTCTTGTTAATCAATTTTCTTTAGCTTTATAATTCCCGAAAGAAAATGATAAGGATACAAACTTTAACTAGAGGAATACTATTAACTTAGAGATGTAAGATGGATTCATTTAACCTGACTCACTGTGTATTAGTGGGTTGAGTTGTAAGATAATGTGAACTCCTTCTTACGAACTAAGATCCATAAAATGATAAACTTACTCTCTACAAAATTAGGAGAAATGGGTGTTTATTAATTTTCACTAAAATTCCTAACACCAAGAAACAAGTGGTACAAAATTTTGAGGACATAAGATTCGTATAAAGAGTCCCCAAGTTTTCAAAAAAGAAAATAATAAAAATTTAAAAAATAATTGAATAAATTTGTGGGGGAAAAAAGATATACTATTTCGAATATAATTAAAGTAAAGAGAAAATTGAAAATCAATGCAATTTAATTTGTAGAGGGTATCTCCCTTTCTTTTCTTCCATCCGTTTAAAGAAACTGAGAGAGAAGATTGTGTTCCAATCTCAAATTAACACACTACTCATTGTAATTTTTTGTTTTCTTTTGGTTTGCGTTTTGATTTTTCGATTTATTTTTTAAAATGTCCATTTGTAGTCTTATTTAAATGGAAATGATGTTATTATATTAGAGCTCCGTTGTCAAAATGGATGATGAGCCGGAGAGATACATAAGGAAAAGGGCTCTAAGAACATCTTCATTGATGCTATAATAAGGGGTAACAATTTGTGCTATCGTGTCGTGTTTTCATATTATTTATCTTATTTGATTATAAATATAACAATAAATATTATTTTGAATATATTGACAATTTCGTGTCTTTCGTGTCGTATCACGTCGTACTGGTCTTATCATATCATTTGTGTCTATAATTATATCATACTGGTTTGTGATGTGAAAGCAATAAGGTAAGACAGTTCTGAAACAATCACATGAGTCTTTTACTTGGTCTATCTATGTCAAAAGAATCAGTGGGCATTATCTCACATTTGAAAAGGACAGAAATAAGGTTTGTTTTCTTGCATAAGGCTGCCAAGTCATGAGCCCAACTGCCAAAATATTGTTAAACAAGCTCAAATAAGTGTGGTTCATCTATTTCGGATGCGATGATGCAAAAGAGGCCCTAAAAAGCCCCCCAACAACTAGAAAGGACAATCAATCCTAGAATCACATGATTTCAAATGACTACTAAGTGAATTCAAGTACTACCATTTTGAAAATCTGTCAAGGTCCAGATGAAAGTTTGTTTACGGACATTTATTTGACCCCGCACAGTTCGATTAAAAAAACAAGTGATTTGATTATTAGGTAAAGTGGATAATTTTATTCAAAATATATATATATGTGGTTCATAATTAAAGTAGGAAGACAAAATACTAAAAATGTTGTCTTGAAAAGAAACTTTTAAACAATTTTTTAACCGGACAAAAAAAGTAAGCAAAACAATAATTTTGAAATGAGAGTAATTTTTACACAAATGAGTTGAGCTTTACCAAATTTCAAGTTCCATGAAATAAATGAACCACCGAATTTAATAATGCTCCTTTTGTGCAGAATATACCAAAATGGTAACATGCTTGTGACATTGGGTTGAGTTCTGCTCGACTTGTAAGTTGCTCACCTGGGGTCTGTTCACTTTCATGATTTAGTGTGGCTTATTTGTGATTTTTGAGTTTTATCTTTCTTTGGAATTGCCAACTATTTCTCTACTTTTCTATTGAGTAATGATAGGATATAAAAAATTTGTTCCAGTCAGAGATAAGCATGTGATTGGTTAAAATGACAACACTTGTAAACAAAATTCTGGGATCCCCATAATTTTCCTTTTATCTTAATTTACAGAGTAAGCATGTTTACAGCTCTAGCAAAAGGAGACAAACTTTCCCGTAATGCACACTAATTTCTGCTTCAAATGAAGATTTGTTTATCAATATTTGGGATGGCAAAACAATTATATGCAGAGATTGTTGAATTACTGTCCCTCCTAAACCTAATAATCCCTTTTCTGGGGACTCCTTCAATTCTACAAGTTGATTGTTTGTTTTTGCCTATGAATTCACATCCTTCATCATCAAACATAAAAACAAACAGAACAAAAACCAGTAATGAAGCAGATGGATTTGTTAAAAAGGAGGATTTGCAACTTCTGAAGGTAATTTTTTGTTGGTGGTGCTTAAGGGAGAAAATTCCCTATAAAAATCCATCCTAATTCCTAAGCTACAAGATTCAAGGCTACAACAACATTCACAACATCACTTACAACATTAAACCCTACAAGTTCAATCAACAGTGAGTAGTTAAGTTAGCAGCAACATATCTACTCTTAAAATTATTGAAAATTCTCAGGCAATGGCTGAAGTCTGAAGACACAAGTGATGAGATCAGAGACAGTTAGCACGGGTTACCAAGTTCTTGAACAATTTCTTCCATGGATGGCCTCTGCTCGGAGAATCATGGGTGCACATCAGCGCAATTTTTGCAAGTTTTGCAGCCTCTGACTCGGGGAATCTGCCATGGATATCAGTATCAATAAAATCATGGAATGTGCATGATTCAGCAGCGAATCGCGTTGAGCTGGCGAATTTTCTTTTCCCGGAGATGATTTGGAAAACAAGAACCCCAAATGCGTAAATATCACTTTTCATTGTGAATCTGCCCGTGGTTGTGTATTCGGGAGCTAGATATCCCATGGCAGCACTGGCCTTGAGGGCTGAGAATACAGTGTCGTTTGTGAGAAGCTTGTGCAGCCCGGAATCTGAAAGCAAGGGTCTGAACCGCTGGTCTATGAGCACATTCTTTGCAGATATGTTTTGATGAACTAGTGCTGGTTTGTTCACTTTGCACCCATGTAAATACTCAATACCTGTTTAGCAAAGAGGCAAGGATCAATTGCAGCATATTAAAAGACCCATCAAGGTCCTAATCACACAGATGTTCATAGAAAATGACATGCAACAATTATTTTGGCAAGTCATTCTCATGTAAAAATACTTTATTTTCTCTTGTAAATTGCCCCATGCAATTCAGTTTCACGGAAAATTGGCCCAAAAATGCCATATGCAATTCATTTTCATTAATCTGTAGGACAATGGCTTTCAATAACTAGAGACAACACTGGGAGATAGGAGCTTCATTCTTCGGAGAATGATTTAACAAAGTTCAAATTTCCAAGTAGTTTCAGTTGGAAGAATGGGCGAGTTTCTCTGAGTTGTAAAATATTCTATGGTTAACTCACTTTTCAGAAATTACCCAACAGTGTAAAGGAAACATTTCAAAAATCACTTTAGGTGAAACAACCAGAGCCTAAGTCGCACGAAAGTAATTGCATAAAGCACATACTCCCTCCGTTCCCGACAAAGAGTCCCCGTTTGAAAGTCAAAACTTTTTAAGAAATTGACATTTTTAATAGTCCATTAGTAATAAAATGACAGTTTTATGCATTAATTTTTTAAAGTGGACTTTTTAAGTGAAATATCCCAAAATAGAATATTGGACTCTTTGTCCGGAACAGAGGGAGTATTACTTTAAGAAAACAAATTCCAAGGACAAACAAAATCACCAGGCTTAGAAGATAGAAGAACTCACCTTTGGCAATGCCCTTGATTATCGAAACTCTAGTAGACCACTCAAGGACCTGACCGTCTTCCTTCATGTCCAGATACTGCAACAAATTGCCATTTGGAACAAAATCATAAATGAGAAAACACTCTCCACGGCCTTTCGAACAGCAAAACCCTCTCAACCGCACCAAATTTTCATGTCGCAATGAGGTCAAAATATTCAGTCCCTTCAGGAACTCCGCTTCTTCAGACTTGCAGCTACTTTTAGTAATGCTTTTAACAGCAACAACTGTTCCATCTCTTAAAGTTCCTTTATGAATGGCCGAAAACCCGCTCTTTCCTAGCAAATTCTTTTGGGCAAAGTATTGAGTAGCTGACTCTACCTCCTCCAGATTAAACCTAAAGGTCTGCGGAACTTCTTGTGAGACCCCACCAAAACGCCGGCCCTCAGCCAATGGATCCCACCCACTGGAGTACTCAAGGCTAATAAGAGGAGAGCCATTTTTCCGAGGAACCTCTTTAGCCTGGTCAGTACTGAGACGACCATCAGATATATCAAATGTGGACCCCATCTTTTGTTTTCGACGACGATATTGTGCCACAGCTAGAAACCCTATAACAGATACTGCCACGATAACGACAATTACGCCAACAATAACTGAAGCTTGTGGGGCCTTTGATGAATTTGAGCACCGCGTTTGGGTACAATTTAACTTCAAATCAGCAGTCTCGGGGATGTTGTTTCTTGAGGGACCAGTTGTGCTGGCAAAAGGCTCAGGTCGGTCTGAGTTTAGACGATCTAAAGCAGTGCAAGCTCTCAAGGATGAAAATCCAACTCCACACAGTCCAGGGTTGTTTTCATATTGGAATCCTTCAACTAATCTCTTCAAGGCTATTTTACATTAATGGCAAAATGCAAACTTGTTTAGATGCAGCCCCTCAAAAAACATCATAATTGAAACACCACAAAAGAAAACGGAAAATCAACCTATTTGACTAAGGAACTTCCATGTTCTATAACAAATATTCAGATGTACTATGTTATCAGCACAAGGGTAGTCCAGAATATATTTCCAAATTTCCCCAAAACGGTAAAACGAAAACAAAACCTATCTAGGCCAACTGTAGATGTGGCGTTAGTGGACCAGGTTTTAAACCCAAATTTAGCCAAAAACATCGTTTGTCTCATAATTATTGAAATGAACATGAAAGCATGCTAGCCAAGTAGGTCATTTTACCTAAAAGAAAACTTTATTTGACGGTGATTAACTGTGATTACCTGGAGGTATGTTGCCAGAAAGAGTATTATTTCGGACATCTAAAACTTCGAGCAGAGGAGCATCTGCTAGTTTTGTCGGGATCGAGCCAAAAAGGTTATTGAAACTCAAATCTAGCCTCATTAACGACCCCAAATTGCCAAGGCTTGCAGGGACTGCGCCAGTGAGCTTATTAGATTGCAGCGCAAGAACACTGAGCTTCATCAAAGACCCCAGCTGGTTAGGTATGCTACCGCTGAACTGGTTATAGCAGAGCTGCAAAACTACATTGCAACCACAAAGAAAGTTGTGAATCAGTAAACAGCAACATAATTAGAAATCTAAGAAGAAACCCAATACAAAATAGGCTGAAGCAGCATAAAAACGTCAAAAAAAATAAGTGCAGAGATTCGAATTTGAAAGGAGCAGGCTACTTAAATAAATCAATAATTAGAGCTTTTCCTTTTAAAGACAATCTTGGAAACTACCCATGTTGGAATAGCCGTGGAAAGCAAACATTAAGCAAAACTGAAAAACCCCACAGCCTAGAAGAATGTTCTTGTCCATCATATTTAACTAAAAAGCAGAACGAAAAACACGTACTCCTACAAGGAAAAGTTTTAGAACAACCCCCCACCCCCAAACCAAAGATTCAATTTGTTTCTTCGTTACCGCTTGAAGTTAAAAGTTTTTTAAAACAAAATACTCCAAGTTAACCAAGGCTGGAAAAGAAGATGAAGCTAAATAAACTTTCAATTTGAAAGTAACAGAATACATTGAGAAATCAACACACTGGAGCATTTTCCTATTCAAGTTCATAATTTTGGTAATTAACTATATTGGAAGAACAGCAGAAAACAAAATTAGGAAAAATAAATAAAAAACACGCACACACACGTAAAAGATTCAAAAAATAAAAACAGTTTAACTACGGCTCTAGAATAGTACAATAATCCCAAAATCTTATTTACTTAAAAATGCAACTCCAATCAATCTTTGTCCCAATTAGTTGGAGTCGCTGCATTGAATCTTTTTTGCCATTCCAACTTCTCAAAGAAAATTCATAAAATTACTAAATAGGTGCATAACAATAGAGAACAGTATCCTGTAACAAACCTTGTAAGTTTTCCATGTCTCCCAGTTCAGCTGGAATGCTCCCAGAAAGATTATTAACGTTGAGATACAAATCGCTGAGCTCAGTCAAGTTAGAAATCTCTTTAGGAATCTCTCCAGACAAAGAGTTGTAATGCAAGTAAAGACCGGTCAAGCGCGTGAGCCCAGAAACCGCCGGCGAGAGCTTGCCGGAGAGACCTTTCCCCTGTAGAGAGATGTTAGTCACTTGACCTATGGCATTGCACCCAACGCCGTCAAAGGAACCGTCGCATGGATTACGCGAAAGGGTCCATGAGGTGAGATACGCGTTGTCTGGATCAAGACTGGCTTTCAATTCCAAGAGAGCTTTCAGCTCGGCATTTTCGCTTAAAGCTAGTGGGCAGTACAAGAGAGTGTAGATTAGAAAGGCGGAGAAAATAAACGGAGGAACACCCATGCTTGGATATTTGCCGGAAATGGTGGAAAATGACTCTCCCTCCCTCTCTCTAGAAACTGTTCAAAAAATCTGGATTTTTTTTCCTTCTAGACAATTGCAGGGATACTCATGTTTAGATCCGGCAAAGGATGATAGAAAACGAGCTCTCTCCAACTCACACAGCTTTACTCTCTCTAGAAACTGGGTTAGACAAATGCAGGAAACCCACGTTTGGATTTGGTAAGAAACGGGGGAAATTAGCGCTCTCTCTCTCCCTCTCACTTCTCTGATGCACTTTCTTTCACTAGAACTGCGTAGCAAGCAGTGGGGAGTGTAATGGGTAATGGTGTTTTGAGTTTTTTTTGTTGTTCTTAATTAATTCTTCGTTTGTCACTTTCTCTCTTTAACATGTAGAAGTTTGTTTTGACTTGTATAACAGAGAACGAGGGGTTGGAATCTCTGTTAAGGCGTGCAGGGAATCGAAAGTTACATTTTCTCTCTCCTCTCTCTTCGGAAATGAAAAAGTTGTGAGGAAGGAGACAAATATACGCAGAGATGTCCCGTCCAGTCCCTCCATACTGGCTGCTTCAATCGGAAGATAAGATAATATTTTTAGAGTCGGTTATAATTACAAAACTCAATAATAATAAGTTATATATATATATATATATATATATATATATATATATATATATATATATATATATATATATATATATATATATAAAGATAGATATATTTATAAAAGAAAATATTTTGTCAAAAAAAAATTTTAAAAATAAATAATTCTCTATTTATTAATATAGGTATAACTTTATATGTTATTAGAAAAAAAATTAAATGTATTATTATACTTCACACTAATTCATATAAAATATCATTTTACATTTCTTAATATTTGTGTCAATCATGTTTGTGAGTATCATTTAAATTTCAAAAGTCCTATTGTATATTTGTATTATACATGGAGAATATATATTGTATTCCTTTACCCAACATGTTTTTTTTTTCATTTCGTTTATATAATACCATTTTTATTTAATCATCAATTATCTTTTTCTAACTTTTTTTTATATAAAATTATGACATAAAAATCACAAAAATCAACTTCATGTGTTTGAAAATAAATGTATTATATTGACTTTATGCGATTTTTAAGAAAACGTATCATTTGCTTCATATAATTTCCTTTTAATACCCTCAAAATATTCAATGATGTGTCAAATTAATTGGACCTTCTTATTTTTTCGGCCAACAATTTATAAGGGTAGTATCCATTTTGATAATAGAAAAATCATTTTAAATTAAAAATAGACACTTATATTGAAATGTTTTAAAATGGAATAAGGGCAAGTTCAACAAGAGGGATCAAAACTAAATTTTGATGCATATGGAAGAGTATTAGTCTATTCAATAATTAAATTAAAGAATATCAAAATTAGATATAGTACTAAGGAAATATCAAATTTAATACATTCCCTTGTAGTAAACATAATTTTGGATACCCTTCATTTTAAACATATATTTATATCATGAAATGTGCCAGTAAATTAGTGTTTATTAGTATTTTAATTTTGTTTTTTATTTCATGATATGTGTTAGATATAATTTTTTTCAAAACTATTATTATATCAAATTTTGATACAAAGGGTTAAAGATGTTAATTTGATTCATATGTATAATGATCAATGGATATCAAATTTTGATTTTTGATACTTATGAGCAAATACATCCATTCCATTGAACTTGTCCAAAAAAAATACTCCCTCCTTTCCTAAATTATCGTCTTCCTTTCTTTTTTCGTCCGTCCCAAAATAATTATCTACTTTGAAACTTACCTTTTTAGAACATCACTTTTACCACTTTACCCTTACTTTTTCACTCTATTTTAATTATGGGCCACATATACATGGGCATTAAAGGAAACTACACATTAAACCAATATAAATAATCAAGTCAATTACTTTTTCTTAAACTGTACGCCGGGTCAAATAGGACGATTATTTAGGACGGAGGGAGTAATTATTTTAGGAGGTCAATATTGTTTTTGGTCGTTGGTCATTTTTAAATTTAATTTTTTGTATTTTGAATTACTCATCCTTACAAAATCAGTATGTGCATCCAGCTGGGATTATTGAAGTCCTGCCATGTTGCCGTACGGTGTCATCAACGCCTCTGTTTATGTCAGCGTCTCCTTCTCGAATGGTTTAATTGGAAACTTCAGTTCACACTTCACCCCCTTGATCTATTTTTTTTTCCAGAAACACACCCTCTTAAATCGTAATCACTTTGACACTTTGCTCAATCGGTCAATCCCTTCAATTAACAAAAATCAATCACGTGATTTGTACATGACGATCATAAAATACTCAATAGTCAAATGGAATGGAGTACTTTTAAACTTTTTAAAATTTTAACTTTATATGTTTAAACTTTTTTTCAAATTATATCATCCTTAAAAAATGAAACCAATTCCTTAAAACTAAACTAAAAGAGAAACTAAGTCTATTTATAGGGAGCAAATAAAGTAATATTCTAGCTATTTTATTTTTAAAAGACAATTTAAAGATTTGTTACTTGTTTCATCTTTGTCATTAACCTTGGTGCAACTTTTTCTTAATAGAACTTATCAAAACTTGTCTTTTTTTAAATAAGTTAATTTTCTCAAATGTCCAAAAATATATATATAAATGTGTTTGACAATCCAAATTAAAAAGTTGACTTATATAACTTAACTGGTAAAAATGTGACTTTAAAATTTCGTTGAAAATTATCTTATTATCATTTTGGATATATTATGACCGGCATTACAAATCCCAAAAGTTCAAAAAGCAATTTTGTATACTTAAAGTGTCAAAGTTAAACTTTTAATGACAAAAGTTAACATTTTTACTAATAATGTTATAGTATGAGCTTTTTTTTTCTTTTTTTTTTTTCTCTTAAGGAGGCATGGGAAAGGATCGAACCTGAGACCTCACACATTGTGAAGTCTCATCTCTACCACTGAGCCACCTCCTTAGGGTCTTATAGTATGAGCTTTCATATGGATGAAAACTGGAGTATATATTTTTAATTGATGGTTATTATGGTAATGATTGTGTTGGCTAATACTCCCTCCGTCCCTAAATTATCGTCCTCCTTTCCTTTTTCGTCCGTCCCAAAATAATTGTCCACTTTGAAACTTACCTTTTTAGAACATCACTTTTACCACTTTACCCTTACTTTTTCACTCTACTTTAATTATGGACCACATATACATGGACATTAATGGAAACTACACATTAAACCAATATAAATAATCAAGTCAATTACTTTTTCTTAAACTGTGCACCGGGTCAAGCAGGACAATTATTTAGGGACGGATAGAGTAATACTAATATTTAAAACCCCAATGTTAAAATTTCATTCCTAAATAATCTTAAAACATAGTTCTATTCATAAAATCTATATTTAAGCTTTTAATACAAGAAATTCAAGAAGTTAACGTTTATACTCCTTTATGAAATTGTGGCAATGATGATAAAAATTACCAATAATAGCAAAAAAGTTTGATGCTATGTAAATATTGTTGTTATTATTATTGTTGTTGGTGGTGGTTGATGTGTTTGACCAAAACCCCGTCACGAGTAAAGCACGAGCAGCCACCACGTACCCGTCACGAACTCGATTAGCGTGGGACCCACCAATATAACGAGTAGAGTTAGGTGGGTACCCGAGCAGAGAACAAGACAACTCCCTTCCAAACCCGGTCGAGCACATGCCTTACCTGCCCGACCAGGGGTCATGCCCGGGAATCACACTTATCATTATCAGACTTACATCATATAACCGGGCAGAGCCATGCTCGCCTAGACAAGTATCGAACAAAGAATCTCAGAGACTTACTCTCCAAGAAATGTAAAAGGTTTCCTAAACCGAGCAGAACACTTGTCTTATACTGTTCCGCCATTCTCGCGGCTAGCCACATATCATGCCTACAATTTACGAGTTTCCTCTTAAAGCTACTATGCAACTATAGAAGAGAATCCCACAAGGATTCTATGTCATCAAAGGACTATAAATACACATTCATAAACCCTAAACAAGGTACATACATTTTCTTGAGCCTTAAACCTCTGTCAAATTCTCTTTTGACTCACATAATACTTACTCTCACGCTGGAGTGGTTTCGCGAGACCAAGTCTTGCACTCTAACTAAGGTGTTTTCATGTTTTTAAACAGGTTCAAGGGAGAAGATCAATCCATACAATCAAGCTCAGACATCCTACGCATCAAACGAAAGACCCAAGCTAGATTTTTGCCACATTAGTTTGGTTTCGTTGCCGGGAAACGAAGCTTCAGAGCTTGTTCATTTGTTTCTCCGGTTGCCTTTCATTAAGCAATATCACAACAATGGCTGGAAAGGGTAGCAAACATCATGCCACTGTCAGCAATCACCAGGCTGTGAGCCAGTCACTACCCGATGCACCCGGTGATTTTCCACTGAAGGCACCCCCAACAAGGGGTGCAAATGAGGAATCAAAGAATGGCTACTTGGCGTGCAGCTCAAGGGGAGGACGTTCCATATGTTGAAGAACAGTCTTCTCACCACGGCAGTCAAAGCCAAGCAAGTTAACGAGATTCTCGCGAAGTAATCAATGGGCAACAGGCTCGTGCCCGTGATTTGAGAACTCGGCTCAATCGACAGCAAGAAAATGCTCAAGATAGCCAGGCGACCATGCCCGGGCTAAACGTGGAGCAACAGGCCACTGCCCTGTAAGTCCAAGCGGACTACTACAACAAGATGTATGCGCTCAATCAACAGTTATTCGCTTTGGGCCAGGCCCCGGTGCCAGTTGTGGAATTCGCACTACCAACTCCTAGCACAATTATGTGATTGTTGGTGGTAGCCAAGCCCCACAACAGCTACTTGCTCCAAGCAGACGACTTTCATCAGTCGTTCAAATTCCATTAGATCGAGAGGCCTGCGAGCAAAGTACAGGTGATCAGGCGGAAAGTTGGAACATCCGTCAGAATCCGACCCATCGTCATCATCATCACGAACAGAAGCATCATGCCCGCATCGAGGGGCATGGTCGTCACAGAGCTCGTGAATATGCTGAGCCAGAAGAGCAACGACCAAGGCATAGAGCTCGAACCGACCAAGAGGTTGAAGTCTACTATGATCCAACCTATTATCCCACCTCGATAAGATATTCCGTCGACACATCTCGCTCAGCAAAAGACAAGAGGTTACCAAAGTCGATAAGAGGGCAAAGTCAGCGGTTAGAGGATTTCCGTTCAAAAGGCTCATCGCGCACTACTTCTTCCAAGCTCACAATAGACGTCGAGAAGCGGCTGGCCGACAAAATCGAGGCCATGAAAAAGGAAATGGCCAAGAAAATGGCCAAATTAGCCGTGGCCAAGCCTGGTTTCGGAGCCACAAAGTCGCTAGAAGACGGCCCCTTCACTTGGAGATCAAGAACGTGCCACCCGCGTAATGGATAACTTTCCCTCAAATTGAAAAAATACTTCGGAAAGACGCGGGGAAACTATTGGCTCAGATCATTCATTCGAAGCACAAGTTTGGATGGTCACGGACAATGAAGCCCTTATGAGAGCTTTCGAGGGTGTTTTCCAAGGCAAGGCGCAATCGTGGTTGGGAAGAGCTCCCCGTGGATCTATTGGCAGTTGGGAGGAACTCAGAAAGAGCTTCCTCAACGAGTTCGGCACAACAGGGTTTATGCCCAAAAATAGGTTCGACATCAGCAAGGTCAAGCAGGGCGAGCACGAATCCTACAACAGCTACCTTAAGCGATTTGAGGAAGTGCTCGAGCAAGTAACAACGACAAACGATTCAGAGATCACGTTCTGCTACCTTAATAACATGAGGTCGGGCCCATTGAAAACAATGCTGACAATGAATCATGGCGCTTCAAAAGCAGAACTGTTGGCTAGTTTATACCTATTATGTTCGACGAAGAATTCCAAGGGTGACAAGACCAAGGGAAAAGATAAGACCCAAGACAGCTCGGTGACACCAGCTGACCAGGGCCAGGAGGGTAGCAACCGCTCGCGCAGAGACAGGAACAGAACCTCCACTCCCGGGCAGAGATTCAGAGAGTTGCAATTTACTCCCCTGAACGCCACTCGAGAAGAAATCATTCCCAAGTCGAAGATGCTTTGCCTATCCCGTACCCGTTTGATCCAGAGTTCGCTCAAACCATGGACAACACCAAGTACTGTGACTACCACCACGATCACGGTCATGACACAGAAAGCTGCAAGGTATTGAAGCGAGAAATTCAAAAGCTGATCAACGCGGGCAAGTTGGATCGTTTCAAGAAAAATCAAGAAGCGGGCAACGATGCTGGAAATGACCACCGGGCAAGACCCAATTGAGGAAGAGGTGGCCAGGCCCCTCAGATTCAAGGGGTTGTGCACATCATCCAAGAAGAGCTCCCGTCGAACATTCAGCTCGACATGCATATCTATTTTCTATCCAAGACGATCAATGCCCCAGTGGTACAGCGAGCAGGAGAGTAGAAAATTTTCTTCACTCGCGGTGAATTGGCAAGCACCCCAGTGGCCTCCGAACAACCGCTGATAATCTCTTGCCTTATAAATAACTAGCAGGTACATAGGGTGCTGATAGACACAGGAGCATGCATGGATATCATGTACTACTCCTGCTTCAAAAGCTTGGAATTGTCAGATACCCGGCTGAAACCGTACTCGTGTAAACTTGAAGGCTTCACTAACCATCAAGTTAACGTCAAATGGACAGTCGAGCTAGAGGTCTTCATAAGAGATGGGGATCAAATGCCGACAAAGATGATCACATTCTTGGTGATCGATCTTAAATCCGCCTACAGCTGCATCATAGGCGCCCCGACCATGGCCAAGTTCCAGATGGTCGCCTCCATCCCGCACCAATAGGCCAAATTCTACACGGAGGATGGAGTAGGCATTCTTAGCAGCAAGCCACCTGTAATATGGGAATATGTCTGGGATTCACAAAAGAAGAAGCAGAAGCTGAATGTTTCAACTCTCAAGCAGACAATCACAATCTCCGAAAAAAGAGACGTCATATAACACTACCACGGGCTCAGTGCCATCAACGTCATTGAGCTCGGAGAATCTTCAGGGACGACCGATCTCATGGAGATCAATGAGGCTGATCAGGCTCCACCAACTACGATCCCTGCGCGCCACATCAGGCATCACCCCACACAGGCCATCGAGTTGGACACATTACAAGTTCGAGATGAGCCCGAATTCCATCCACAAGATGAGTTGGAAAAGATTGTCGTTAACCCAGCCTACCTTGAGCAAAAAATTAAAATCGGGAATGCTATGACTGCAGAAGATTGAGCAAGGCTGATCGATCAGCTCAAAAGCAGCCTTGATGTGTTCGCATAGACTGTCGAAGACATGTAGGGGGTTAATGAGAGTGTTGCCCGCCACGACCTGAATGTGGACCGAACCTTTCGTCTCATTCAGTATCAACCAAGGCAATTCTCACCAGAAAAAAATGTTACGATCAAAGAGGAGGTGGAAAAACTCCTAAGACCATCTCTAACAGTTTAAAGCAAAAATCGCACTAAATCTTTAAACTGGTGTAATTTCTGCACCAAATTTCTTCCGTCATCTCCAACAGTACTACTTCAAAGTTTACTCTAAAAGGAATATTTCAAGTATATTCTGAATTTGAAGAAGAAAAAAGAGGAGAGGGAAGATGAAGTAGATAAATTGGTACTCTAAATTTGAAGTGTTTGGATGTTTACTTCAAAATGAAACAACTTTTAAAGTGTCTGTTGGAGAAGAGAATAGTGTCAAAATACTTCATTTTGAAGATATAAAGTCATTGTTGGAGATGGTCTAAAGGCTGACATCATCGTGGAGATCCATTATCATTCCTGGCTCACCAACTTGATTATGGTCAAGAAGGCAAATAGCAGGTGGCGCATGTCCATTGACTTCACAAGCCTCAACAAAGCTTGTCCGAAAGATTGTTACCTGCTGTCGCGAATTGATGTGCTCGTGGATGTCATAGCCAGTTTGGAGATGCTCAACTTTCTGAACGCATACTCATGGCATCACCAGGTCAAAATGAATGAGAAAGATAAGGCTTTCACAGCTTTCCGGGCAGGAATGGTTTTTATTGCTACAAGATGATGCCCTTCGGGCTGAAGAATGCATGGGCCACTTACCAGTGCATGGTCAACAAAGTGTTCGACTCTCAGCTCGATCGGAACATGAAACCCTACATCGATGACATGGTCATCAAAACCAAAGGCCGCGACCATAGCCTTGATTTGGAGGAAACATTTGCAAATCTGCGCAAACACAACATGAAGATCTAAGCTTTGATCAAGATGGAACAGCCCAAGTACATCAAGGACATCCAGCGACTAAATGGCAGGATCATCGCCCTTGGTCGCTTCATCTCCTGGTCAACGTAGAAGTACCTTACATTCTTCAAAATCCTGCGCGATAACAAAGGATTCTAGTGGAACGATGAATGCGCCGAAGCCCTCGAACAACTGAGGGAATATCTCGACAAGCCTCCCCTCCTTAACAGCCCTGTACTCGAGGAACCACTAATTGTATATCTAGCAGCCACTGACCTGCTGTAGTTGTTGTTCTTATTAGGGATGAACTTAGCATACAAAAACATGTATACTATATATCAAAGGTCCTCGGTCTTGTTGAGGGTCGTTATTTCAATGCAGAGAAATTAGCTTACTCGCTTGTTATAGCTGTCCACAAATTAACGGCTTATTTTTCTACTCATGTAATCATAGTTTGCCCAAACGCACCACTACGCAAAATCCTGCACAAACCAGATTCAGTGGGCAGATTACTCAACTGGTTGATCGAACTTACTTAAGTTCCACATCGACTACCAACCCAGGGGTGCAATTAAAGCTCAAGCCATGGCTGATTTATTGGTTGAAATAAGTTTCACCGAACAAGAAGAATCTGAAGCCGCACAGCCAACAAAGCCCGGGCACAAGCAACTCCCAACTCCTCGACCAGCCTACTGTTGGAAACTTTATGTAGATGGAACAGCGAGCAAGGTCGGGAGTGGAGCTGGCATCCTTCTCATAACTCCCAACCAAGTTACAGAATTCGAGTTAGCTCTACGATTCAAATTCCTAGCCTCCAACAACGTGGCCGAGTATGAAACAATGATCGCTGGTCTCGAGCTCGCCGCAGACACAGGCGTGGAAACAATAACAGTGTACTCATATTAACAACTAGTAGCGAACTACCAACGAGTTTTAGCTTAACTAGTACTGCTCACTTCTCCTAACGGAGAGGTCGAGTGTTCAAATCTCACTAGAGACACCCTGGACTTTACAACTCTCAATAGAGAGGTCGGGTGTTCAAGCCTCTTCAGAGGCACCGTTGTTGTTCAAGCCTTACCTAAAGGCCCCATTTAGCTACTCACTTATCTTAACGGAGAGGTCGAGTGTTCAAACCCTATCAGAGGCACCCTGGTACTTAACTACTCTCAATCGAGAGGTCGGGTGTTCAAAGCCTCACCAGAGGCACCATTTGTTCTTTGAGCCACACCAAAAAAATTAAGGGTTGGGGTTCGGTCTATGTCCTCTCCAACCTTTTTTAAAAAATTAGTAGCGAACCAAGTCTAGGGGGAGTATATGTTGCATTACCCCTCCCTGCTCAAGTACTGCGAGCTTGTCAAAAAGTTATTGAAAAATTTAAAGTTCTGGGAGATCATCAGGATTGATCGAGCAAACAACATGCGAGCAGACTACTTGTCAAAGATCACCGAGGCAAGCCTGACAGTCTTGAATCCATTAGTCATGATCGAGCACATTGAAACATTGCCATTGATAGACTAGTGATCATGGATATCGAGCTAGCGAGCAGAAGCTGGATCGATGACTACAAGGACTACATTGAGCAAGGAATCGTGTCTACGGACAAAGTCAAAGCCACAACGGTTAAAAATCAAGCTTGCCGATACTCGGTAGTTGAGGGTATCCTATGTAAGCGATCTAAGGTCAGATATATGTTTCGTTGTGTTCCACAAGAGTTAACCGAAGGGGTTCTATTCGAGGTTCACGAGGGAGAATGCGGCGGTCCCCCGGGCAACAGGGCCCTTGTAGAGAAGATCATGAGCGCAGGATACTAATGGATCACCCTTAGGAGGGATGCAGAGATGTATGTCCGAGAATGTGACAAGTGCCAGAGGTACGAGGACATACCAAGGTTGCCCTCTACTATGCAAACTTCGGTGGTAGTTGCCTGGCCCTTCGACATGTGGGGAATTGATTTGATCGGTCCATTCCCCCTAGCACAGTACAAGTATAAATACGCAGTGGTCATCATCGACTACTTTACCAAATGGATCGAAGCAAAACCACTGGCTACCATTTCAGATGTGAATATCATCAAATTCGTCCATGATCAAATATGGTGCAGATTTGGGTTCCCGTGAGAAATCATCTCCGACAACGACACTCAATTCTCGGACAAATTCGCAGCCAAATATGCGCACTTGGGTGTCAATCACTGGTAGTCATTCGTTGCCTATCCACAAGGCAACGACCAAACAGAGGCCAGAAATAAACAAGTCTTGCACACCCTTAAGAGAAACCTAGAGGGGCGAGCAGGAAAGTGGGCGGAAGAGTTGCCGTCAACCTTTTGGGCAGTCAGAACAACTGTCTGGGGTCCAACCGGAGAAACTCCCTTCGCACTCACTTATGGTTCTGAAGCCATGATCCCAGTTGAAATGACCTTGCCAAGTTACAGAGTTTCTCATTACAGCGAGTAGAACAATGAGCTTGCTCTGGCAATACATCTAGACCTGCTCAAAGAAAGAAGATTGGATGCTCGTCTAAGTATGGTCAACTACAAGCATCAAGCAAAGGCTCATCACGCCAAAAGAGCCCGAGAAAGAACATTCATGGTTGGAGACTGGGTACTCAGAAAAATCAAGGTCACCGGTCATTGAGCAGAAAAAGAAAAACACTCACCTAACTAGGAAGGGCCTTTTCAAGTTACTGGAATAGTTAGAGAAAGCACCTACACGCTGAGGACACAGGAAGGCAAAGACTTGAAGCATCCATGACACGCAAACCATTTTTAAAAATATTACCATTGAGCAAGTTCTCAATGTACTAACGGGCAAGACCCTCAGCCCAGTTGAGGGTCACTATCATTTTATGAATAACAAGGCAAGTTCTTTTATTTACAGTTGTCAATATAATTGTATCTTTTCGTATACAAAATGCATCCAAATTTCTTGACAAGATCAGCTCGCAAGACGAGCAGATAGGACCGCGCCTGGCCAACTATCCCCTATACCCAAGTGTTAGTGGAAAAATTTTGTCCTCTAAGCGAGCAAGATAGGGACATACCCAATCCACTTACTTCGAAGCCTGCAAGTCGGTAGGGGCCATGCCCACAAGATAACGACTAACTATCTCGGGTTCCTATAATGACCGAGCAACACTATTAATAGTTTATCTCTATACACAAATGATATACTAGCAATAGCTTTGGTGTACAAACGTCGAACAAGGCCAAGTCTGGTTAGCTGATCACCGCTCAGAGTTGGGCCATGCCCGCTAGGCAATCATCAGGATGCTCGCCCAAGAGCGGTAGGGGTCATGCCTGCTCAAAACTTTGACCAAAACCAAGCGTTTAGCTCGAGGAAGAGCGTTTCTTCGGGTACTCAAACTTAAATAATATGTCTGCTTAATTAGCTTTATTATTTCAAAGTTATTTCTTGTAATAGAATTACACATAGAACAAAATTTTCATTAAAAAGTTGGAAGAATTACACATAGAAAGCAAAAAAAATTGGAGTACAAGTCGAACAAAAAAACTCTTATTCTAAAGATTTGTCCGAGGGAAGCGGAAGACTTTTGGAGGATGCTTTATATTGCATTTCGTATTGTGCGTTTAGCTCTTTGTGAGCAGCCTCATTCGCGACTGATTTGGCGGCAACTTTTCTGAGTAGTTGCTCGCAGGTCTGATCGATTTCATCTTGTGCCTCTAAGGCTTCGACCGACGAGCAAACATTGACGTCCAAAGGTGTTGGAGGGACCTAAGGTTCCCGATTTGAGGCAGCATTACCACAAGCAAGGGTGATCAGCTCCTCCTCGGTATACGGGTCCAAGTGATGGAATTAGTGAGCAACCTCATCATAAGGATTAAGCACAGCCCATTCTGCCATGGTCTGCATAGTCACACCACCGTGGTCGACGTGCATCCTCATAATGTGATTCGTACCTTGGGCGTAGTATGGGATGATGGCATCATCCACGGCAGACTCAAAATCTGGGGAGCTCTTAAACTTCTTCACCACCGTTTTCTTAGCTGTCGTGAGCTTCTCCACGAGCTCGACCACAGTGGCTCCGTCTTTGATAGCCTGCATTTTAAAAGCATCCCGCTCTTTCTGCATCTATCCCCACTGTAGTGACACCGCCTCTAGTGAAGCCTGCTCCATCTTCAACTGGTTCACGAGTTTAGTCTTCTCCGAGGCCAGCTCCCTGTTCTTAGCAACAAGGAGAAGATTTCGCGCGAGCAACTCTACCTCCTTCTTTTTGGCCGCAGGCCCGCAGTCTCCTGCTCTTTTAGTTGATCGGCCAAAACAGAAACTTGTTCGAGCTTCTTCTTCAGCAGAGCCTCCCAGGTAGCGTTATCGGACTCCATCTTCTTGCGAGCCTCTTTTTCCTCGCTATACCGGTCATACAGGTTGGTGCAAGTGGAGGCAATCTACAGGCGAACACAAAGTAATCAGCAGGGAGACGAGCCATAATAACAAGTCTTAAAGATAAGCGTAAGACTACAGTCAGCTTTACCTCACTACGACAGAGCCCATCGTGCGCAACCATGACGTGGCCGACGGCCTCCCGGTCAAATATGGCATCGTCATGAAAAGCCCGCCTGATGATGCCTTTTCCCACAGGGTCGGTAGGGCTTCCGCGGGAATTTAGATTGATACCCCTGAGCATAGGGGCATCACCTCTGGTTTATCTCACAATGGCCCACGCAGAGTTGACAGTAGTGGGCATCTTAAAATCAGGCCACTTCCACGTCGTGACGTTATCCGGGGTAGGTAGAAGTAGGCTCGGAGCCCGTGCCGGATGATGAACCGGACGGTCAGAGCGGGGAAGAGAATCCCTTTTCCTCTTGTTCGCTGCCTTGGCAGCGGCGGCCTTAGCTGCAACAGCATGAGCGACCTTGGCAGCAACGGTCTTCGCAGCCTCCACAATAACGCGAACAGATGGAGTGAGGACCGCATCCTTCTCGACTGGGCTAGGAGCTTTGCCCGATGAAGGGGGCTTCCTGACCGGAGGATTGAAGGGGACCTTAGGCAGGTCTTTAGGCTCAGCGCCCTTTAAGTCGGTTGTTCGCTGGGCAGCCTGATTCTTCCTCTTTTTCAACAGAGCAAGGTCCCTCATTCCTGAAAAGAAACAAGCGACGATTAGTACAGTCATTGAAAACAAAGTATGGTCGAGACAGGGACGAATTATAACAGTTAGCAAGCAACCAACTCTATCCTTATAAACTGACCGACACCTTGCCCCGGCACCAAGCCGCTTACACTCAGCGCATTCATTTTTAAATTTATGCATGTGGCAGTGACCCCAATATGGATTAATAGCTTCGGGTTCATGAGTCAGCATGGGTTCTACCCCGGGTACATCTGCATGGACCACCGCGGCTAGACGAAGATTTCGAGGATTGCAGACTAGCTTCTTCCAATCGAGCAGAAAATTTTGGTCTACATGTTTCTCGTTTTCCTCACGAACCCCGAGAGCGGTCTTTAGCGCCAAAAAGCCTAGCGCCCTCCTCGGAGCTAAAGTCCTGTTTAGAAACTTTGGGAACCTTCACATCATTACTCGACGTAGGCTTTAGCGGCCACCCAACACATGAGTCAATTATCAAAACTCTCTTGTCCTAAGCTTCTACTTTTCCTGAGACATTGCTCAAGATCCTTAGAAAACTTGAGTTTGATCTGGAACTGATTCATCCACCGGTGCTCGGACTACAGATAAAGAGCTTATGAAAGAGGTACATGTCCGGCTCAAAGCATAGCAGGCGGCAGACCACAGTGAAGGCCATTATGACCTGTACAGTATTCAACATCAGATCACAAGGCATGGCAAGTGTCTCGAGCAAGAAGTCAACAAAAAAGGGCTCTAGTAGAAGATGCAGCCCCATTCTGAAAAAGTCGGCGAAAAATAGGAGCCCATCTCCTTGGTCACGAGATAGCTCCAGGCCGACATGAATATCCATTTTGTCTGCTCCTTAAACCGTGGAATCTACCCCTAAAGAGGTGAGTCGATTATTCACCTTGGATGATGTATCTAGAGATGCCCAGTGTACAGCATACTGGCTCTCGTCGGCATTCACCGACCTATCAAGCTCGCTGGCCGAGGACGCGACCACGTCTCTTGACTAGCCAAAGTTATTTCTTATCCGGGCCAATGGGATATTAAAGCATGCTTTACCCGATTGAGAAGCCTCTTTAGCGGCCTCTCGCTACCCGAAAACGGAGCGCACCCCTTTATCACCAACTGGTTCGGCTATGTGCTCGTCCCCTTCAGCTGCCGCTTTTTGGGGCCATGGCCAGCGGCCTCTCTGCCCTCTACACTTTTCTCTCCAGAAGAGCCATGCCCGCTGGAGGAATCCTCAAGCTCTACCACGGGAATCGGAACCCGCCCACTGGTGGCCTCACCGGCCACTGACTCGTCACCATCCTCCATTTCGATATCTAAGGATGGAGTCTTCTCGATACTCGATAGATCATTCTGTCCGCCGTAGCTATAGGCTTCCCTCTCGTTTCCTGACCATTCATCACGAGACATTTTTTCAAAGGGACGAAGGAAGAAAAATCGTTCTACCCGGATAACTGGCAAGACATAAAGGAAAAACCCCAAGTCTAGGTACACTAAGGGGTCATGCCCGCCTAATGAGCAAGATCACTTGGTCCTTTCCTTAATCTTCATCTAAGGCCGGGATCTAATCTAAACACCCAACCCATGAAAAGTAAAGATTGAAGATTCCAACCCAGAAATGCAAGGGACGAAAAAAAAGAAACCTAGAAATGCATAACGATGAAGAACAAATACTTACTACCGGAAATCAAACGAAATAGTCTTCACAAATCTTGGTAGAATAAGTTAATGTAACGCCCCAAACTCGGATCCGACCCTTTTGAACCCACATCTGACCACGTCACTACAAATTCAAACTTAAATAAAGACTAAATCAAACGCCATCCAACTAGAATTACAGAAGTCTTCAATTTAAAATACAATCATTCAAAATAAATTACGAAACAAAAGTCTACTAAATTAACTATGTCTCTATTAAATTTCAAAACATATAAATACGCCCTAAAAATCTTGATTCCTTCACCGATGTTCTCTATCTCAAGCTTAGTCCTTAATTCCGACCTGGAAGAAGAGTGATGTGAAGGGTGAGTGAACAAAGTTCAGTAAGATCATACGTCGCCCCTCCGGTTTCTAAGGAGGGGTGACTCAAAGAACAATCATGTTGTATGTAGAACAAAGTTTAGACATTTGATAACTTGCAAAATCAAAAGATAGTTAACGAAAGATTAAAAATCCCTTTTTAAATGTAGAGTTCAAACAAAACAAAATATGGATCAAATAAGTTTGTCATTACTGACTGTCCCATACCAGCTAGTAATAACCAAACCAAATCCCCCGAAGGGTACGCAAATCCCCTATAGGGTACACAAATCCTCCGAATGGTACAATATTAAGGTATATCTGGATTACCGCACTCACGGGCCAAGTGGTGCAATTTAATAATTTCATTGTTTATCATGTGATCCCCGTGACGGGTTGTTCATACTTAGTGATCATAATTAATTTCAAAACATAAATGGTACAATAAATGTACCACTATCAAAACAATACTTGTATTGCGAATCATTATTTTCAATACAAAGGAGTATGCCGATAAGTTGACAAATATGAAACAGATTTTTCGATTTAAAAAGTATTTCATGTGGATAAGTTTAAGCACGAAAATTGCGATAACGAAATCATAACGAAGATATTCAACAAAGGCTAACGACGGAGTCAAAACAACTACTGACACGAGGTCGGGCATGGCAATTGAAAGAACAAATTTTCAAGAATCAGCGAAAGCCTAACATTAAAAAATATTTATATACTTTTACAAAATAACCTAAAAGAAACGTAATTCCTTACCTCTATAGGGTTACTAACTAACTTGTACGCGAAGAAGTGTAATTACTTGCCGCTGCTCAACCTAGGATACAAAATACAGTTTAATTAATTTCTCCGTCCACCCACATCGAGATCAATGGTGTTCATAACATTAAGAAAAGAAAAAAATCTCTCCTAATTGGTAACGTGTTTATAGAACATGTTGGGTAACCATGCAAAAGTTAAAACCATTAATTTATAAGCAATTAATTGGTTCCCCACCCATTCCTCTCAATGAAACTGATCACATCATTCTAGAAGACAACAATTTTACTTCCTATCCAAAATATCTCCATCAAAGGCACCGTCCAAAATACCTTAACAACTATTTTATATTGTTATACTAGGGCAAAACTAATGCTAATTAAACAATATACAAAGGAAGAAAGCCAACTCCTACTAATCCTTTTACTTGCATGCGCCGACGCACTGCCCGAGCCCCAAAAAGAATCTCATATGCATCATACTAATAGTGTTAACTAATTACCTTCGATCATACTACTATTTTATCAAAGGGAAGGAACCAAACCTGATTGTATGATCTTGCCGAAAGCCTTTCCTTCTCCAACCATTGGCTCCTTAACTTGCCGCCTAATTTTTTTTTCTCTTCTTTACTATTGTAAACGGTGGATGGTTTTTTCACCATAAGGCTTTCTTTTATACTCCACTTATTAGGGTTTACTTAACCCTAACCTGAAAAGCCTAATATTAAATGGATTAAAATTAATTAAGCTATACTAATAAAGGATTATAATTAAAGTCTTAGTCAAAAGTGGGCCTAATCCGACCCAATTCAATTAATTACTAAATATGTTCAAAACAAACTTTAAATTTTTAATCAATACAAATTAATATTTTTAATTAAAATAATCGGGGTATTACAATTAATGAAACATGAAACGGCAAAGGACTCCAAACTATGGAAGCAAAGTTACGGTTGGAATCGAGGGAGAGAGACGACAGAATTTGGGAAACTTCTAGAGCAGCAAAGTAGCGGCAACAAAGCTTGAAATTTCTCTCTCTAAAAACTTGGAAACGGTAAAAGAAAGGAAAGGGAAGAGGCCTCAATATTTATAGGCCATGGTTTTTGAGTTTCAGGGGGAAAAGAAGTGCCGAAATGACCCTTCGCCTAGGCTGACGTCACGGGCTGCACGCTCGCATTAAATGTGACACTTCGTGATTGGCGCTCCATCAACTCACTCCACTCAGCGACGGCTAACGCACCCCTACGCCTACTCGCCCTACTACTCCCCAACGACAAGCTTTTCACATGCGCTCCAACTGGCAACCAATTACCACGGTTCTAGAACATTCCACCGCATTGCCTTCCAGCCATTTCACAATCAACTCGGAAATTCACAAGTGTTGGAGCCCGATACAAAAGCAACAACATCGAGTATAAACGTTCCCCGCTCCGAGCATAAATACTCGCTAGTCAAGAGTTAGGGACCACTGATGAACCCGCCCAAACCCGGTCACGAGCAAAGCACTAACGGCCACCACGTGCCAATCACGAACTCGATTAGAGTGGGATCCACCAATCTAGTGGGTAGCCGAGCAGAGAACAAGACAACTTCCGTCCAAACATGGTCGAGCACAGGCCTTGCCTGCCCGACTAAAGGCCATGCCCAGGAATCACACTTATCATTATCAGACTTACATTATATAGTCGGGCAGAGCCATGCTCGCCCGGGCAAGTATCGAATAGGAAATCTCGGAGACTTGTTCTCCAAGACAGGTCAAAGGTTTCCTTATCTGAGCAGAAAACTTGTCTTATCTACTCAGCCATTCTCGCGGCCAGCCGCCTATCATGCCTACAATTTAGAAGTTTCCTCATATAGCTATTAGGCAACTATGGAAGTGAATCTCACAAGGATTTTATGTCATTGGGGGCCTATAAATACCCCTCCATTAACCCTAAACAATGTACATACACTTTCTTGAGCCTCAATCCTATGTCAAATTCTCTTTTGACTCACACAATACTTACTCTCATGCGTGAGTGGTTTCGCGAGGTTAAGCCTTGCATTCCAATTAAGGTGTTTTCGTGTTCTTAGATAGGGTCAAGGAAGAAGATCAATCCATACAATCAAGCACAAATATCCTACGTATCAAACGGACAGCCCAAGCTAAATTTTTACCACAACAGTGGTGCTGTTATTGTTGTTGTTTATATATTATTGAAAAAATAGTTTTCATAAGACCCAACTAGGGGTGACAAAATGAGTGTTATGGATAAATGGGTGTTAGGCTATTATCCATGAATAACCATGGATAATAACCTAACACTCATTTATCCATAACACATTTTACCACTCTTAAACCCAACTCTTGTGTAGAAGGTGTGCAAAGTACTAAAGTAGTAGTATAAGATACTGAATTGCTGGATTAGAAATTTTATGTACAATATTTAGAGAAAATAAATATAACGGTAAGAATACTTTTCAAAATATATTTTATGTACTTTATTTAGATTAAAAATTCAATAAATGAGTCCTACTATCAAGAACGAATGATAAATTAATATATATATATATATATATATATATATATATATATATATATATATATATATATATATATATATATTAAGCTCAGTCTTTCTGAAAAATTAACTACTGGTCATGATTCATTTTTATAAAAAATAACTACTGGTCAGAATTACGTTTTTCAAAAAAGTTAACCATTGGCCAAGATATTGATAGATTTCGTGAATCCCGGTAACAATATAGGAGACATCTAACTTAATTCTTACATTTGCCTTCCTTTACTCTTCATCATTTTCCTTTTCTGTATCATTTTCCTTATATTCCCCGTATCCTTTCCCTCTTCATTATATAACGTTTCTCTCAAGGGCAAGACTGGTTGTCTCACTTAAGTTTGTTGTTTTATTTTATTAATAAAATATAATAGGGTAACGCCCCTGTTTCCCTTTAAAAAATTACAAAACTAACTTTTAATTTTTTTTCCACTGTTGGATGATCATATTGTTTTAATTGATTATCAAGATGTGTTCATTTTAAATTGGTTATTTTAAATATTGACGCTGTCTCATACTGACGCCGTCACATACTAACGGTTGGCGCCGTGCTATAGGCACAGATACAAAATCTAGTATATATATATGTGACGATTTTTTTTGACGGGTTAAGTGAGATAACTTTATGCACTAAATCCATTAAACTAAAAAGTTATAGGGGCCTTAGTGTCATTTTGGTAAACTTTGAGAGGGGACATGGCCCATCCGGACCCTATGTCCTATGATATATAGGCATGCCCCAGTTTCCATTCAAATGATAGCTTACACTCTAGCAAAATATTTGTAGGTAGCAAATAATTTATCATATTGATTTGAGTGTTTTATTTTAATAATTTACTTTTAAATTTTTTTGCTTATCATGTTAATAAAATTTTAATTTTACCTTAGATATTTGATATTAACACATGAGATATGTTAAAGTATTTTTATAGTTATGATAAACTTTAATACTAGTTATATATTCGTTATAATTCGATTTTTGAAACATGAATTCTTTAGGTAGAAGGTGGGAGTACTGGTATGAAGTTAGATTATTATTTTTGACTAAAAGCTTAACTTTATAATTTTTTTTGTGGATAGAAGAATTATATTTGAAATTTTTTTAGATTTGAATTTTTGATATTTTGCACATAATTTTTCCTGTTTTTACTTGCCTAGAATTACATCTAAATTAATTATACTTATTTTTAGAAACGAACCTAGTTTCTTGGAACAAATTAAGAATAAAAGTGAATATACTTTTTAATGGATATTGTATTGATATTAAAGTATTATAGTTTATTATAACAGTAACAATTAATCCAAGGTGTATGAAAATATTATAGGATGTGTTTTCCTGCTATGATTTAATGATTTAGTGATTTTGGATTTTCTATCATCTTTTTTTATGACTTTATACCACTCTATCTTTCTTTTACTTTTTTAGTTTATTATTATTATAATTAAAAAGAAACTCAAAATCCAAAATTAAGTCGCAATATCACAAAACAAAACGCACTTAACTTAGCAAACACATGAGGAATGATTGAAACTTTAAATAAAAAAAAAAGGCAAAAAAATTCATGCTTCTTTCCCACAATAATAAAAGTAAAATGGTAAAAATGAATATTTTAAAAAATAAATTTTAAATTAAATAATTATTTTAAGACGGACGAAGAAAAAAAAAACGATAATTTAGTAACAGAGGGAAGTAGTATATATAGTAGCCCGTGAGAGACCTTCACTGGATCATCAACTCCGTTGGTCTATTTTGAAAATTCCTCTTTCTCCTCCGTTCCGGTTTGTGTTTGTACTTTGTACTGTGTTAGACTTCTGACAACAGTACGGTTGCTGGCAAAATTTGGTCGGCAAACTTTGCTATCCCATAACCATACTCAAGTACATTAAATAAAAACTATTGTTTTATTTTTCTTTTTTATTTATTCTTAAATAATTATTTTGTTTGAAAGTTTTTTTTAAAAAAATTATTTTTATTACTTTATCTTTATTTTTTAATATTAATAATTAAGTCAATTGTTTTTTTAAATTTATGTGCTAAGTTAAATAAAACAATAATTTTGAGATGAAAGGGGTATTTTAAAAATAATAAAAACAATAAAAATAATTTTAAGATGGGGGAGCATGGGCGGGTATGGACGGACCTAAATGAGCGATGAGTTTAAATGGACGGGCAAGTAAATACTCATTTAATAACATATGTATATATGGGCAGACATTAAATGGGCATGGGCGTTCATGCGCGCCCATTTACTTATTAACATGAACTAATCAAATAAATATAAAAATTATAAAAAAATAATTTTCTTTTATAAAAAATTATCAAAAGTTACAACTAATCACACACACACACACACACATATATATATATATATATATATATATATATATATATATATAGGAAAATGCCAACATTTTAACCTCTGTCATTATTTCCAATGTAACCAAATTTCTAAAAGAATTCAAAAACTTTACATGACGTGTTAGTGTTGGCAGAACCATTAATAATATTAAAACAATAACATATTTTCACTTTTGTCGTATGTTAATTGAAATAAAATACTTTCTTAGTTCCTTAATTTTTACGTCAAATCAATTGTTTTTAAATTGAAATCTGATATATATATTTTTTTTCATAACCAGAAAATATGTAATTGATCGTATATAAAAAGTAATATGATATCGAAAAAATATATAAAAAATGGTTCAATTTTTTATTTTTCAAAAATAACGGTTACTCCCACCATTACTGATGATTTCTTTGATTCTGAAAACCAAACCCGAAGAACAAGTAACAACTATGCATCTCTCTCTAGTTTCTCTCTCTACCCACACACTCTATCTGTCTTAATGAATAATTATTGATAGAAATGTAAATATATAGAGAGAAACAACTTTGGATTATCAGGTATATAAAAGTAAAAAATTGATTGTGAGAGTGAGAGGTGAAAATATGGGCGCCTATTTGTGCTCATATTATGCCCATAAAACTTAATAGTTTAAGTGAGGTATGCCTATTTGTGCCTAAATTAAAATTTAAATGTATCTATATTCATATTTTAATAAACGATCTGAGTAAACATATATGCATGAGCAGAATTTGTCACCGCTAAATAAAAGTGTTGAATGAATATCTCGTTTGATATTTGTTAACTTGTTGAGCGTGTAGGGACCATTAAATTGTACAACTAATCACCAGTGTAGGAACCGCCTACCAAAAATCTCAAATTTGTAACCAACTAATTTATATAAATTATTTTAATGAAATTAACTAACATTAAAAATAACAATAAAAATAAGATTTTAATTTGGAATTAACATCAACCTAAACAACAAATATCATAAATTTCTAAAATAAACACAAACAATTGAAGAAATAATAATTCTCCAACAATCAAAATTTTGTTTAACTATATATATATATATATATATATATATATATATATATATATATATATATATATATATATATATTATGAATAAATCAAATGTTCAAAATAGTTAATAAATGTAATATAATATATATTATAATAAATAAATAAAATATATTAGTTGGAATTTGCACTTTTCGAACCGAACCAAACCACTAACTACAGGACATTAAATTGTACAACTAATCACCAGTTACCAACCAATAATTTGTATCCTAAATCTTTATCTCAATTTTTTTTCACTTTAATACTAACTGTTGCAAAAATCCAGTAAATGAACCGTTAAATTATTTTTTCCGGTTGCAAAAAAATTGAGACTAAGTTAAAAAAACATGTTATTAAGATTTAAGAACAATCAATTTAACTATAAGGGTCAATTTCGATGCATCGATTCTAAATTTCATAAATATTCAAATTTCATTAAATTTAAATGACGTGAAATTTGCTTTCATAATCATAACAATTTCATGATTTTGGTAAAGTATAAAATTCAATTGTAATTCTTGATTGTCAACAATATGTCAATTAACTAATTTAGCCTAATGATAATGATTGTTAGAGATTATGAATAGTAAATGTTCAAACCTTGCTAATAATAAAATTACAAACTTTTTTATATTTTTAAAAATAAATAGCATATAACGGTGATGATGAAAGAATGGTGGATTGTTATTGTGTAAACTAATATAAGAAAAAAAGAACCATAAAAATTTTGAATTTAAATTCTTAGGCTTTAAAATTTTAATTTGGTTTCCAAACAACTGAATTAGTTTTGGAGATCTCAATTCAAATTTCAATACACAATTAAAATTTTGAATTGGAATTGAATTGTAAATTCAAATGTCTCAATTCAATAAAACCAATTATATACTAAAACCTAATTATTTGAATTCAAAAATTATTCATTTTTTCCTCTATTAATTTAGACAATAACTCATCCTTCTTTCATCACAACCACCGGCCACCACCATCGACCCCCGCCGCCGGCAACCACCTCCACCAACCCCCGTCGCCACCGATCGCCTCCTTTGATCACCGCCAATCGCCTCCTTCGGCCACCACGCCAACCGCCACAACCCCCTGTTGCGGCCCTTTACCATTAACTCGGCATCCACCGTCATTAATAACCACCACTACCACTAGGCTAAACTAAACACTTTAAAAATTATTGCATTCTTATTTTAAATACAATCTAGAATTACAATTGAATTCCACACATTATCCAAACCATGTAATTAGGATATGAATTTGAAAGTAAATTTCACATTATTTAAATTCTATGGAATTTAAATGTTTATAGAATTCAAAAACGATGTATCCAAGCGGACCCTAAAGGTTTTCTCAATTATTATTTTTATATTTTGAATGTGATCATGTACCGACTTTTCATAATACCAGTTTTAACGTGGAGTAGGTCTCTTGTAAAACCGTCTTACGAATCTTAATTCGTAAGATGTAGTCTCATTCTCTCACAGTTTAACCCACCAATACACGGTGGGTCGGATAAAGATGATTTGTTTTACAAAAAATATTTGTAAGACCGTTTTACACAAGTTTTTGCTTTCAACATGGGAGATCAATTCTTATTGTAACCAAAACAATTGTTGAAATATTCCCTCCGTTTTAGGCAAAGAGTCAACTATTTTATTTTTAAATGTTTCAATTAAAGAGTCGGCTTTCAAAAATTAAGGTATAAAAATATCATTTTATCACTAATGAGCTACTAAAAGTATCATTTTCTTTTTAAAAAATGACTTTTAAACGAGAACTCTTTGTCAAGAACGGAGAGAGTATTATTATTTGAAAATATTTGTCAAAACAAAAAATGATAGTGTTATGGCATAGTTTGCCAAAAAAATATATTACTAATTTATACTTCTTCCGTTTCGAGTAAAGAATTTTCGTTTGAAAGTCAATTTTTTAAGAAAATGACACTTCTATACCTTAATTTTTTAAAGTAGACTCTTAATTGAAACATTCAAAAATGAAATAGTTGACTCTTTGCCTAAAATGGAGGGAGTATTTCATTTATTTTGGGATAAGTCTCCTAAAAGACCGTCTTACGAATTTTTTTTCGTAAAACGAAGCTTCACTCTCTCACAATTTAACCTTCTAACACATAATAAATCACGTAAAAAGATTCATTTTACAAAAAATATTCAAAAGACCGATTTTATCCAAATTTTTACCTTTATTTTAAGGACACAACAATCAGGATGGGCTTGTGCGTGTTATCCTTACCTAGTTATGATGGCATATTCGTATAAGATTGGACCATCATATTCATATGAATAGTCAAAAACATTGATCCCTAGAATTTTGATACTTATATTAATCTCGATAATTAAAATAAGAATAAGTGTTGGATATCTGCATAAAATCGTAATATTTTAACTTTTTTACACCACTTAACATTATTTGATTAGATAATAATTATAATAACATGGTACTATAGTGGTGCCCAAGATTTTCTGATAAAACACTTCTAAGTTCTATCCACAACCCACAATTCCCCATCTTATTCCAACATGGCATGCAACTGTAAGCAAAACTAGATATTTGGGCTCCCCACCGTTTCAGCCTCAAAGTAAACAACTAATTTTTGTCTCATCGTTTCTTTATCGTGTTTATTACTTTCTCTGTCCCAAAACAAATAAGGCTTTAAACTGATGTATACTTATATTAAGTTTGATTTACTCATCCAACTAAATCATTGGATTTTGAATACAAAGAGAGTAATTTAACAAGGACAATTTTGCTAAAATATGTACAAATATTTATTGACATCGTATAATATCATTTATTTTAGACAATTTACTCAAAGTAAACAACTAATTTAGTCTCATGTTCAGTATCATATTTACTACTACTATATGTTAAATCTCTCTGTCACACACACACACACGGTACAAAAACAAGTAAAGACAGACGAGCAAAAACAGAAGGTTCATCACACATATATACACACTACACACTAGTACAGATACACATGCAAAAACAAAAGGTTGATTTTCCCAACAAAGATAGAATTGAGAAAATGCAAATTTTGGACTAAGTGAGGTGCCAATCTGTCAATTTTTAAAGTTGTAGGAAAAAACCCATCATCCAATTTTACTTTTCTCGTTAATCGATCTGGTTACCCACGTTATTCGGTTATTCCCCCCCAAAAAAGAAGATATTTTAGGTTTGTTTACTCAAATGACAATATTTTATGTTTACCACATTGTTACTTTTGATGAATGCTAAAAAAAGATAAATTTGTCCTAACCGGCTATTTGTAGGATATTACTAGAGTAACCATTCGGGTATTCCAAAGATAGTGCCTTACTAATGGCATATAATTTTCAAAAAGCGAAAAATTATGAAAATCTGACCTTACAAGGTTTGTTTGCACGTTTTTTGAATTTTTTTTTTTTAAAAAACTACATTTTATAAAGTAAAAATGATTTTAACGTCTCTTTATTTAAATTGACATTAAAATTCGTTTTTGATCATCTTATTTTTTTATTTTACTGTAAGAGCATGCTATGTTTTCTTGTACAAGAAAACAGAGCAATTGAAACGGAAAATTTTGTTGTAAAAAATGAAAATTTGTTACATTTAGACGTTTGAAACAAAAAAAGTTTGTTGCAAATTTGGTTTGAAAAACGCTCGTTGTAAATTTTGTGTAACCATATTTATTCCGTTGCATGATATTACAACGAAAACTGAGTGTTGCAATTTCAAATTTTTCAGTTGCAAAGGTGCTTCCCAAGGACAGTCGACATCCGTTGCAAGTAGCAACTAATTTTTTGCAACAAACTTTTTCGTTGCATTCTTGCAACACTTTTCCGTTGCATTCTTGCAACAGACTTTTTCGTTAAATTCTTACAGAAGACTTTTCAATTACAATGTTTATGTATTTCTATTACTAGTTCGTAATTGAATTTTTTTTAAAATTATTATTGCATCAGAAGATACCATTGCAAAATTTATATCCTAAAATATTTGTTTTTACAAATAACGGATTTTTTTGTATTGTACCTGATTGAACATTTCACATTTCATATTTTATAAAAAAAATTAAATCTGAAATCAAACAATTAAAACAACTTAAATTCAAACATTTCATTCAAAAGTCATTGTCTTGGTGTCGGATTACATGAAAGTCTATAGAATGATGTTGAGAGCCTCCAAGTGACTAACAAAAGACATTGTTGAAATCAACTTGATTTGCTCCATTTCCACAGCACTGTCAGCTTGTATTTGTTTTTGAATATCCTCTCTCATTTGTTCTACTTTTTCAGAAAGCTTATCTTCAAATTGTTAGGTTTGTGTGAAATCTTCATTCACACTTCCATGTAAAGAATAACTTGCGCTGCTACTGTCACTCAAGATCTTTGATGAAGAAACCAATGAACCAAAGACATACAAACAATTCTTTGCAACACCACGAGATGAATCAACCCAAGCCGTGGCATCGAAATCTATAGATTTCTTTTGAACAACATAATCCTCCTAAAATATTAAAAAATAATATTATAACTAACTTTTCAACTTGAGTTTTAAATAATATTATGAATATTGTCATCAATGATATATCTTTTCAATAGAAACACGGTATAAAAATTAAATGCTTAAAGTAAACTCGTAAAAAAAGATCAAGTATCAGAAAGAAACTCACAAAACTAAAATTAAATTCTCTGTTCATCTCATAACAGAACAAATGACTTTATTATGCCGTCATATTAGTTTTAGCAGATCTGCATCCAACTTATTTGCTATACAACAAAAGTAGACGGGGCTAGCTGAAGTAAGGTGATGTCGTTTGACAGTCTGAGTGCCACCAAGAACTCCATCATTAGAGCTTGCCACAAGAAACAATTGTCAATTCAGGCTGCAAACTACTATTGAGTATATGCCAAGGCTAGGATATTATTATATGAACTTGGAGTTCACAAGGAAACAGGGCATCCAATGTGAAATATGTGATGTGAAGGCTTTTTTACTTGGCCTTTTGATTTAGGGTATAATATAAGCTATTTATAGCTTTTTGGTTGAGGGTAAAATGTGTTTTGTTCATATATATTACTCATTGCTTTATTACTTTGGGTGTTTGTGTTTTGGCAATTAGATTGTGCTTATACTTTACCATTTTATTTTTATCTTTAATAATATTTGTCAAGCAAACACAGCAGAAAAAGGTGACCTCCGTTGGCAAAAGGTTATGACTTGGAGAATATTGAGGATCTAAGCCCACAAAACCACATTCTTTTTATACAAGTTGAATCTCAATAAATCGACCGCCCTCCTTTGTTAGTAAAAAGTAGCAATGAGAAAATTATACTTGGTTCCTGAATCTAAGGCAACACTTTCTGGGTGACAAATTACAGAAAATACATCAAGATTTTCCTTTGTGGAAACTGGAAACTGCAATCTTGTAGCTTTACACAATTTCAGCCTTCATTCCTATAGTCTAAAGGAAGCTGCACCCAGTAGTGCCTAGTTGTAATAAACCATTTGATTCTGTTTGATATTCAGCCTTGTTTATACAAAAAACATTCAGAGAGCTAAAGATTTAGACAGACATACATAAAGAATATGAAGAACTTCAACCTGGGAGCATTGGGCATGTCAATTGAGTCCTAGTTTCATGTATTAGCTCTTAATGACACCATCGAATCTAAAAATTGAAAAGGATTTGAAAAGAAAACAGAGGAAAACATGAAGATGAACCAAATAGCCCATACAAAAAACAAAGTAACTAAGTAACTAAGAAATCATGACTGGATTGGATCGGATGATCAAGAATATTATTGACAAATTCAAATCACAATTTGACGAATGTCAAATCGTCAAAATTAATTCACCTTCTTCCTAATAACGAGTATAAGGTAAGTCGGGATCGTATCCGCAGGGAACGTCGAATTTATTTCTTTTAGAATTCTATTGAAATGATAGAACACAATTTGGATTTTAAATTAACTAGAAAATAAATTTAAAGACTAATTAACTAAAAGTAAGCAACTTTAATTAAGCTAGCAGATTAACAATTAATTTAATTCAATAAAATTTAAATCTCAGCCAATGAGTCAATTTCATCTCGCACTTTATTTCCGGTCATCGATGCAAAAATACCTTATGGGATTTTAAATAAACCGGTTAAAAGTGTCGACGAACGCCCAACACTCAATCTCTCTTACCGTATTGATAATTAAGAGACGCCAATTATCCTCTAACCGAAGTTACAACCTCCGAGACGCCAGAAGATTTAATAACTCTTGCATTAAGAAGCGAGAGACCCGATTCAAAGCCATGTGTATTGAAGCAATATCATGTAACAACGATTATTGCAGTACGGTCCGATTATGCTTGTGATGCCTAAAAGGTGTACTACTTGCCACTTTGTTAAATCCGAGGACAATTACGGATCAACGCCGTTAACTAGCTTTAGATTATTATATTAATTAACATTCCGCCATTAAACATTAATTAAGTACAATAATCATCCTACGTGTAACCCGAGTACAAATAAATATTTAAAACCCACACAAGAGTTAGATCAATTAGATCTCACAGAAATAAAGGGCAGACTCAATCTCCCATTGATCGGAAAAGTTACTTAGCTAATAAACATAATTAATAAAAACACTTACGTAAAAATAATAAGATGTTTTGTTCCAGCAGTAAAGAACTCCCAAAGAAAATTACAAGTTGATCACCACTCCTTCTCACAATTGTTTCACATGCTTTTCTCAACACTTATAAAATCTTACTCCCTTGGCCGACTCTCCCCTTGACTCATCAGAGAATACATCCATAAATAACACTATCTCCTCCCACTAACTCCACTATTTGGTAGTTTTAAAACTACCACTAACTTCTCAAAACCTCCCACTACTTGCACATTAATGTTTTGATTTAATACATGAACCGAATTTAGACAATAATAACTACATTGTCTAATTGTCTACCGATAACTTCAAGAATCGGTTCTTGACATCACATGCCCATGTGACCTCCCGAATTTTCCTCTTGGCCTGAATCCATCATTTTCCTCTTTAAACCTACATCATAATCAACACAAAAACCAACCAAAAGTGTAATGTTTTGCTCTAAAATAAGCATAAAACCAACTAAATTTATTACACTTTTGGGTTCCCATCACAATTCAAAAACATCCAGTAACTATGATTGATGAACCAATTAAAGTCAAATTGCAACTACCTGTAGGTGGAAGCACGTTCTCGACAAATATGAATATAGCTTTCTCTGCACTCAGTTTAATTATTTTACGGATCACATAAATGAATTTCCCACTGTAAGGTCAGCAGGAACAATGTATCTGTAGTAATCATATTCAAATCAATGAGCAAGATTCACCATAAGAGCATTTAACTTTTAAAAACAAAAACAAAAAAAGTCATTGCAATGATAATACTCAGAACGGATAACTATACTTTAAAAAAAAACAATAAATTGTTTTCACCAACAGATAACTAGAATGACACTGGTAGAGAGAAATTTGATTAGATTTTCTAAATTCTAACACTACTATATCAAACCTCAGTGAACGCAAGAGTTTGGGAGGTGAAAGAACGCGAGTAGCTAGGATTTTCAAAGATTTAATGTAGCTTGTGAAAAAGCTACAATTGAAGTCACAATAGACAGAAAAATCAAAAACAACGGAAGACTTAATACTAAAGCATGAAATTAATCACAAAAATTTACCAAACAATCTACAAGTCTATACTTGTAGATCTAGCCTCATGGCCAAAAAGATTTCACTAAAAAGGATGAATTGTTTTACAAAAACTATGTGAAATCACACAAAAATATTCTCACAAGATAATTAATCTTGGAGAATAAAAACCTCACATAAAAACAGGTATAGAAAACGTGGGAAGAAACAAATAGCTTCCTAAAATCAGCTAGGAAGTCAAAACAGCATAAACGCCCAATGTTGCTTCCAATGTTGCAACATCGGAAGCTTACATTCGAATTCGACGGCCGAACGAAAAAGCGGTTCGGAATTTATGATTTTCACTTCGCTTTTCTGAATCAGTTCTCTTCTCTCTCAAGGCGTGTAGCTTCAGCCGTGTCCAAGCCTCTTTATATAATGTCAAGATCTCCTACACACATAAAGGAATCCAACTCCAACAAGGACAATGATTAGTATTTAAGGAAAATATCAACAACTTACCAAACTTATGGGATTTGATTACCAAATATGAAATTGGTCAAGAATCATGGTTAGACTAGGATTTATGCAAAGATTTAGTTACCAAATATGTGCACTTAAAATCTACAAAAAGATTATGATACCAAACAATACCAAAACTAAATCTAATAAAAGATTTTGTTACCAAAAATGACTCCTAGACTTTAGGACCAAGAAAACCAAAAATCTTTAGGAAAATTATGTTTCCAAAAATGATAAAACCTTAAGGACCAAGGAAAAACAAAATCTAATTAAAGATTTTGCTACCAAAAATAATGTAGCCGAAATCTAGAAAAAGATTATGCTACCAAAAATAACTAAACTAAATCTAATAAAATATACTAAATCCTAAATTAACACAAACTTATCAAAAATCCTATTTTGACCAAGAAAGGTGAAACAAGACCAAAATAGGTCATGCCTATTTTGCCCTTACAGGAGGAGAAGGCAGAACTTTGTTAAACATGAAGTAAAAATGTGGTTATCTTTGCGCACATATTTAGGCGTCAACTAAACAGAATCATCAGTCCTACAAGAACAAGATAGAAATTCATACTTAGTTATGTACCAAAGTAAGGAATCGAAGAAATAGAAGAAGCGCAAATCATAAGTCTAAACTTGAAATTACTGCAGATTGTTAAAAATTATCGAGCAGACCATAAAAGAAATACCAAACAGAAACGAAAAGCCCAACCAGCATCAATTTTTTGCATAAGGCGTTTCCCAGTTGATTGAGCAGATCATGAAGTAAATATTGTATTGTAAGACAGATCCAACCCGACTTGATATGAAGGCGTCAATATTTTATCTTAAGAATTATGAAGAGCATAACTAATGCAACAAATTTATCTCTTACAAAGAAACATCACGTAATTATCCCTCGCAACAGATTACTTATGAGGATTCTGAACACAAGCTTCTTATTTTACACTAGAGTTAGAGAACATAATGTGAACCTACAAAATGCTTATTCCTTTTACTGTTTTGATAAGTAATCTACAAATGCCTACCGTGCATGACTTGTAACACCTGCTTACCTCAACTAGATCATCACATACTTCCAATCTATAAAACTTTTCAAACAGACTTCTCCCGTAATCCATGACTTGCTCAAGCTTTCCTGTTAGTACCAAAGACACAATAATAAGCTAGAAGGAATGGGGGGTTGAATAGCTTATTAGACACTTAAATTTTTTTGTATAAATTTCTAAAACAAGCACTTGCAATCTATTGAAAAGATTGAAGTAGCGGAAGTCTTGATATGAAGACGATTCAAGTCTGCCGGTGAAGCACTACCGGTAGACTTTGCTAAATACTCAAGTCTGCAGTTGAAGCGATAAGTAAAGAGATATGAAACAGTATAGCAGTAAACAACAGTAATGAAATAACACAAGTATTTTGAGATGGTTCGCACTATAAAGAGTGCTACGTCCACCACCAAGGCAGTCAACCTTGGATTTAAATGTGCACTATGTTTTCCACTAGTTCTATTACAAAGAGTGCCAATGGATCGTGTACAAAATATTTGACTTGTGTTTGGGGGGTTGGGAATTGAATATCTGGACAAACAGAATATTCAATGGTGCAGAAGAATAGTTAAAGAAACAACAATAAGAAGCAAAAGATAAAGTGTTGATCATGTGAATGTAAAAGAAACTAGAAGTCACATGAGATTTATACTCTTTTTAAAGAAAAAAAAAACTTATTCAATGCAACTGTGGATGAGAGAGATGTTGATATTACATGTCAACCAAAGTTTTTTCATAGTGGTGAGACATATGCCACATAAGATCAAATCTACATTTGCATTGTAGAAGTCAGTTTTAATTAAACATGAATTAAGAGAGAAAAAATGTCACGCATAATTAATTATGTTAATTACTTGTGGCCACATATAATCAAATTCACGGTTGAATTAGTGATGCTCTGAATGTGGAAAAAAAAATTAGACTCCACCTCGGATTTATACAACTTTTAAGAGAAAAAAAACATATTTAATGCAAATATGGACGATGAATGTAAATATGACGTGTCAACAAAATAATTTCACATTGTGGATAACAATATAATTTTTTTTATATTGTACTTGAGCGTATGGATACATCATAATCAACATTTTTCTTTAAAAAAAATCTTTCTATTGATTGTTCCATTTTCTTTTATTTTTTTTATTTTTTTGTCAAATTTTTATTTTAGTGATAAGACGCATGTTACATAAGATCAAATCCATATTACAATTGGAGAGATTTGTTTTAATTGAATGTGAATAAGGAAAAAAACTACAAATAATTGAGGGTACTTACGGTCACATATGATCAAATTCATAGTTGTATTTGTGATACTCTAATATGCCCAAGAGATGTGATATAATTACGAGCTAGAGTTTTGGTTATTATTACAAAATTGTTTAGTGTTAGTATTGTTAAATCAAATCTAATTATATCATATAGACTAAAATGCCCTTGAAATCATTGAACCCGTGATTGACACAAACAAGTGAACCGAGAGGGATCTTTATGGATCCAACAATTCCATTGGTAATGTCATATACCTGCATTTGGCAATATGGACAAGTACATATCAATATTTTTTATTTTTTTGCAGAATTATATTCTACTACAGTTATGTAAGTATGTTCATTTAATAATGAATTGAAGTTGCATTTTACTACAAGGAGACAATTATATTTCTTTCTGACACTTTCTGGATAATTCCGAATTTAGTGGAGTATATATGTTGATAAGTGATGCTTTTAATAAACTTTTTAATTTTTGTTGCACTCCTTTTTTAGAAGATAATTTCATGTTCTTGGCAGATCTGCAGGAACAAACATGATCTTACTTTGAAGTCAATTTTTAAACATTATTTTTAGTATTAACTTCCTCCGTTTTGGATAAAGAGTCTCCGTTTAAAAGTCAAATTTTAAAAAAAATGATATTTTTAGTAATCAATTTATACTAAAATGACATTTTTATGTCTTAATTTTTAAAAATTAACTTTTTAAATGAAAAATACTAAAATGAAATAATTGAGTTATTATTGCCCAGAAGAGTACTTCTTTCTTAGTTACATAAATAGTCACCCCCAAGTACCCAACCCCAATACGATGCCACTTGAGGGAATGCGGCCTTTCCCATAACCCAACATTTATTACTCAATGACATAACCACCACTTATAGGTTGTTGTCTGAAGCAATATATTCGGCAAAATATCCTGACCAACCGTAAAGCTCCTTCAACATATACTTATAATTTTGTGTTGTTCATGCAAGAAATAATAGCTAAAATAAAACTGGACTTATGAGAGAAAAATAAATCTGTAATTCAATATCAAATATCGAATATCAAATATCGAATCTCAACAATCATCGTATATAAAAGGGTGGCATGATGACCAAAAAAGGACTCATGGTGATTTAAAAGTAACAATTGTTTGTAGGGTTGATATGTAATGGTAAGTGGTAACCCTAATTGTAGGACCCGTGATAAAAAAGAAGAAATGACATTGAAGAGCATCTTTGTCTCATGACATTGATGTTTCAAAAAGCTTACAGAGTAGAGAGTAGTCGATGGAAGGGGCAACTTTAGCATCATATTAAAGAAAGAAAGATACTCCATTTCAAAGCTTAAAATAAAGTTGTTTGAGTGGCTAACACTTGAAGAAAAAGCACTGGAAAAGGAACTTCACCTTACCCTCCTTTATAAATAAATAAAATCTCTAAAGGAAGCACCCCTACACCCTTCCCTAATAAACGAAACATAATAGAATTAGTTATTCCTTTAGGGAACTCCTCAGTCCTCACCATAACCTTTAAGTTTTTAAAGTAATCGAATGTCACTTTACAGGATTGCAGTTTTCTGGTGGAAGCAAAATAATTAAGCAAAATATAGTGTTGGTGTGTCAATGTGTCATCCTATCAAACTTACTTGGATTCAATTTTACGGGCGTTTCAAGTCATCACCAACTTAATCATCCAACATCTCGTAGGAATACTACAAGCTCGAATTTGTAATATCATTTGCCTAAAATAATACTCACGTATGCAATAAACGTAGTTATGAATAGATTTTTGGAGGAAATAGCGGGGAAACATTAACAATGAATCAACTTCAGCTCAAATTTAATGGATTACCAGGTTTTTGTTATTCCAAGTAGATATATGCAATGTGCTTTCGGTAACCATTATTTGATATTGCCCTTTGGCATCTTTCTATCGAACTTTTGATCCAATACATGGAAAGGCTCCCTCTGGAATATTGGAAATCACTTTCACTTGATCCTCATTTAGCTATGAAAGACACTTTGATAGAGGTTATCATCAAGTTTCTCTCACACTCACAGTTTCTTGTTTCAACCCACTCACTCATATACCAAATTGGGCCTCTTCTGCACGCACTGAGTTTCCAAAAACATTGGTCATAGGCCCATGGTCCAAATTAATACACCCCTCTACATTTCTAACTAGGGGTGAGCTTGGTCCGGTTCGGTCCACTTTTTTGAAAAAATCGAGAGAATCAGGACCAGACCAATAGTCCGATTCTTAAAAAAAATATAGAACCAGGACCAACCCAATATGTCTGAGATCCAATACATTGATCCGGTCCAGAACCAATTGAAGACGTACGAGAACCAGGACCGGACCAATACGATGCGTATCTTTGATCAAGAGATAACTAGATTTTCTAAAAAGCAATGATCAATAATCAAATCATGTTCTTCCTTCATACAACATTTTGTTGGGTTCGTTGTTCTTGTGAAAATAAACTAAAGGTAAAAATCATTACTTCCAAATTAATAAAGAGAAATGAAAAAGAAAGTTGTAAGGAAATTTATTGCAAGTCATCTTCCTCTCCGATTCCCTTATGGTTAATTTAATTAATTTACAGGTAACAATCCTTCAAACTAATAATGTTTGGAATCACAAAAAGAGGCATGAAATTAATTAATAGGGAAGAATAATGTTTTCCCTCCTATTTTCTCTTTAATCAAATAAGGAAACTTGATTGAATATTGAATCAAATTATTATATATACTAGGTTATTACCCGTGCGATGCACGGTTAATTTAATGTTGTTTCTAAAACTTAATTTTGTAGATAGAATCTGCAAGCTATTTGAATGAACCAACAACAACAAGATATTCACATAATTAATAAAATTAAAAAAAACGTGAGATCACACCGAAAATTTATGCAAATTATAAAATCGAACAAATATTCTTAAGGGGAAGGGAAGTACCACGAAGATAGACTCGTCAAGGAGGTGTTTGATGGAGTGGAAGTATTTCACAGTGATTGTTTGTGGTTTTGGTGGAATACGTTTAATCAAATTGGATAAAATCTATTTTTAAATTGACTGAGTTTTGGTAAAAAAAAAAAAAAAAACTTATACGATGACAATTGAGGATTACTCCTAATCAAATGAAACTAGTCTAAATAAAATGTGAAAAATATATATCCAGTACAAACCGATTTTGGCAGCAAAAACTTGTAAAAAACATTATATCCGCAAAAAAACTTTACCATAAAAATTTGGAGTCCTAATCAAGTGAAACACGTTTAAATCAAATGTGATAAAATCTATCTAGTTTTAACCGATTTTAACAACAAAAAATGGTATAAAAAAACTTTTACCATTTATAAATGAGACATCAGTTTCAAAATCTATCAAGTGTTGATTTTTTGACAACAAAAAAGGAATTTATATATATAGTACCGTATGCACAGTTTTAATAGTTTTTTTTTTTTTTTGCAAAAGTTGTTTATAACAAGATGATTTTCTAAACTTGTAACAAATAATTAAAAAAATTAATTAGAATAATTTGATTAAAAAAAACGAAAAATAAGTTCAAATTTGATCATATGAATATGTAATTGAAATATTAAAACTTATGAGAATTGATAAAATCTACCCGAAAAAAACTTTTACCATGAAAATTTGGAATACTAATCAAGTGAAACTCTTTTAAATAAAATGGTATAAAATATATCATGTATTAACCGATTTTGGCAGCAAAAAATGGTTTAAAAAAAACTTTTTACCATGTATAATGGAGACACCCGCTTTAAAACAATATACCTGGTTTTAATTTTTGGCATAAAATTTATTTATATATAGTACCGTATGCACGATTTTAATAGTTTTTTTCTTTGCAAATTTTGTTTATAATGAGATGATTTTCTAAACTTGTAATAAATAATTAAATTAATTAATTAGAATAATTTGAAAAAACGAAAAATAAGGTAAATATTCAAAATTGATTATATGAATATGTAATTGAAATATTAAAATCTATGAGTATTGATAAAATCTATCCGCAAAAAAAACACTTTTATCATGAAAATTTGGAGTTCTAATCAAGTGAAATGCATCTAAATCAAATGTGATAAAATCTATCTCGTACTAACCGATTTTGGTAGCAAAAAATAATTTTAAAAAACTTTTACCATATATAAAGGAGGTACATGTTTTAAAATCTATCCGGTTTTAATTTTTAGCACAAAAAAAGAAAAAAAAATTACAACTTGACAAAAAGGTTTCACGTCAAAGCACATAAATTCTTTAAAACTTTAAGCATTCAACAGAAAATCGTCATGTGGCAGCAATGACTTCTGTTTTAATAATAGTTAATATATAAATAATAGATTATTAATTAATGATTAATAAATATAGATTAGTAGAAGAACAAATAACATAAAAATGTCCCGTGGATAATTTGTATAAATTAAATAGTAGGAAAATGAAAAGAGGTGGAAATTGAAAAGTTTCAGTCAAATTAAATTTGTATAAATTGGATAGGATAAAATCTAGTTTAATTAATTGATATTTGAAAAAAAAAACAAAATCATAAATCTCTATCATAAATTTACTCGTAAAACTATATCCTAAATCTATCTTATCAAATTAGTTTTAGGATTTTTATCTTATCTAATTAGATTTATGAATTTTATCTTAAACTAATTAATTTTGAAAAAAGAAAAAAAAACTTATCATTTCAAAGGTGACACGTGGCAACACCGAATTCTTTTAAAACTTTTAGTTTTTCACAGAAAGTCACCACGTGTTATTAGCGGCTTCTGTTTTAGTAATAGTTATAGATTTTTTAGGTTGTAAGTTGTATCCCTTTTATTATCTTCTTATCAATTATATATATATATATATATATATATATATATATATATATATATATATATATATATATATATATATTATACTATATTAGTATATTATATATAATAAAATAATAATAAATACACATTGGTCCTGGTTCGGTCCGGTTACGCATTTTGGTTTTGAACCGGGGACCGACCCAATTGTCCGGTTTTGTAAAAATTCAGATCCAGGACCAATCCAAAGTATTGGTCCGGTCCATTTTTGACTAGTCTGGTCCTGTTCTATTGGTCCTGTCCGGTTCCGAAAAACTTCTGCTCACTCATATTTCTAACCACAAAACCCAAAAATAAAAAATAAAAACAAAACAAAAATTACGAGTCGGACCATTTTTCTGAAATTATAACCACTCAAGTTTTTTTTTTCCAACTGCATACGCCCATTTTCGATAATTTCTCCCTAAAATGCCCACTGCGTCTTCTTTTTCTTGAGACCAACGGTCTCCCACTTCTTCTTCCTGGAAAAGCCTGATACTGCAATCGAGCGGTCTCCCTTTGCACCCTGACCTCCTTGACAAATCAAAGTCTTCTTTTTCTTTCGTTCCATTTATTTATTCCAGTAGAAGACTTTCCCACTTACTTGAGTCGTTATTGGCTTACTTGAGATTGAAATGGAATTTTTTTATTCCCATATAACCTTCAAACTAGGGCAGAGCAACAGGAAGTCAGGAACACCAAATGGGTTTAAGAAGAGTGTACCCAGAAGGGAGAGACTAGAGTAGTTGGGTTGAGTGGGAGTCTTTTGGTTGAAGAAAAAGATATAATAAAGCTTTTATTAATAACTGATAAGTTTGCATTTGGGTTTGAGATTAGATTTGGGTTTGAGGAATAATGAACACATTTCAATGGAGTAGTACGATGCCCTGCTTTAATGAGATCTTTTTTATTCAATTTAAGCTTTGTGATGCCCAGTTTTTGCATTGTGATACCCAAATTTGGGTGGGGATTTTTTCATTGCGATGCCCAAATTTGGACATACTTTAATTGTGTATTGTGATGCCCAATTTTTGCATTGCGATGCCCAAATTTGGGACAAACTTCAATTGTGTATTGTGATGCCCAATTTTTTCATTGCGATGCACAAACTAGATTACCATGAACATAATTTTGATGCCCAATTTTGGATTTGCGATCCAAAATTAATCCCAATGCACAATTTTAATTTTCGATGCATGAACTGGATTACCCATTAACGAAATTTTGATGCCCAATTTTGATTTGCAAGGCACAATTATTACCTATACATTATTTTTTTTCTCGATGCACAAATTGGACTACCGATGCACAAACTTTATTTCCGATGTAGTGCAACGAATCCAATTTCATCAAACGTATCTTTGTTGTTTTGCCCCCCAAAATGTACTTTACCAATTAAATAATATTATGTTGGACTTTAGCAGTTGACATTTCATCATAGGGTACCGACCCGAATTTCTCCTTTTTTTTTCATTTTGGTATAAAAATAATTTAAACCTTTTATTACTCCATTCAGTTACTCACCTATAGGCCTGACAATTGGGTTGAATTGTAGTGTGTAATGAGTTGAAGCGGGTCTCAACCCATCACAACCCAAATGGTAAATGGATTAAATGGGTCCGATTAAAACAGGTTGACCTGTTTTTTTGGTACAAGGTAGAGGTGGGGGCTCATCTAGTATGTGTTTATGTGTGACCGCATGTATAATGGCATTGATCTGTTAGTATAAAGAGAACATCAACAAAAACTTTACGAGAGTCCAGATTAGCTATAAACAACATTAACGAAAACAAACAAATCCCACACATGTAAAATCTATTAAACAAATGATGTATAAGATTCAAATAGGATCTAAAAAAGTTGAGAGATTAAGTTCTTAGTAGCTATATATACATAAAAACAAAAGCAATATATAAAGAAGAAAATAGAAAAACAAAAACATAGATTAGCAATGGATTTGACACAAGCATAAAATAAACCCAATCTCCCACGACACTGAAATATGAAATGTGAAATCCTCCATCAGAGTCTAGCTCTCTCTCTCTCTATCAAGGATTTCGCTTCCATGAGTCTATGAGAAGATAAGACTGAGTCTTTCGAAAGAGGAAAGAACTCAAATCAAGAAGTAAGCTCTTTACTAAGCAATGCTTCTTGCCTTATAAATTTTTGTTCCTTCTATTCACACAAGGTGTTAGAATTAACACTTGTGTTTTTCCTACACTGTGGTGTTTCTTCAAATTTTTCTCGAGAGCACATGCATCACTGAACACTTGGATAAGGAGAAGTTTCTTTTATTAGCGAAGAAGGTAATAGATCCGTTGAGACTTTTGAGTAAATTTATAACCATTGGAGTGTTAGGTCTTCAATGCATCACGATGCTTATAAGAAATGTTGGTTAAAAATCTTTATGAAGATCTTGTCTTGAATCTTTATGGATGTGACATGACGTTTAGGCCTGAGATATGAGAAACACACCGTAGTTGGTCTTTGTTAAGATATGTCTTGAAGACCGAGATCAAACACAAAAAAGGAAATGTCTAATGGATAGGGATGAATGCCCAGACATCGATGCAAATCTTTAAGCTGTCAAGGAGATCTGCTAAGAATCTTTTACAAATCTCTATAGTCTTGATCGCTTGAATATTGGTTGGTTTCCTCTTGAACTTGGCATCTTAAAGCAATAAATATTGAGTACATCACATATTAGAATATATGTTCCTTGAGTGATATCTGCTGGAGTTGGCACTTGAACAGGTTAATCCAAAGTTTGAGTGTTTGTCAGCAGTTGGTAGGATAGGTTATGGACATAGACGACCTAGACTAGGACCTAAGTAATGTTCCAGTGGGTTGTCACACTAACCGGTACACAACCCTTTTACACTACTAGAAAACACGCCTTTAGCGACGGAATTAATGACGAAATTTTCCGTCATTAGCTTAATGAAATTAAGCATCAACGACAAAATTTGCCTTAAGCTTAAATTTAATGACGAATTTCGCCGCTAAAGGTCACCTTTAGCGATCGAATTTTCCGTCGCTGGAATTAAATTAAAATTAAATTTTGAAATATTTAGTGACGAAATTTTCCGTCTCTAAAGGTGACCTTTAGCGACCGAATTTTCCGTCGCTGGAATTAAATTAAAATTAAATTCTGAAATATTTAGCGACGGAAAATTCCGTCGCTGAAAATAAATTGAAATTAAATTCTGAAATATTTAGTGACGGAATTAAATTAAAATTAAATTCTGAAATATTTAGCGACGGAAAATTCCGTCACTAAAGGTCACCTTTAGCGACGGAAAATTCTGTCGCTGAAAAATTAAATTTTGAAATATTTAGCGACAGAATTTTCCGTCGCTGGAATTAATATTTGTTTTGAAATATTTGTGTTTTTGTAAAATCCCTTTGTATGTATATATATATATATATATATATATATATATATATATATATATATATATATATATATATATATATATATATATATATATGAAATATTATAATCATTTTAATGAATAATATTTTATTATTAAATTAATATTTGAAATGTTAATTTAATAATATAATATCAATAATTAAAATGATTAGCATGAATATAATTACAAAAATTAAAATATTCACATTACAACTTAACTTAACATAACGTAACTTAAATTAACGTAATTTAACTTAACGTAATTTAACTTAACGTAACGTAACTTAACGTAACGTAACATAACTTAATGTAACGTAACGTAACTTAACTTAACTTAACTTAACTTAACTTAACTTAACTTAACTTAACTTAACTTAACGTAACGTAACGTAACGTAACGTAACGTAACTTAACTTAACGTAACGTAACGTAACGCGTAACTTAACATGAAAACACGCTACGCCTATTGGCGAAATGGTATAATGGACTACGATGGACCATTATAACATGAAAACACGCTACGCCTATTGACGAAATGGTATAATGGAGTACGATGGACCATTATAACATGAAAACACGCTACGCCTATTGGCGAAATGTTATAATGGACTACGATGGACCATTATAACATGAAAACACGATATGCCTATTGGCGAAATGTTATAATGGAGTACGATGGACCGTTATAACATGAAAACACGCTACGCCTATTGTCGAAATGTTATAATGGAGTACGATGGACCATTATAACATGAAAACACGATATGCCTATTGGCGAAATGGTATAATGGAGTACGATGGACCATTATAACATGAAAACTCGCTACGCCTTTTGGCGAAATGTTATAATGGAGTACGATGGACCATTATAACATCAAAACACGCTACACCTATTGGCGTAACGTAACGTAACGTAACTTAACTTAACTTAACTTAACTTAACTTAATGTAACGTAACTTAACGTAACGTAACGTAACGTAACTTAACATAACGTAACGTAACGTAACTTAACGTAATGTAACATAACGTAACTTAATGTAACGTAACGTAATGGTCCATAACTTAACTTAACTTAACTTAACTTAATTTCACTTAACTTAACTTAACTTAACTTAACTTAATGTGACGTAATGGTCCATAACTTAACTTAACTTAACGTAACGTAAGTTAACTTAACTTAACTTAACTTAACGTAGCGTAGCTTAATGTAACGTAACGTAACGTAACGTAACTTAACGTAATGTAAGTTAACTTAACATAATGTAACGTAACGTAACGTAACGCAACTCAACGTAACGTAACGTAATGCAACTCAACGTAACGTAACGTAACGTAACTTAACGTAACGTAATGGTCCATAACTTAACGTAACGTAACGTAACTTAACTTACATGAATATGCCATTCTCCAAGACGATGTTGTATAGAATGATGAGCACAACAGATTCTGGTTACATTTTTGTCTCGACCCGATCCGATCAGGTAAAACCCAATTTAGCGACGAAAAATTATGTTGCTGTAATTAAATTGAAATTAAATTATGAAAATTTTTAGCGACGGAATGTGCTAGAGAAATGCAACACAGTATGACCACATGCAAATTCAAATTTACTATATTTATATAATTTTGTTATTATTTTCTTAAATATATAAATTAAGTTGTAATGTGAATATTTTTATTTTTGTAATTATATTGATGCTAATCATTTTAATGAATGATGTTATAATGGTCCATCGTAGTCCATTATAATATTTCGTCAATAGGCGTAGCGTGTTTTCATGTTATAATGGTCCATCGTACTCCATTATACCATTTCGCCAATAGGCGTAGCATATTTTCATGTTAACTTAAATTAAGTTACGTTACGTTAAGTTAAGTTACGTTACGTTACGTTAAATTAAGTTAAGTTACGTTACATTCACGCTAAGTTGTTAAGTGCCACGCCGCTAAGTTGCCAAGTTAAGATAAGTTAAGTTAAGTTATGTTATGTTATGTTATGTTAAGTACGTTATGTTACGCTAAGCCACGCTACGCTATGTTGCTGTTAACTTACGCCACGCCACGCTACGCTACGCTAAGTTACATTATGTTACGTTGCTTAAGTTGCGCTACGCTACGCTAGTTGTTACATTATGTTACGCTAAGTTGTTACATTAACGTATGTTACGTTAAGTTACGTTACGTTACGTTAAGTTACGTTAATTACGTTACGTTAAGTTACGTTAAGTTAAGTTGTAATGTGAATATTTTAATTTTTGTAATTATATTGATGTTAATCATTTTAATTATTGATATTATATTATTAAATTAACATTTCAAATATTAATTTAATAATAAAATTATCATTTCATTAAAATAATTATAATATTTCCTATATATATATATATATATATATATATATATATATACACACACACACAAAGGGATTTTACAAAAACACAAATATTTCAAAACATTATTTATTTTAAATTTACAAAGGGATTTTACAAAAACAAATATTTCAAAACATGATTTATTTACAAAAACAAAAATTTCAAAACAAATATTAATTCTAGCGACGGAATTTTCCGTCGCTAAAGGTGACAGAATTTTCCTTCGCTGGAATTAAATTTAAATTAAATTATGAAAATCTCCAGCAACGGAAAATTATGTCGCTGAATATTTTCAGAATTTAACTTAACGTAATGTAACGTAACTTAACTTAATTTAACGTAACGTAACGTAACTTAACTTAACGTAACGTAACTTAACTTAAGTTAACATGAAAACACGCTACGCCTATTGGCGAAATGTTATAATAGACTACGATGGATCATTATAATATGAAAACACGCTACGCCTATTGGCGAAATGTTATAATTGACTACGATAGACTATTATAACATGAAAACACGCTACGCTTATTGGCGAAATGTTATAATGGAGTACGATGAACCATTATATATAACATGAAACACGCTACGCCTATTGGCGAAATGTTATAATGGATTACGATGGACCATTATAACATGAAAACACGATACGCCTATATTGGCGAAATGGTATAATGGAGTACGATGAACCATTATAACATGAAAAGACGTTACGCCTATTGGTGAAATGGCATAATGGAGTACGATGGACCATTAACTTAACGTAACGTAATGTAAGTTAATTTAACGTAACGTAACGTAACGTAACTTAACGTAACGTAATTTAATGTAACGTAAGTTAACTTAACGTAACGTAAGTTAACTTAACTTAACGTAACGTAACTTAACTTAATGTAAGTTAACTTAACGTAACGTAAAGTAACGTAACTTAACATAACGTGAATTAACGTAACGTAACTTAACCTAACTTAACGTAACGTAACTTTCTCCCCAACCAGTGGATCTAAAAAGTTCTTCCTTTGACCACCCATTTGATACTAGTTTTTCTGTACCAGCACCCACATTCTGCATTTTGTCTATCACCTGCTCCCAGCCACCACTTGACTCAACATTTTTCTTAGATCCCACTGCAACCCAACCACTTGTCTGATCAGTTCGGTCCACCTTGGTACCCTTATATCATTAGTATTTTTGAAAGTACCATAATTTGGGAATTAGATTAAGAAATACTATAGTTTGGGAATATTTAATTAAAGCTACAATATTTTGGTAAAAAACTCGGTATAATATTGTGGAAGTTATATAAAATATTCACTTAAAAATAATTTTGAATAATTTTTTAAATTTTTTACTTAAAAATAATTGTGGTAGTTAATCTGTTGATTTTTAAAATAAATTGTTATTGGTAATTTAATAATATTATATTATAAAATATAATAATATTTAACTAGTTTTACACCCGTGCGTAGAACGCGCTCACACTTTTTTTATTAAATTAAATTCAAGCAAAATAAAGACTATAAATTGAAAGTATAAATTTAGAAAATATTCAAATAAAATTGTTTTGTCTATGTAATAAAATAAATTCAAGTAAAACAAGCTTTCCCCAATATTTCATTCTCCCGCCCTCACAGGTTTTCCCCCAATATATTGAATCCTCTCTCTCTTTCACGCCCAGACCCCCTTACCCATCTCCTCTCTCATTCTCTCATCGCCCTTCATCTCTCAGTCGCCCTTCATCTACAAGACCCGGCGATTCCTTTCAAGCCACCGTCCGCCATCTCCAGTGCTTACTCTCATCACATGCCGCTCGCCCCAATTCGTGAGTCTCCATCCTTCATCTCCTTTGCCCGACCATCAACCTCCATCCCCGACGTCAACCTTCCCATCTCCGACCAAACAGTTCTTAACCCCCCCAATCGCATCTCCTCTCTCTCTCAGATCTGCGCATACTCCTCCAATCTACCTCATCGCTGCCGCCCTCGCCACCTGGTCCGGCAACATCTGACCAACTCCCTCATCTCTCTCTTCGGCATCTACGACCCAAGACCCGATCAATCGCGCCCTAAAACAGGTTACAGAACAAAACATGTCTGACCAACTTTTTTATTTTAATTTTGTTTTCTAGGTTTTGTTATGGTTGTTACTTCTCTGATCTGCCACGCTATGGAATGTTTGGTTCAATTTTGTTTCTTTTTCTCTGTTCTCTTCTTGTAGTTGATTTAATTTGTCAACAAGATCTGGCACTATTCAACTTTATTTCTAAAATTTTAAGCTAAATCTCAAGAAAATGCCTCAATTTAATGTGGGAATTTCACCGAGTTTCAAATTTTGAGTGTTTGAGATTGTTTAGTTTTAAATGGAATGATAATTATGTCTCTAGTTAGAACTTAAAAGATGTGTAATTACTTTCTCTTTCTAATGATACCCTGTACAGTATTACAGTGTGATGTTTCGATCGCCTACTTTCTAGTCTCAGCTGAATTTTCATGTGAAAATTCCTATCTTTTCCCTTCCTTTTTTGCTTTCTCTTCTTCCCATCAGCCAAGCAAATTCAAAAGCACTTGTATTTAGTAGCCAATTGCCACTGTACTTCTGATTTAATCTTCTTATCTGTATTGTATAGTCTGTATGTATTATTCCACTTGTTTGTATGTGTCTGTGTCTCTGTTCTTGCTAGTTCTATTAGTTTGTAATTGTGGGAATTTCATCAATGACAATGTAAATGACCTGTTAACTCGTCTGATGTGGTTGAATTGTGGCCGACTTTCTATAGGGAGTGCATTTGATATTTCCCTTATACATTTGGTATTTCTTTGAGGCACATCACACTTTTGTTTTTCATTATATCTATAACCCACACTTGACGTCCTTCATTGTTTACTAGCTTTTACTACAAAGGTCATGAAATTAGTCCTGCCATCTTCCGCAGCCGCAAGTCAGGTACCATGTTTTAGGATTTCTCATTATTCAATTCAATCAAAATTATGTCAACTGTGGATTTCAATTGTAACACCCCGCTCCTTCGTTAGCTCGGTTTGCGTGCTATACTTGCACTTCTTCCTTTGTTGATTGTATGTTTGGTTTGCGAGAGGGTCTAGATACGTATGATAGACCACGTTAAGACCAAAACATTATTAAGAGACTCCATATAGTTGTTGACTTGTTAAAGTCATAAGTCGTGACTCGACGATAGTCGGAATGCGACGCGGTTGAGGGTTTGTTTGCGTTTTGTGTTCGTAACCTCGGTTTGGCCCTAGACCTTTATAAGATGGTTCATTAACATGTTTAGATGTGTTAGACTTCAAGTTGGAGGTGTTCCTTAAGCCTATCGATGATTTGGAAGCTTTGGAGATAGTGCTCGTCTCTATCGCGTAGTTCGGGGATTGAGTCGTGTAATCGTCTCTCCTTTGGAATTCTTATTTCCCTAGTTGTTGTTCAACTTTCTAGAAGTATTTAAGCTTCTTCATTAGCCCTTAGACTTGCCTTAAAAGTCCCCTTTCATTGCTTTCGCTCGATTGCGAATTCATTCGCCGCTGTCAGTTGCACGTTGTCGCACCCCTTCCCGGTTTCGCTCCGAGTTGTTTCGGGAGTTCTTTGGGTGTGTTTCCGACTTGTTTTGAGTTGGGTTAGACCTTAGAATGGTTGCCCATAAGTTTGGGACCATTTAGGACATGTTTAGACCAAGTTTTGAAGGTCCGAAGCCAGCGCCCGCCCGGCACTGAGGCGCCCGCCTCAAGCATGGGAGCAATTGCAAAATCGAGAAGCCTCGGAGGTTGAGGCGCCGCTTGAGATGTTGAGGCGCCCGCCTCAACATCAGAATACACTTACGGGATTTTTCCCCTGTTTTGTGTTTGGACGAATTATACCTATCCTACCCTCATTAAACCCCCTCTAAACCCTTCCTAACCACCCATACTTAACCCAAATCATGTCCTAACATTAGTTGGAAGTTAATTAAGGTTAGATTGGTGATTGATTAGTCCTAATCTCTACTAATTGTACTTGGGAAATGTCTAATGTGCCCTCCTCAATTTGGGGGTATAAATACCCAAACCCCCTTTGCAATTTCCAGAAACCTCTTCATTTCTTCTCCTCATTCATACGTATTATAGAGAGAGAGAGTCCAAGGGAGATTCAAGCCCTAGCTTCCTTCTCTCTTCGATCCAAGATGACCCAACCAACCGATTGCCTTCAAACTTCAGAATCTTGAAGCCCTCGACGTGTAGAACAAGTTCACCGATCGGATTTGCGTTCTCTTGAGTTTTCACTCAAGCTAGGTAAGTTACTTCTTCTCTCTTTGATTTTGTACTCATTGATCCTAAGGAAAACAAACTCTATGTTATTTGAGGTCAATGAGTACACATACTTGCCTTGTGTGATTTTTAATTTGTAATTTGAGCATGTGAACTTGTTAAGAGCATGTGTAGGATGACTTCTATGATTATTGAAGTATATTGTTACTCTTCATCTTGTGTTTCTAGGATTGTGAGCATGCTAGAAATCATGTTTACCTTTTATTTGGGTTTATTATGATAGTAGGCATAAGTTTGGGAATTTAGATGTGTAATCTCACTAGGCAATATGAGTATGACCATTCAATTGAAAGTATGTGATTTCTAAAATGGGTATAAGATTTTGTTGAGTTCTATGGATTTAAATCTTGGGAATCTAGTCCGAATGATTTTTGGGAAAATTGTTATAAATGTGAATGATATGTTAATTTGAGGATTTATGAAATAGGTATTTAATGATGTGTGATAATTAAGACTCAATGGAGTTGTTTTAGGTTCAATATCATGTTGGTGAGCATTAGGTCAAAATCCTACGATGTTCGGGTTTGGTTGGTTTTGATTGTGAGTACCCGATCATCTTGAATTGTGTCCCATTTGTGGCACCCACGATATAGAGGCTTATTGGGGATTTATTTAGGGGCGTGCCTCGTAGGGCATCGGAGCATTAGAGATCAATCTATGATCTCGTATTACATTTTTAAGAAATTATTATTTGAATGAGTTCTCTCTTAGGGAATTTGGTCGCGTGCACATGAAAGCACTTGCGAAGATATGACTACGGCTTAGTTTTGGTACCCTTGAGATTGGCTTTAAGGAAGTTGAATATATACGACGGTTGGGACTATGGTTGAGTCCTGTACTGTTATGAAGCTTAAATGCTAAGTCTTGATTTGTGATTGTTCTTAGACTAAGGTAATAGTCTTTGGTTTGATCTCGAGTAGAGGGCTATAGTAGACCTCACATTGTGATTTCTTGAGCTTATATGCTACGTTTGATTGGGTTGTGACTTGAGGGTTGTGAATACCTCAATAGGTGGTTCTTGGACTAAACGGATAGGTTGGTTGGATTTGTTAAGTATGTACAAATATGTGCATTGTTAAATTGGTGGGTAGAACTTTATGTCCTACTTGATTTGATATGTCCGCTACGATCGGTCTTGGTTCTTGTTTGAGCATGTGAGTAAATATCTACTTGTGCATTTCATAAAAGCCCAGCTGGCATTATTTGGATTTGGTTTTTCTGTCAGGGTAGGACGATACATCGCCTATACGAATCGTAAGATTCATATTCGCTATGGATCGCCGTACCTGGGACCTCACACACCCCTCCATTGTGGGCCGCAATGGGGAAGTAGCCCCCTTGCCGTAGCAATAAGTGCGACATTGGCTGCTAGCTAAATCGAATGATTCTCGATGAAAGTCGATGCATTCACAGAGCATCGATGTTGCACTAACCAAGATAACATCAGGTATTGCAGAGCAACACAACGGCGCTTATTGGGTATCTTCTATATCCCTTATGTGGCTTACTATAAGCACTTATATGAAAGATAATGTGCTAAGTGGTTTATGAAGTTTATGTTACTTGGTGACTTAATACAAGTTTATTATTGGTATGCTATAGAGATGCCATGATTTTATACATGCTTGTGCATTATGCCATGCCACGCCATTCTATGCCATACATTGCATTTAGTAACTTACTGGGTCATTATGACTCATTTCGTGTGTTTGTTTTCCTTAGTTTTTGCAAGAAGCTCGTTAGTGCGCGCTGCGCCTTCGAGTGCTTGTTGGATAACAGGTGGTCTTCCGGGCAATCGCTTGGGGTTATTAGTATTATTGTAATTATTATCTTGTGAGACACGGATGTGAAGTTATGTAAACTTTACTTGGGTAGTCATGTTAGTATTTTATTGTCGTTTATTTTGGTAGCCGACTTGTTGGGTCGAGCTGTTGTATTTATTTAGAAGTTTATTCAGTTGTCTTCCCGAGCAAGGTTTTAGCTCGCTTTTTCTAGTATTGTGTTATGGTTATTTCTATCTCTGACAACTTTAGTCGTGAGTCCTTGGTTTAGTTGTTAGTATTTAATTATCTCATTCATTTAGTTAATTTATTCCTCCGGCATGTTTTAGCCGTAGAGTTGTTGTTTATCAGGTTGGGTTCTTGTTGCTTCGCCGGCCTTAGGTTGCCAATGGTTTGTTGTCCGTGCGCAATGCTGCGTCACGCGAGTCGTAGATTTGTCGAGAGATAGTCGTCTCTCAGCCTTGTATTCCTTAGTGTGTACTTATGAGCTTGGGTTCCACTTATGATTTGCTTCCGCAGATTTTAGTTTTTTGGTTACTCCGTATCGCCGTTATGGCTTTACCTTCCTGTTTAGAGTTTGTTGGTTCATCTCTTGACTCGCACCACTACGTTTAGCAGGTGCTTGTCTTGACGGCACGACCATGGGATTCCGCATTGGAGTCCGGGTCGGGTCGTTACATCAATTCAATCTTTCAACTGTGTTTTTGAATGCTGTGGAACTGTAGGTAAGTTGATTATCATTTCCAACAATTGTCCACCGTTGAGAAAGTCCGAGATCGAGTATTATGCTATGCTCGCCAAGGTTGGAGTTCACCACTACAATGGAAGTAAGTGCACCTTTTTTGAGCTTAAGCTATCTATGATTTTTGATGAATGTGTTGTCTGGTTGTAACTTTTGGTTATGAAAAGCCTTTTGTCGTACCACAGTGGTAGTATTGTGGTTTTGGTTGTTATGATCGTGTGATGTGTTGGCTTGAGTTCTCAGTACTTATGGAGATCATCTACCATTATTAAAGTTAATGTATGATATCTTATTAGAAATAGCTAGCTGACATTGTAGTTTTAATTAATTGAGATATTGTCGAATTCTCCCTTTGTATGTACTCTACTTTATTTTCGGATCTTTCACTTATCAATCATTGAGACATTGTTGTTTATTCCCCCTCTTCCATGTTAGTAGTCTGATTTAGTTGGGGATCTTCTTCTTAAAAGAGTCTATTTTATAAAAGTTTGCCTTTATCTCCACAACCTTTCAACCTTACCCCTGTATTTGATATAAGCATCTTGTACCACTTAAATATCATTTATTTATAACCAAAATTCAGCCATTAATTATTAGAATTTTCAAACATGGACTTTTTGATTGGAATGGAGTGTGTATTTGATTTGCTGTTAGAGAGACTTCCAGCTGGGTTAAACTGAATGAAACTTCAAGAAACTAAGTAACTTAAAGGTTCCAGTAACCTGTTGGGTCGAAGGGGAGCTAGAAGAAAGTAAAACAACAGAATAATTGACAACGATACTGAAATATTCATAATCATTGCCCATTGGATCCTTACTTATATTACCAAATGTCACATTGTTAATCTGTGCGTCTCCTGATGAACTGGGTAAATTCCACCCTTCTTCTTCGGCCGCAACCCTCCGCATGATAGCAACTCCATATTGCAGCCTTACTCCTGTCAGTAAACACCATATTTGCTTCTTCTGTGCATCACAATCTTTTCAATTAGTTTAGTTTTGGGATTTTCAAAGCCTTATTTGGATGTTATAAGCGAGTATGCGATATATTTTTTCTTGAACAGAATGATTGGTTGAATGAAATTTAGTTTGTTATTAAATTTAGCATTTCCTTGATTCTGTGATTTTCATGATGTGAAATATAAAATAATTTGTTATGTCCTTAGTCTGCTAGTTAGGGTGTAGTGGGTTTTTTAAAATTGTTGGTTCTTTCTAAAGATTTTTTTCTCATCTAAATACTTTAATAGTACTTACCTGATGTAGCTAGACATTCTTGTTCCCATTGGGCTCATTATTTTTTATTAATTTCTTGAGCTAGGGAGAATGTATCACGTCTTAATTAATTAATGGATCAGTAAACACCAGGTTTGCAGTAGTTATCTCAGTTGTTTCAAGTGATATTATATAATTATTATCTCATTTAGTGTACACTCTCATTCCAACCTATTTTAGCTATTCAAGTTGCTTTTTTAAATTTGGATTTTCATGTCACTAAATTTGCCCATCTCGCACCCATGGGCTGTTTGATTTATATGATCAACAAGTTTATGGCAGAGCTGATTAAATGTTTTGTGATTAGAGAGCATGTGTTTACTACTTTTCTCTCATTTATCCCGTCTTTACTGTTGTATTGTTTGCATATGAACGCCTTTGTCTGTAATGTTTTTGTCATTTTTTTAAATGTATTTTTCTCGTTAAACCGAATTGCTTGTGCCTCGATCAGATGTGGTGCTCTTACCATCTTCTTGATGTTCTTTTTTGTGTGCAGACAATGTTGATCTTGGGACAACATGCGGAAAGTATTTCCATGTGTCATGCCTTAGCATTATTGATGCAGGTATAACATTTGGTTTATATGGGGGGTTTTCTGTTATATGTGTATCTAATGATTGTTCACTCTAGCTAATTTTTTCTGTTCTTTAACATCTCAGGTGATTCTGATATCATCAAGACTCTGCCTGGAGATCAATGAGAGACATTTTGTTACGTACTCGTTATTGTGTGTCTTTAAACTAATAGAATTATTTGTCTTCTAGAGGGTAGATCAAAACCTCTTTTTTTTCCTTGTTTAGTACCTTCAGCCTGTTGTTCTTTTTGGAAACATTGTTTTGTATGAGCTTGATGAACGCATGGTTATCAAATTTACATTCCTGAGATTTGAAAGTTGAGTTTGATGTTTTAAAATTGGTTTTATATTATTGTTTATTTTGTATCTTCAGTTTTGTATTAATTGTTATATTATCAAGTACAAAAATTTATAATAATAGTATTTTTGTGTATTCTTTTTTAATTTTTTCCATTATTAGCGACAGAATTTTCTGTCGCTGAAATTGAATTTTAATTATTTTTCAAAAGCCTTTAGCGACGGAAATTTTCATCGCTGAAATTAAAAGTTAATAATTTTTTAAAAGCCTTTAGCGAGAGAATTTTCCGTCGCTGAAATTAAAATTTAATAATTTTTTAAAAGCCTTTAGCGACGGAATTTTCCGTCGCTGAAATTAAAATTTAATTATTTTTTAAAAGCCTTTAGCGATGGAAATTTCCGTCGCTGATATTAACCTTTAGCGACGGAAATTGGTTCGTCGGACATCTGCGACGCATGATCACCGACGGGCCAGCGACGGAATTCTGCCTTTAGTCACTCTTTGAACATGTTGTGTAATGGGAACAAGCAAATCACTGTCATGGAATATGTATTGCACATTCATATTTCTAACAGATACCCTTCAAGAACCAAAGGCTCGCTACGGATCACTTACTTATTGCATCGTGTTGCATCAATTTGTCATCACAATGCAGGAAATTCAATTGAAATACATGATTTTCATGAATGCTTACGTGCATCGCTATGCAAAAATTATGAATCACAATGCATACAATCATGTATTAAAATCTCTCATTTCATAACAATGCATCGGGATTCCAAATTGATGCATCACAAATCCAAATCGATGCATCAAGATTGAAATTTGATGCATCGTGATGCAAACTGATATCGATTGCATCTTTTTCGCCTCCATGTTCCCCCTCATTCATCGTACGCCTTCTTCTTCATCCTCTGCCTTTGTCCTTTTTGAAACATCTTCCACAAACCCAACCCAGGTCCATTGCAGTATTGTACTTAATGAAGCGAAAAAAATGTTTGTCTTTCGAGGGCGTTGCCCCTGAACCACCATGATAGGGCGCTGCCCCCTCGACCCCCCGAGTAGGTTAATCCTCATTTCGTTGCCGCAACATTTGTGATTTTCTAATAATTTAGGAAGAATACATTGGACATGTGGAAGAAATGTTGGTCGGAGCTGTAGGATGAGACAATATGGGCATTTTAGGGAACAATATTTCGAAAGTGACTTTTATCTGTTGAAAAAAAAATGAAGCACTGAAGTGGTGAAAAAGTTGGGAAAAGGGACTGGCAGTAATTTCCTCAAGAAATAAAGTTTGAACGTTGTAGTCTTGTAGACAATTTTTAGGAATAATTGCAGGTCGGTACACTTTCCAACATTTTCAACTGCTCTAGCACCTTTATTTTTCAACCGTATAAGTCCATTTTTGTAGGATTCTTCCCTAAATTCCCCTCCTCCTCCTACCGAAACTTGAGCTAGCGTTTTGTCTGCTTCCACATTTTCTCTGACGCTGAACTCTCCATCTCGATCATTTTCCTTTTTTTACTTTATCTTTACCTTTCCCTTTCTCTCTCTTTATGAATTGACAGCTAATATCGAAATCATACTACTTGCCAGAGATAACGAAATCATCGTTTGTTATTGTTTTACCTGCAGGAATGCATTCATGCTTGTGTATCTAGCTGTGGTTACAAGGTAAATATAATTTTTTTCCACTCAAATTTCTTGTTTTGTTTTTGTCACTTTTATTTATTTACTTGCACGTTGATAATACATATTTCTTGCATCTTCAAAATCAGTACTTTACTTTTGTGGCGGCATTTACATATCAATATCTTTTTGGTAATTTGACGGGTGTCAAACCTTCAAAAAATAATTTCCTATTTCCCAAATAATGACTATAGGGTAGTTGAGATCGTATCCACAGGGAACGTCGAATTTACTTCTCTTAAGAATTTTAACAAAGTAATTAAAATAAAGAATGAGGTTTTTAATCTAAACTAATTACTAACGAACGAATTAACTAAAAGTTGAATTTAAATGACTAAATGTAAACAAAACAGAAAATGATGTTTGAATTCAATAAGAGAAAAATCCAGTCAATAAACTTAATGTAATCCTAAAAGTTACTACTGATCATAGATGCAAAAATGACTCAATCAGGTTCAAGTAAACCGGTTATAGTTGTCAACAACCACCATATACCCAATCTCTCCTTACTGTCTCGATAGTCAAGAGAAACTCATTAACTATTTCCCTAATCAAAAGACAACCCCCGAGACGCTCGTAGGATTTAATATTTTGAAAGCATTAAGAGAGAGAGAGGCCCGATTCTAAACAATGCATATTGAAGCAATATCATTTAATTTAGATTACTCATTCCCGCAACACGGACCGAATATGCTTGTGATGCCTAAACGGTGCGTCACTTGCTACTTTGTTAGAACCCGATGACAATTACAGATCAACGGTTATAACTAGCAATGAAATATTATGTTAATTAAGGTTCTGGCCACAAACATTAACTAAGCATAATAATCCTACGTTGCAATTCCTTTTGCAACAAAACAAATAGAGAATGAATAAATACTTAAACCCAATTGAGAATTAAAACACTTAGATCTCACAACAGAAACTTGTTAAGAATTACTTGTTCATTAACTAGAAGAAATAAAACTAGCCACTAGACATAATTAAAGATTACTTACAAAATGAATTCAAAACGAAAAAAAAAAACTAGCAGTGTGAAGGAAGAAACGAGCAAGCTGCTACCAAAATCTTCGAGTGTATATGTGTGTATATGATTATGTGTATCAGCCGTGTTGTCTGTGATTGCATCCAACTTCTAAAACTGACTTCTCCTTATATAGCTGAGCCTTCCTTGCTTTCCAAGTCTTTCCTCCTATATAGAGGCCATGATCTCCACTCCTAACTCTCATTCCTAGGTAGTTGTTGACAAAGTCCATAACATCTAATCTATCTCTTATCCTATCTTTTCATTAATTACAAAGGACAAAGAAAAGAAATAACAACAATTTAGAGAAAAATAAAAATTTCCTAATTATGGAGATTGGCTAAAGTCTAAAATTTCCATTAAAAACGTGACATTGATTCCAAATTCAGTTCCAGCTCGCCTCAGATATATAACGAATGCCCATTCGGTACCATGATATCTGAATTTCTTCTTTAAACTTGATATTTTTTTCCACTTTTTCATCATCATTCTCCCATAGACCTGTAATCACCAAACATACAAAATATTCATAAAAAGTGCAACATTTACAACAAGTTAAAACACAAAATCAATATTAAATATCACACTTATTTGAGCTCATCAAAATTCCCCCACACTTAAGCGATGCTTGTCCTCAAGCATTTTTTAAACTTCATGAACATGATCATTGCTACTCCAACCAACCCAAGAAAAGCAGACATTGTTCCCAACTTGACATCAAATGTGCATTCTCATATTGAAAATCAAAATTCAATCAACAAGATGGGCATTCTATGATTTTTCAATTTAAATGGATTTGCATGTCTCTAAAACTATCCTTCAACTTCACATATGCAAGACTCAACTATCCTCATGGTATCTCTCAAATCACACAAAAGTGTTTAAAGATAGATATATATATATATATCATGAAGCACTCAAATCACACAACGGAATGACATTACCATATGCTTGCAAATTGATCAAATCTTCATCACTGAATATGAGTTCATAATGCACCAATCAAAAGGTCTTTAAAAGGGTTGTAACGTGGCTAGGGGTGAAAAGCGTAGGATATAAGAGATTTAAAGTGGGTTAAAATATATCAAAGAAAATGCAAAAATAACCATATAAGTCATCCCAACTCATTTACTAGCAATAATCACAAATGAAATATAGTCATGGCTTAAATTACAAACGAACTCGACTGTGCACCTTTTACATGTATCACACTTTCTCTTCTTTTGGAAAGCTGCTACCTTCTTCTTTTCGCTTTTTTTTAAAGCAGCCCCAAGGAGCATATTTTTCCTTTTAACCGGTTGTGTTTTTTTTCTTTCTTTCGAAACAGCTCACCATTTTTGCTTGCACAGAACTTGCTTTTACATAATTAACTAGCCATCAATTGCAGCACATAATAGTTATAAGTATTAGAGAATAATATCTTTGTATTATTCTTGTTTATTTGTAATTAGTAATTAGTGGTAATTTCCTCGTAGAGTTCTTTCCTTATTATGTTCCTTCCTTGTATAGGTTTCTTGTACCCTACTCCAAGTGTAACCCTAATTGTAACTCTCCCTATAAATAGGTGATTCAATCAATGGAAAGGCCATGTCGTTATTCCTAAACGTTTGTTAGTTTCAACATGGTATCAGAACTCTGCTCCTAAAACCTTTTTCCTCTTCCTCTAGCTGCCGCCCTAACCACCCTCTACAATGGCTTACATAAATCACCCACTCACCATTAAAAACCTTCTTGATCCCACTCAAACCTTCGACCTCATTAACATCTCCCACCACTACATCACCAAACCCACCTTCACTAATTACATAGCTTGGAAACTCCAAGTTGAGGCCACCCTCATTGGCTATGATCTCTACAAGTTTGTAGACGGATCACTCCCATGCCCCCTCCCACTGTCCTTACCAAGGATGCCCAATCATCCAAGGACGTCCCCACCCCAAACCCTCACTGCCAGCCATGGATTCGCCAAGACAAACTCCTGTTTGGGGCTCTTGTTGGCTTCCTGTCTGCTCCCTTGGTTCCTCTGATCCAACAGGCCGCCACTACTCGTGAGGCCTGGGACATCCTGGCTCATACCTATGCTCGCCCAACTAGCGGTCACATCAAACAGATCAAAGATTACCTCAAGCGAGCAACCAAGGGAACTCAGTCGATCTCCGACTATATGCAGTCTGTCAAAAGTCGGGCTGATGAACTCGCGGCTCTGGGCAAACCACTTGACCACGAGGACCTCATTGAGATCCTCCTCGGTGGGTTGGATGATGAATACCGTCACATAGTGGATGTAGTTGAAGGACGTGATACCCCTATCTCCTTCGATGAGCTTCATGAAAAACTCATCAACCGCGAACTACTCCTGAAGCAATCTCAGCCCACGCCCTTTTCCCATCCGGTCACTACCAATCCTGCTACTTCGAGGAACAACAACTCGCATGCTCGACACTCTTCTTCGCATGCTCGCCAGGCTTCCTCTCAACCTCGGCATCCTTCACAGCAGGCTCTGGCATCAGCTCCTCGGCAACAACGTCCATATCTTGGTAAGTGTTAAGGCTTCCATCAACAAGGTCACACGGTTGCTCGCTGTCCGATCTACCAGCTGGTTGCCACCACCACCCAAGCGGGCCAAGCTACCACTTCCTCCTCGGCATGTGGCTGGACACCTCGGGCCAATCTAGCGACATCTACGGACACATGGACTCCGGGCTGGCTTCTTGACAGTGGTGCTTCTCATCATGTTACCAGCGACCTTGGCAATCTCCACCTTCACACCTCCTACATGGGCACAGATGACATGGTTATTGGTGATGGTACCGGGCTTCCTATCTCCAAAAATGGTTTCTCTTCCCTTCATACACCATCACACACTTTTGCCTTGCATAATATTCTCTTTGTTCCTGACATGAAAAAGAACCTTATTTCCATATCTCAATTTTGTCTCTCTAATCATACTTCTATTGAGTTCTTACCAACTTCTTTTCACGTGAAGGATCTACGGACATGGAGCATTCGGCTGACCGGGCAATCTAAAGATGATGTGTATGAATGGCCGACCATAACTCCTCCTGCTTGCCCTTCTGTTTGTGTAGGTTCTAAAGTCTCTCATCATGACTGGCCTCATCGGCTTGGTCATCCCTCTGAACCCATCTAGCGTCAGATTCTATCTAGTTTAGGCGTTGCGTTAGACATTACTTACATCAAACAAAAACATTGTAATGATTGTTTATGCAATGAAAGTCACAAAATTCCTTTTTCGCAATCTACTTTAGTGTCTTCTTTCCCGCTCGAAATTATTTACTTTGATGTGTTGACTTCTCCCATTCTGTCTACTGATGGTTTTAAATACTATGTCATATTTGTTGATCACCACACTCACTACATATGGCTCTACCCGCTCAGACGAAAGTCTGAGGTCGCCATCATCTTTCCTCGCTTCAAAGCACTGGTCGAAAATTATTTTAAAAGCACAATTGTCACTCTTTACTCAAACAATGGTGGCGAGTACATGGGACTTGCCTGCGACACTGGCTTGGCTACTTTCTTGTCCTCTCATGGCATCTCTCATCTCACCACACCTCCTTATACCCCGGAACACAATGGGTTCTCGAACTTCGTCATCGGCACATTGTTGAGACCGGTCTCTCTCTCCTCTCTCATGCATCTCTTCCGATGTCCTTCTAGTCGTTTGCCTTTCAAACAACCACTTACCTCATAAATCGTCTACCAACACCCACCCTAGATCATCTATCTCCCTACCACAAACTGTTTGGCTCTCCGCCCAACTACTCCAAACTCCGTGCTTTTGGTTGCCTTTGCTACCCTTGGCTTCGCCCCTACTCCGCCTATAAACTGGTTGCTCGTTCCACCCCATGTGTCTTCCTCGGCTACTCTCTCACTCAGAGTGCCTATCTGTGTTACGATCCGAGCACCACCAAGATCTTTGTTTCACGACATGTTTGTTTTGTTGAGTTCGCCTTTCCCATGTCCACCTCGGTCACCTATTATGTTCGCCCGGCTGTAACCCTTGGGTCCCTCCCCACGAGCTGCTCTCTACTTCATACACACCGTCTGCTGCCCGCTCTGATACCATGTAGAAACTAACAAAAGTTTAAGAATAACGGCATAGCCTTTCCATTGATTGAATCACATATTTATAGGAAGAGTTACAATTAGGGTTACACTTGGAGTAGGGTACAAGAAACCTATACAAGGAAGGAACGTAATAAGGAAAGAACTCTACAAGGAAATTACCACTAATTACTAATTACAAATAAACAAGAATAATACAAATATATTATTCTTCATGCATAGGCCGACCACTGAGCACTGGAATGCAGTCAAGCGAGTTCTTCGGTATCTTTGTGGCTCTATTAATGCGGGCATCCTTCTTCATCGCCAGTCTCTTCCTGCTCTCCATGCCTTCACTGATGCTGACTGGGCCGGTAACAAGGATGACTACACATCCACCAGTGCCTACATTGTCTATCTCGGGAGCAACCTGATCTCTTGGAGCTCCAAGAAACATCGCATTGTTGCTTGCTCCTCGACTGAAGTCGAATATCGGGCAGTGGCTGCCACTGCTGCTGAAGTCAGGTGGAGATTGTCTCTTCTTGGCAAACTCGGGCTAACCTCCTCGACTCAACCAGTCATTTACTGTGATAATGTGGGCGCCACAAGTCTCTGCTCGAACCCGGTCTTTCATACTCGCATAAAGCATGTAGCCCTAGATTTTCATTTCATTCGGAAACAGGTTCAGGATGGATTTATGCGAGTTTGCCATGTCTCCTCGGCTGATCAGCTGGCCGATGCCCTGACCAAGCCTCTTGCTCGCCATCGATTTCATCAATTACTTCACAAGATTGGACTCTCCTCTCGACCGTCCATCTTGCGGGGGCATATTAGAGAATAATATCTTTGTATTATTCTTATTTATTTGTAATTAGTAATTAGTGGTAATTTCCTTGTAGAGTTCTTTCCTTATTATGTTCCTTCCTTGTATAAGTTTCTTGTACCCTACTCCAAGTGTAACCCTAATTGTAACTCTCCCTATAAATAGGTGATTCAATCAATGGAAAAGTTATGTCGTTATTCCTAAACTTTTGTTAGTTTCTACAATAAGATGAGATTCCATATTCACATGGTCATTATGCAATTCCTTGCCGTCGGGTAAATCAAAATAGGTCAAAAAAAAAATGGCTAAAGGTTCATTTTGATGTTTATAAAAAAGAAATGGTTTAGACTCAAAATGGTTAACTAAGGGGAAACATTTATGGGTAGGATAGAAAAAGATAGATAAAAGTGGTGATACCTAAGTATTTTAATCATATTGGTGCAAAGAACTCATTGATGTGATCTCGATATGTATACAAAATGCAAGTTCTAGAATAATCACCCGCGCATGAAAATCACTCAAAGAAACAAAAAAAAACATATATAACGGACTGCTCTATTTTTTGCCCAAAATCTCACCAAAGTGGCTAATGAGTTAAGACTTGCACACACTAGTTAAAAGTATTAATTGCATACATGTTTTACAATTTAATGACAAAAAGTTTCAAAATGTATATCATTTATCATAAATTCCTCAATTCAATCGGATAATGCACATCTACAAACATAGAAACAATGTCTCCTTTTCATTTCAACCTATCAATCCAAACCATGTCATGAAAGTTCAAAAATCTCCAGATAAATACATATACAACAACCAACATAACAGCAAAAAAAAAAAGACCCCCGATTACCCCATATACACATCCTTAAAATCCCCCCACACTTATGTTATGCATTGTCCTCAATGTAGTACATAATCAAGGTGTGCAAAACAAAAAAAAAGAATTTTAAGCAAAAAGAGCAAAGTGGATGGAAAAAGCTACTCCTTGTTATGCTGAACAGATGCAAAGAGAAATTCTAATTTGATTCTGCCACTTGATTGCTCTTGGGAAAAAAAAGGAAGAGTGAAAATACCACATGGGCATATGTTAAGCTCTCACAAGCCTTGCTACCAGCAGTTCATTCTTCTTTACTTCTTTAACTCACACACCTATTGCTAAAAAAACTAAAAACATAATGAAAATAACAAGAAAATAAATTTAACCTAGAAAAGCAAGAAATTAAAGCATTAAAATTATTGGGTTGCCTCCCAATTAGCGCCGCTATTTAACATCTGTAGCTAGACCCAATATCCATTCTTCTTACAACTTGGTCAAATTATTACCAATGATAACCGACAATGGAAGAAGAATTTTTTCACTTGAAATCGGTAATGGAAAAGAAGGAAAATCAAACCTTGGTGTTACCTCCGGTGTGGAATAGAGTGCCATAATATTTTCATGCACCTCCTCACTGCTTTGGAAATACACATCTTTCTCTGTCAAACTTTTTACAAGCACTAATTCCAACTTCATTTTATTTGCACATAGTTCCTTAAGAAACTTAGAATGATGAGGCACTTCCCTTATGACATCCATGATAGGAATGTTAATCTCAACCTTACGGAAGGTGTCTAAGATTTCCTTTTCATCGTCTTCTTTCTTAGCGAATCTGCCCGAAAAAGGTGGGAGAATAACAATTTTCTCACTTTGTTTAATGAATTCTCCACCTTCATTACTTGGCGACCCCACATTTTGCACAACTTCTTCCTTGCTGCAATCAACATGCCTCTTTTTCTGTTCAACTTGATTCGCTTCCAGCTTGCTCACGGATACGGCTGCCTAATTAAGAAATCTGATTTTCAAGAGATTTAATGCTAGTCTTGGTCTCTAATCTTTCTTGATGTTGAGTCTTTCTATCTTGCTGAACTGATTCAGCTAAACTTTTGATTAGACCCTCCAATGATGTGCTGGAACTGGTAGTGGGTTGAACTGATGGAGGAGGTGAGAACGGATAATTCTGTTGCAGAAATATCGGTTTCTCTTCTTGATTTTCGCAACTGAAATTTGGTTGATCCCACCATCCTGGATTGTAGCTATTGGAATAAGGATCATGGTCATCATGAGTTTGTCCCGGAAATCCTCTCATTGCCATGGCGTGTTGCATATTATCTTGCCATGGAGGATAATAATCTGCAACATGTCTAACAACCAACAAATTTCTACAAACTTGAGCCTTTGATACCTGATTTACAAGAAACTTATCCACCAGAGAAGTCAATGCATTCAATCTTTGATCAATAGAACTAGAATTTACCTCATTCCCTAGTCGTGAAAAGTTATCGTGTCTACTTCCAAATTGTTGTGCATAGAAAGCCATAACAAAATAAAATTCTTAAAAATAAATAAATAGCAAAACCGTTCCCCGGCAACGGCGCCAAAATTTGACGGGTGTCAAACCGTCAAAAATAATTTCATGTTTTCTCAAATAACGAGTATAGGGTAGTAGAAAATCATATCCACAGGGAACGTCGAATTTACTTCTCTTAAGAATTTTAACAAAGCAATTAAAATAAAGAATGAAGTTTTTAATCTAAACTAATTACTAACAAACGAATTAACTAAAAGCTGAATTTAAATGACTAAATGTAAACAAAACATAAAACGATATTTGAATTCAATAAGAGAAAAATCCAGTCAATGAACTTAATGTAATCCTAAAAGTTACTACTGATCATAGAATGCAAAAATGACTCAATCAGTTTCAAGTAAACCAGTTATAGTTGTCGACAACCGACAGACACCTAATCTCTCCTTACTGTCTTGATAGTCAAGAGAAGCTCATTAATTATTTCCCTAATCAAAAGACAACCCCCGAGACGCTCGTAGGATTTAATATTTTGAAAGCATTAAGAGAGAGAGACCAAATTCTAAACAGTGCATATTGAAGCAATATCATTTAATTTAGACTACACATTCCCGCAACACGGACTACCTAAACGGTGCGTCACTTGCTATTTTGTTCGAACCCGATGACAATTACGGATCAACGGTTATAACTAGCAATGAAATATTATGTTAATTAAGGTTCTGGCCACAAACATTAACTAAGCATAATAATCCTACGTTGCAATTCCTTTTGCAACAAACAAACAGAGAATGAATAAATACTTAAACTCAATTGAGAATTAAAACACTTAGATCTCACAGCAGAAACTTGTAAAGAATTACTTGTTCATTAATTGGAAGAAATAAAACTAGCAACCAAAACATAATTAAAGATTACTTACAAAATGAATTCAAAACGAAAATAAACCCAGCAGTGTGATGGAAGAAACGAGCAAGCTGCTACAAAAATCTTCGAGTGTATATATGTGTGTATGATTATGTGTATCAGCCGTGTTGTCTATGATTGCATCCAACTTCTAAAACTGACTTCTCCTTATATAGTTGAGCCTTCCTTGCTTTCCAAGTCTTTCCTCCTTTATAGAGGCCATGATCTTCACTCCTAACTCTCACTCCTAGGTAGTTGTTGGCAAAGTCCATAACATCTAATCTATCTCTTATCCTATCTTTTCATTAATTACAAAGGAGAAAGAAAAGAAAGAACAACAATTTAGAGAAAAATAAAAATTCCCTAATTATGGAGATTGGCTAAAGTATGAAATTTCCATTAAAAACGTGACATTGATTCCAAATTCAATTCCAGCTCACCTCAGATATATAATGAATGCCCATTCGGTACCATGATATCTGAATTTCTTCTTTAAACTTGATATTTTTTTTCATCATCATTCTCCCATAAACCTGTAATCACCAAAATGACTACGATACTCGTAATGAATCGTTAGCACGCTACGGAGGTCATTATTTTTGCACCGTGGTTCATTAATTTTATTGCATTAATTTTGCACTATGATTCAATAGTTTAAATGTCTAGTTTAATTACATTGTGGTTCATCAATTTTATTGCATTAATTTTACACCGCGGTTCAATAGTTTAACTTCCTAGTCTAATTGTACCGCGGTTCATCAATTTCATTGCATTAATTTTACCGCAATTCAATAGTTTAACTGTCTAGTCTAATTTTACACTGCGATTCAAAATCGCAATGAAACAGACCATGTCCTCAGTCTTCTTCTTTTTTTCTCATCCATCGTAAGCCTTCTTATTCATCCTCTTTCGCCTTCGTCCCTACTGTGAACATTCTCCAACCCAACACATTTTAATTAAAGTTTCGTTGCCCAACCATGGTGATTTTTGAATCTAAAATGTGTTGTTAGAGCTGTTAAAGGAGACGATGGTATTTTTGGAACAATATTTCGAAAAAATGATTTTTTAAAAACACTAGACTAGAGAGGTTAGAAATTTCAAAAAGTAGATCGGCCATAATTGCACCATCAAAATAAATATAGAGGACTTTTTCGGTTATAATATCATCACAGGGGACCGACCCGGTTATCACCCTAAATTTTAAGGAAAATTTGCAAGTCGGTCCCCTTTTCCAAAAATTTAATCGCTTCAGTCCCGTGTTTTTATTTTCAACCGCAAAAGGTCACTTTTGATAGCAAAATGATGATGCTACCCTTAATGAACGCGTAACGGATGATTAGCCATGTGAATCGAGGTGCATCGATGTATTTTAGATGCGTTTAATAGTTTCACGAATTTTAACCACACAATTTTTGTATCGCGGTTCACAAAAAAGAAATAAAATGTCGTAGTTATTCATTTTTGTATCACGGTTCAAACATTTATATATCGCAGTGTAACTACTTTATATAAATATTTATTACGCTTATTATAAATTTTGAATCGCGGTGAAATTGTTTCTATATCGCGGTACAACTATTTTCTATGAATTTTTTATTACGTGTATGATAAATTTTGAATTGCGGTGCAAAGCCTACACTTCAAATTTAATTTGTACCGCGATATATAAAAACTATGAACTGTGATATAAAAAGGAATATATGTGCACCGCGATATATCGTTTTCAAAAAATTTACCATAAATAAATAAAAGTGATAGTTTGCACCGTGGTATATAAATTTGTGAACCGTGGTCCATTTCGTAGTTATTGGGAGCGTTTTTTGTTTATTAAGGGTATCGTAGTCTTTTAACGTCTAAAAGTGACTTTTTCAATTAAAAATAAAGAAATGGAACAATCCAAATTTTAATGGAACAATCCAAATTTTAATGGAACCGACCCGAATTACACCCAAATTTTAATGGAACAATCCAAGTCCATGGACCAAGCCCACGACCTAACAGAGTCAAGTAGCCAACCCATGGGCTTAAAACAAAATTGAATCTTAAAATGCAAAAGAACCCTCAAAATTCGATTTAATTTTGACTATACCCCTTCGTGTTCAACACTTTTATACGGACAGCAGATACCCAGAGAGAAAAGCAGAAAGAAAGGCGCTAAGCAAGAAAGCGAAACAGTAAAAAGCAAAATGGGGAAAGATCTGAGCGACGATCAAGTTTCCTCCATGAAGGAGGCCTTCACTCTTTTCGACACCGACGGCGACGGCAAGATCGCCCCTTCAGAGCTCGGGATTCTCATGCGCTCCCTCGGCGGTAACCCCACCCAAGCTCAGCTTAAGTCTATAGTCGCCGCAGAAAAACTCAACTCTCCCTTCGATTTCACTCGCTTCCTTGACCTTATGTCGAAGCACCTCAAGCCGGAACCGTTCGATCGACAGCTCCGCGATGCGTTCAAGGTGCTCGATAAGGATGGGACTGGATTCGTCGTGGTCTCGGATCTCAGGCACATTCTTACGAGTATCGGGGAGAAGCTGGACCCAGCGGAGTTTGATGAGTGGATCCGGGAGGTTGATGTTGGATCCGACGGGAAGATCCGGTACGAGGATTTCATTGCCAGGATGGTTGCGAAATGATGTGTGAGTGCAATTCTCTTTCTAATTCATGTAATTTGTAGCTTTTGAATGCTTAATTCCTTGTAATTACCTTGATTATCGTGAAGTTGGAATCTGAGTAAAATTTGTACCCTCGGTTTCATATAAAATTACTACTAACGTTAACTTTTGGAATGAAGATTTGTTTACAAAACTTGAAAGCTTGCGGTTGGTAGTATTTTGTATGCAATTCGTAGGAGCTATAGTTTTAGCGTGTCAAATTAGTATAATTCGGAAATGATTGAAGTTGACTTAAAGTTGAAGGAGGATTATTTTTACGGGCGCAAGGAGTATAACTTATGGACTAATAGAGCACCAATTTCAATTACTAGGCTTCAGTTTTGAGCTACCAAACGCGACATTACAGTTTCCAAATTTTATGGAGAAGGATTGACATCAACTTTATCCAAGTGTAATTTTACATTGCTGGCTTATTGGTTGAAACTTGCAAGTGAAACAAATCATTTTGCACTTCAGTAATTGCAGTTGAACTTTTGATAATTAACAGTGTCCCTTGGTAAGGCTGTGATTCTAAAGTGATGTACCCGATTGGTCAGTGATATCAATATCATCTTCGAATTTATATGTTATAAGACAGGTAGGATGTCACTACTCAAGATTTTTATTATGCAGCTGTGCAGCAGTGCTTTGAACAATTATGGCTATATTGGAAATCCTCGCCCCTTAAGTCAGGCTTCCTCAAATCCCTATTGAGGCTGCCTGCTCATTAGAGTTTTTCATGTTGTCATTCTAAATGGGGCAAAATAGGATATCTTCCGAGTTGTTTGATACTTGATCAAATTAGTAACTCTCTTTACAAGTATCTTAAAAAGGCAATTTTCCGTGCGACTCACTTTTGGCCTCATTGATAAGCTCTCTCATATATAAGGTAAAACATTCATCACTATTGAGGCAACTTAATATTTATGCTGTTGAAATCATTCATTGTCATTCACACATTATCCTTTTACACTTTTCTGGCTTTCTGCTGCCTTTTTTTTTTCTTTCCTTTTCCCAACTTTAGTTGTAAGTTACAATTGATTCAATCTTGATTGATATCATGGTTGGTGCACTGAAAATCTCTAGTAATTCAGTAATACTAACACAGTTGGTCATGCTGCTTAGGGATAAACTATAGATTTTTCATAGTAACCATGACCCTGTTTTGATGGCTATTTTGAAAACGTTTTTCTGTTTGGCTATTCTGAAATTGAATTGAAACTTGAAAGTGTGCGAACAAATGCCGACTCTTTCCGAATGGTGATATGATACTTTAATATCATTGCGAAAATCAGCTGAGAAGTGAGAATGCTGCTAAAACAGGATCCATATTTTAACTCCGAAGGGTGAAGGGGCTTTTATAGAATCTCGTGTAGCATGCTTGGGCAGTTGGGTGTTTAATTGTTCCACCACCTGTTTTTTCTGGATAGTCTACGCAGTGTTCTTGAGAGCATTTTCTGAAATTGTTGGACAGATTCCCCCTTAATTAACAGTGGGGATATTTTGGGTGTATACAGTATACTTGTCATGTATGTGGGCAGTGCCCCCTTTCTTGGCACATTTTCTTACTAAAGTAGATATTTAACATAACCAAAAGTGCTACTCCCCCTCGTTCCACCCAAAGACTCCAGAGAAATGCTAGCCTTACAACTAGTGTTACAACTTGTCTTGAGAAATGCATAGTTGACTTTTCAACTTTTGCCTTTTAGTATGCAAGTTGTAACACTAGTGGTAAGGATAGCATTTCTCAAGAATCCATGTTTGAAAAGTCTAATTATTAAGGGATCTATAATTAGCATTAAAGTTGGTCATTATTACAAAAATGTTTGACCATAATCAATATGCTAAATGGCAAATGGGAGGGTAATCCCTTTTCGTGTGTTTACTGTGGTCTTGTCCTTTCTTCAGGATATGCTACCCTAAAATGTTTGTTCTCCTCACGGATAGGAGTATAGTTGCACTTGAAATGGAGAGAGAAGAAGGCCAAAGGGTCTTGCAGACTATAGGTTAGTCAGCTCTCCTATGGAGAAAATTCCATGAGCCCTATTAAAGGTCTTAATGGTGCTCAACTCAGGATCCTTGTTGAGTTTGAATCGGCCAGTTACAGCCATCCATCTAGCTTTCCAAAGTTAGAGTTTACTCTTAAAGATGTAATGGTAGTCCTGTAACAAACAAAATATGTCTTGAAAATATGCAACCAAGCTAATTTTGGTTGGTAACCTAGCATATTGCTTGATCAATTAGACAGATTGGTGATGAACAGTAAAGGCTTTTGCGTTACCTTCTCATTTTGGATGATCTTGGATTACAGTTCTGCTCTCATCTGATCAGCGTGTTTGATGTGCAGGTGATCCAAAGTGGTGGAGAAAGTGTTCACGTGCATGATGAAGGATTTGTGTTCTTTTTTAATTATGGTTCTTTTTTCCTTTTTTTTTTTTCATCAGATGGTACCAGTCTAGATTTGCTTTGTCATTTGTTATCTTCTTCCCTCTCTTGATTTCTCATCTTTTGCTTGCTAGCTGTCGATGAACAATTTGAACTTGCAATGTATGGACAGCTCAAAATCTGGCTCTCTAACATTTTGAAGCCCAGTCCTTAGAGACGGTTAGCAGTTCTCCGCATCTTGTTGGTTGGAACTTGGAACACTGTTGTGAATATATTTGAGCATACTCATTCTTAATGGCAAACTCTCTCTCTCTCTCTCTACAATCTTCATAATGCAGAAATTTTGAGCTGCTGTGCTCACTGGGCTTCTGCTTGTCGTTGGCTCGTTGTTTCCTTTTCTGGAGTTGGCAGCATAATAATTTTTCTTCCAAACCTAATATCAAGCAGAAATGACTCCTTGCAAGAAGTGATGGACTTCTATATGGTTGGTGTTGAATGGCTTTTATATGCTCCTTCCACAAAAAAAGAAAAAAAAGTAATCTCATTTTAACAAGGCAATATTTTTAAAAAATTAGCCTTAGTAGTACTTTCTTCTAATTGTACTTAACTTATTGGTATTTTTGATAATAAGACTATTTTTTTAGGACAAATAAAAAAGGAAAAAAAGTTTTATTTTTTATTTTTTATTATTTTTGGGGACAGTGGGGAGTACAAAAAACTGATCAAAGATTATTTTGTAATAATATCAGCAATTGATGCAATCTCTGTAGATAAACAATTCATACCAAAAGCTTACAATTCAAACTTTTCCAAGGCAGAAAATGGGAATTTATATGGTCGTTAACGACTTTGATTGATCCAATCCTCCAAAGTATTAAGCTCGACTCAATAAATTACTAAAGCAAACTTGAGTTTGACTGAGCTAAGTAACAAATGATTTTTGTCGACTGATTGGTCATGGACAAACGTATTTAATCTGTATGAGATATAAGATAGGTAGTAGCAAGTAGTTATTTTGTATTGGTTACAGTTTGTCAAATCAAAATCGAGGCAATTCACAAGCCTAATTTGTGGTATCAATTTTACCTTATTGAATTCAATTGAATTCTTGGTGAATTGAGCTCAACCCAAGCTCGTCTCGATAAAAAAAAAAAAAACAAAACAAAACAAAAAATCAATCCTTTTAATAAAGGGTGAAATTCGGGCCGGTCCCCTTTCAATAATTTTTTATTTGTATAATACCTTTTTTTTAATCTTTTAATCAGAAAAGATACTTTTGACCGAAAAGATGAATATGACATTAATGTAAGGAAAACACACGCACATCCCATGCGATGCATCTCAATTCAAGTGTGCATTGCATCAGGCACACGGTGCATCACAAACCAAAGTCGGGGCATCGCAATTTAGGCATGCAATTGAGACTATGAAGGAATGAACCTGCTTCAAAGACTTATAAGACCCAACTTTCATAAATTAAGACCGAAGGTTGATAGACGAAGATTGCAGGGGGAAAATTAATTTCAAGGTGTTTGAATAAACAATGAAGACGAAACTACTCATTTCAATTGCATGCGTCAGAATTCCAATTGGATGCATCGCAAAATGAACCAGACCTCATGTCTGTTGAGGATGCATAAATTTGAAATTGCAATGCATAATTTTGATGCATCGGAATTCCAATTGAATGCATCACATAATGAACTAGACCTCATATCTCTCGGCGATGCATGATTTTCATGCATCGGTTATCTAATTGGATGCATCACAAAATTAACCAGACCTTATGTCTCTTCTTTCCTGTACACAGTCAAACAAATGATTCAATGATGCATCTTTCATGCATCGCTAATTCAAATCAATTCACAAATGATAAATTGTGATTCAAAATTGATGCATCCAGTTTCTAAAACGGTGTCCAACAACGAACAAATTTCTATTTAAACATTTTATCGAACAGTTTACATGTATATCAATACAACAAACAAATGAATCTATTTTTAATCAAACACACAAACATAAATAGTGATGAAGATGACGAAGAATAAGACACTTCTGAAACTGAAGATCAATAGATAAAGAAAAAAAGAAGTAAAAGTTAGGGTGGTGGATTAATCGAATCCAAAGTGAAACACACAAGTATTCTTCACCACCCGACCTCCGCACTCTATCATGCACAATTCTAGAGCTCTGATTAATTCAACATAATTACTCATCTTCAATAGATTATATTAAGAACATAGCAGAAATGAGGAGAAATAATAAGGAGAGAGACACGTTCATTGCGATGAGAAGATACATTGTCTTCAAGGAACGGGGGCATTCAAGGAAGAATTTTAACAAAGTGGTGTTATACTGTTGGAAAAAAAGATACTTAAGGGGTTAAATATTAGAGAAAGTGGACCGATCCATAATTTATATATATTATAAAAGAGATTGGAAAACACGTGTGCGATTTACTATATATAAATACATGTTGGGATTTAATTTTTTACGGTGATCTTACGGCTAATTTTTTACGGTGATCTTACTTCACTATGTCTCATTCAATTTATTTTATGGTTTTTGTTTGTTGAGATTTTTATTTTTGAGTTTATTTCATTTAACATGTGATGAGTTGATCTCTGTGTGTGTGTGTGTGTGTGAGAGAGAGAGAGAGAGAGAGATAAAGCTTTTAAATGTTTAATCATACTCTTTTTGGATGAGTTACAAAATTTTACAGCCAATAAAATGTGTTATTTCTTTAGTTTTTGAGACGTCTTTTTTTCTTTGTTTAGTTTATATTGATCTGACTAGACATGCCCAAACGACTCCGATTCCGGAACTGCTTGTTCTTGGAGGGGTATATGGGGAATCAGATTCGAACCGTGAACCTTCACGGTTCGATTCACCGGTTCCACAGTTCCAAAATTAATTGAAGGAGTAGGAGTATTTATAGGTTAGGAAAAAAGAACCAAAAAAAAATATTTTTTCATAAAAAACACTAAAAACCCGCTGGTTCACAAAAAAAATGTTTAATCGAACCTTAGCTGAACCGGTGAACCTCCGGTTCCGGTTCAGTCGTAGGTTGACGGTTCGGTTCACGGTTTGAACCATGATCCGTAAACCTTTTGTGCATGTCTAGATTTGACCCTTAAAAATCTCAATCATATATTAATTTATTCGGATTATGCTTGCTCCATACACTTATCACGTCTCATACTGACACCGTGCCATAGGGGTGTACATCGGAACCACATAATAGAATTGAACTAATCAGTTTGGTTCGGTTTTGGTCGAAAACGGTTTAGTTTCGGTTTCAAAAATTGGAAAATCGCTCAATTCGGTTCACGGTTTTGGTTTCGAACCAAACCAAACCAACCTATATATTTTTATTTATTTTTTACTCCCTCCGTCCCTAAATTATCGTTCTCCTTTCCTTTTTCGTCTGTCCCAAAATAATTGTCTAGTTTGAAACTTACCTTTTTAGGACATCACTTTTACCACTTTATCCTTACATTTACACCATACTTTAATTATGAGTCACATACACATGAACTTTAAAGGAAACTACACATTAAACCAATATAAATAATTAAATCAATTGTTTTTTCTTAATCCATGCGCTGGGTCAACTAGGACGATAATTTAGGAACGAAGGGAGTATATAATATATATTATATAACATTTGTTAACTATTCTGAACTTTTGGATCATCTGATATGCATAATCTAAACCCTTGATTTAATCATATATAATATACATGTATATCAAAAATGCTATGTTTACCACTATTTATACCACTAAGCCTTGATAAAGGCCAAATATGTTTTAGTGAAAGACAACTTTGTCCTTCACTAAGGCTTGGTGGTAATAATAGTGATAGAAGTAATGGTAAGCCTAGCATTGTCGTATACACACACACACACACACTAAACCAAACAAAATCTTAATTGTTAGAGGACTATTACTTCTTCCAATATTTGTGTTTATTTTTGAATTTATATTGTTTTCTTTATGATGATTTATTTTTAGTATGTTATTTTCTAATTTTGATGTTAATTCCAAATTAAAATTTTATTTTTATTTTTATTCTTAACGTCATTTAAATTGATTAAAAAGAATGTATATAAACCACAAAATCGAACCAAACTAAACCACACCGAGTGGTTCAGTTCAATTTGAAATTTTTAGAACCAATAGGGGGTGTTTCAGTTCGTGGTTTTCGTCTAACCCAAACCGAACCATGTACACTCCTATCGTGTCATATGCACATTGCACAAAATCTAGTACTTTAATAAACGGGCTTGCTTTGGACTTTGACAACTATTTCAAGTCATAAGTCATAACCCAATTTGAAACGGCCACTTGCTAAACGAAGCCCATAAATAAAGGGCTAATTTGGCCATTCACGTTACCCGTCTCCAAGTATATATATATATAAACCCTACTTTCATCATCCCCTTAGGAAGCTAGGGTTTGTGCTATAATCTCCGTCCAGAAGTCCAATCACCTTGTCACGAAAACAGCACCCCTCAGCCAACATGGGTCGTATGCACCGCCGCGAGTTAGCCACCCTGCTCCCCCACATTGTTACTACTTTTTTATCTACTCCGTTGCAGCTCAATTCTAAAAATAATGTTTCTGTTTTTTTTTTCCAGCAAAGGTGTAAGTCCAGTTGGCAACTGACAAGGCTAGAGGGGGGGTGAATAGCCTTTTAAAAACTTTGAGGGTTGACTAGAAAAACTTCTGAAAGTTGGCAACGGAAATTGTTTTTTTGTTAGTCAGCTGAAGTTGGTCAATTGGCTGATGTGTTTATATAAACTCAAGCTGATAAATATTGGTCAGCTGGCTGACGCAATTGTTTTTAAAGAAAAATATCTTTTCGAGATAGATCACTAGATATAAAAAAATGAACTGAAGAACAATTTATCAAAACTGTTAGATAAACGGATTAAGTAACTGACTGACACTTAAGTAGATTGAGACTTCTTAAGTGTTAGGTCAGTTCGTAAGAGCTGATAAAATAACTGACAAGAGAATTGAAGTGGTTCACAGTAAAACTGCTACGTCCACTACAAGTTGGTCAGACTTGGATTTTTGAAGTGCACTAATTTTATTAAAAATCTAATTAATCTCTAATGGATCAGTGTACAACAAAAGACCAGTGTTTATGGAGAATGATTGAATAACAATCAAACTCGTGGGAGAAACTGACTGATTTTTAAAAAGTATGAAATGAATCACTCAGTGTTTGTCTAAACAATAACTAGAAAGAAATAATCAAAGAGAATATCTAGCTAAAGTTTTCAAAGAAGACTAAAGCACAGAGAGAATTGCTTTGAGATTGGAATGCTTCAGACTTTTATGTGTTCAAAGTGCTTCCTGTGGGTATTTATAGAAGTTCTCGAAGAGTAACCTGTTAGGAACACATTTGAATTTGAAAATGTGTTTGGCAAAGTATACGTATCTTCACAAGATCACATGGATCCTGTTAGAAAGATTATCTTACAGAATATCTACAAAAACACAAAATGAGAAAGTGTTAGTACAAGAGAATGCTTAAACAAATGAGTTAAAGAAGCTGACACTTTAGAAATTGTGATCAACTGATAGGAGTAACTGACGAAAATAATGTAATAAGCTGACCAAAATAATATAACAAATTATAAGTTCTTGGCTGACAAAAAGTGGAACGATTTTAAGCAAATTTAATTTTAAGTTAAGATTCAGCAATCTCCTCTTATTTACTTAAAACCATTCACTTGAAAACAGAGAGCAAATAAAGAACTTATAATCCTGCAAAGTATATGTTAGTAAGTCAAGCAGATAATATATAAGTGCAGTAGCAGGAAATTAAGAACCATGCAGAAATTAATTGTCTACTACAAGTAAAACGATTGATTAAGAGGTTTATGAGTTTAAGAGAGAGTTTGGATCATGTAGAGTGCAATGATCATTCGGTTTGACGTGGAACCTTCTCAGGGCTTTCCAAATTGAGCAAGAATCGATGGACCAACATCAATCGCAGTTCTTTTTTTCCGTGATCCCTTTTCGGCAAAGATCATCATCTTCTTTCTCAGCTTCCTTTGTAGCATCAGCTTCAGTTACTAATTGTGAAGGTGTAAGACCAAGTCTTTTTCTAAGAATTTTGTTCTCAGCCCAGTATGCATCAGCACGTGCTCTCTGTTTCTTCTCCTCCTGAATGGTTTGAAGCATTATAGCTTCAGCATTGAAGGTTCGAGTTGCCCATTCCCTTTGGTAAAGCAGGATAGATCTCCAATCATCCATATGAGCTTCCCTCGGGGCACCAGTGGCAATAGCAGTCTGGACTTCAGCTGAGATTATATATGTAAGATTGGGGAGAAGAGAGGCAAACTGTTGTTGGAGGGTGGCAAGTTGATTAGTGTGGTGCTTGAAGGCGACTCTCATCTGAAGATGATGAACATAAAGCATGTCTAATTTAGCTGACACAGATAAGGCAGTAGATGAGGAAGGGCCAGTTGGTGCAGGAGCAGGTGGAGAAGAAGTTTCAGGGGCAGCTGTAAACAGTTGAAAGTTTTGAAGGTCCTCATCTTCGTCCGCTGGAAAGAATGTAGCCAAAGGGTATGCAGGAGCGTAAGAGGTGGGTGTCGGGTCTGCCTCAGAATAACATCGTGGAAAATGGTTTTCTTTCCCCGTAGTCGCCGGGAGAGCTTGAGAGATGATGGCTTGCTGTCTACGTGCCTTTCCGTAGGCCACCTAAGATGGAGAGATGAGGGATTCATCAACATATGTGGACTTTGAAGAATCAGTAGAGGAGGCAATGGAGGATGATGCAACTGAGTCCTCGGTTGAAGAGTGTTCGGGCAGGGATGCCTAAGTAATATGAGGTGGAGAGGTACATATAGGAATAACATAGTGAAGAGATAAATCAGGTAGGATGATGAGAGGGGATTATTGGTTTGGGTGAGTAGGGAGATGAGTATCATGAAAGGTGGAAGGTCCAGAAGAGGGAATCATAATGACTTCTGGGGTCGTGAGATGAACATCATCGACCGAGGTTCGGGCTTTGTAGAATAGAGAGTCTCGATATGAGTGGCTAACACCGAGTGGTCAGTCGCATTAGAATGGTTGGTTCGGGCTGGTCGCACATGGGTGTGATCGACACTTGAGTACCGACAAAGGAGTGGTGGAAATAGGAATTGGTGCGTGAATTGGAGGGGGATTGGAAGGACGAGGTCGAGGCCGCAGCTGCTGCTGGTACAAAGGTAGGTAATGGAATAGGCTGAAGGGTAGAACTAAAAGTGGGTAAAGGGTCAGCTGAGGTAGAAACAGGTAAGATGGTTGAAGAAACATCAAATGGAACATTTGAGGGTACTGCAAGAGAGATGGAAGGGATTGGCTCAGAGATTAGTGGAGGAGGGGTACTGGTGAATGCATCAGGAAATGCAGTGGATTGAGAAGCTCCTCCTGGCATGGAGGCCATCTGTCAAGGAAGTTCAATATATTTGGCTGATTGGTGATTTACAAAGATCTTCGCACATACTTGTTGGCAACTCTTCGATTCTGCAAGTTTGGCTGGATCAACTGAAGGTTGTTCCAGCCTTGGTTTAGTTCATCATCTTCGGTACATCAAGCCTTCCTACCGAGAGATGTTAATAGTGGCTCTGAACCGCGCAGGTCGAATCTCTATTAACCTAAAACCCGAAACCCAGGGTTGGGTCGGAAGACGCGAATTGACCCGCTTATTAAATCCAAGCAACGGGCCAACCCGGCCAACCCTGCGCAGTTCACGTGCAATGGGTCGGGCCGCTCGTTGCTGTGGCCGACTGGCCGACTGCACACGCTTTTTGGGGGAAAGTGGAAACGCACGACTAAAGAAAGCAAAGTTCTGATTAAAAAAAAAAAAAAAGGGACGGTAGCTGACCTGGACCAAACGTGGAGCGACGTGACATAGGGGATAGATTTGACGCTTTGACTTTTCGGTTTCATTTTTTCACCCAATTACCCAAACGTACCATTCGCCAAAATCAAAACTCAAAAGAAACCTAAAGGAAAGGGCGATTGGCGTTGGCGGCGATTCGCGTTGCGAAAGCGGCAAGCTTCAAGAAAGGAACTCGATTCGAAATCGAAGTCGTCTGAGGAGTTCGCCAGCCGGTCTTCACTCTTCACAGCGCTTCGCAGCCACCTTCACCGGATCCCGTCCCCGCTGCCTCGCTGCTCCTAACTTGCCTTCAATCACGGCTTCACGGGTTCAGCCACGGCGTGCCAGCTGTCGGCTGTTGTCTTTACAAAGCTACAAAGCTCACAGCTTCACTCTTCTTTCTCTTCTCGCTCGAGATTAAGTTCTCGCGCCGCTCATCAATCGTCATTCAACTGTAAGTTTATAATTAAACCTAATTTAGAAATTATTAATTAGTGATGATTAATTTGGTAGCCCAAGATGTTTCGAGATTATCCAATGTGAGGCGTCAGTATAAGCTTAAACTGTTTATTAGATAGATGCAATAAGCAAATGAAGCATAAATGAGAGAATATATCCTTTTTAGTGCAACTTGGCAAATCATCGTGAAAGGTTGCTAAAAGATCATTAAATGAAATCATGCCATCGCAAACCTAGAAGTTTCGTGAAATGAACTAGTCACAAATCCATACCTTTGCATGAGTATCAGATTCGACGAAATGTTCTCGGACTAGCGAAAAGACGAGACACCATTCATTAAATAATTCAAAAATATAACAAAAATATTGTTAATAGTAGTGGCAAACCAAAATGTCAAGATGTATTTGGTTATTTTTGAAAAAATATGTTGCGCCATCGCTAGTAAAAAGATTTATGTTCATCTAATTTTTTCAACTGGGTTTGAATTACTTGTTTCGTTGGTCGATCGTTGGGAATTTTTGTTAAAAGATTAATTAAGTTGGATGACTTTATTTTATTGTCGATCGTATATTCGTATTATTGATTTATTGTTAATCGTCTAATAGGGCTGACCTTATTAAACCGAGACCTACAGGGTTAGGGTCAGGGTCACGATTTGAGCGGCCCGTTTAAATGACCCGATTAACCCGCGGCCCTATAGGGTTAGGGCCGACCCAATTTAACATCTCTACTGCCAGATATGGATCGTTTTGTGGCAGAGCTGGCAGTTCATGTACCTTACTGTAGATGGTCCAGGCTAGAAAGATAAGTTCATCCTGAACAAATCTATCATTGGATAGGTAGAATCTATTCCAAAGCAGGGTAAGAGGGTCAAAATATTTGCCATAATTGACCACTAGGTCTTCTTGGCTCAGGTTGGGAGTAACTGGATACAGAACATAAGGTCTCCTTTTCAGGTTATGGTCAATATATTTGACTGGATTGACAGGAGGTTTTTCATTTTTCTTCTTTTCATGGAAAGACATAAGAAATTGCACAAAATATGGAAGATGATCTATTGGGAATACCCAATTTGGAGGAATTGGAACAGGATTAGCTTAGTAGTATGAATGTCGTAGATTGAAGGTTGGATTTCTGATAGGAGGGAAAAACTTGATTGGGGCAGTGTTTGGGGATCTAGGATTGGAGGGAGGAAAAACTGGTGTAGGATCAATTACAGGAATATCTGATGTTGGGGTAAAAGGAACAAAATTACCTGGATTTAGCTCAGGATTTCTTCTTTGTCTTTTTGGAGCAAGTTCAGCAGCCAAGGTCAGTCTTCTTCGTCTTGTTCTTCTGGGTTCAGGAATTTGGGAGATGTCAGCAGTTTGCACATCACCGGTGCGACCATTTTTAAACGCTTCTTGACCAAGCAGCGATTTCTTCGAATGATGTCGCTTGCTCGACCGATTTCTTCGGGCGACCGAATCTCTCTTGACCAACTTGACTTGCGAGTAGTGTCGGTACTTTGCCGATTCTGGCCTGGCCGACCAATTACTGGCCGATGGGCGAAATAGCACGAAGAGTGGGTCCTTGTCATGAGATCTTCGACCGACAGCCGTGGAGATTTCTTGACCAAAGCGGCTGGATACATTAGCTCGCTTGATGTCTGCACCCATATATCTTTTAATTCTCACAGGCTCCAAGTCTCCAATGATAAGAAGACTGTGCTGAAGAGCTGGAAGAGATCGAATGAAGTGATTAATAATAAGATGATGTGTGAGTCTTGGATTACCAGTAGCCATATTCTCCTTGTACTTGGCTATATTAGTCTTTACACATTCAACCAAGACCGCACCCAGCTTTCATAGTTCTCCACAATAGCTTCCGAGAAACAAGCGAGATTCGTCAATCTTATCATGCCCTCCCGATTTGATAATGAGACACTTGTCGAGCAGTAGCTAGGGCGTAGTGAAGAGGAGCAAATATGTGCTTGTGTCTGTCAAATGCAGGTTCCACGGGAACTTCTCCTCGCATAGTAATCCAGCCTGCTTGTTGGGTTTCTTCAGGAATGGTGTAGGTGGATGAGCCGTCATCCAGCATATTTGGAAAGGCATCAGTAATTGTTTCGGAGTCGAACACTATAGGTATTCCTCTGATAGTTCTAGTGAGAGGGAAGGGGTCATTTGGAGTTTCTTCCATAGACATGAAAAATTCCTCCGTCAACTGGCAACTGTAAAACCTGATATTGAAAGAGAGAAGAGGAATCAATCCAGAAGCTATTAATAGATGGATGAGATCAAGCCCCAGGGGTTCGCTGTTGAGGGATACCACATCCAAGATACATCCAACAGCTGTATTTGCTGCCATTTTCCTGAAAATAGACAAAAAACATTTTAGAATGAAGTAGAGAAAGAAGGCATGAGGGAAAGAGAGAGAATATATATACCGTAAAAGTTAAGACTAGGGTTTTGAAAGAGCTTGCTTACGATGAGAAAGGTAGAAGGAGAATTTAAGAGAAGGAATTTTAAGCGATCGATTTATGTGTAAAGATGGTATATTTATATGAAGAGTTTTTATAGGCAACGCATATGCTTATAAAGGTGAGTGAGCGGGGTTTTAAAAGCTAAGATATGGAGTGTAGTGAAAAGTACATAAAATATTGGTTTTTGATAAAATAGTGATTTATGACAGAAGGTTATTATCACAATAAATATGGCATGTTCCCATTTGCATCTCATAGTCCAATAGCTGTTGTTTTATCCAAAGAATTTTATGAAAGCGCCACTTATGAAAAGCAAAGAGCAATATATATTCAGCTTTGTGTAGTTGAGGTGAAATCGATGCTTGCTTTTGCATGCCCAAAATATCATCCTGCTACCAAGGAACCGACATGTTCCATCGGTGCTTTTTCGTTAACTCTACAAGTCGCAAGATCGATCCGAATATCCAATCGAAAGTTAAAAGATGAATCTCTAGGATACCAAATACCAAACTTTTCAGTATCAATCAGATATCTTATAATTCTTTTTGCAAAGAATCATGTGAGATTCCTTTGGATTGGCACTGAAAACGAACATATACACACAACAAACATAATGTCCGGGTCTATTAGTAGTTAAATAAAGGAGAGATCCAACTATACCTCCTGCTCGCTTGTATCAATGGTTTACCTTTTTCATCGGGACTAAATGACATTCCACTCCCATTTGAGTGCTTGTTGAATTAGCTTCAAGGTTATATTTTTGATCGCCTCTCTGTGTATTTTGATTGATGGATAAATATCCTTCTTCGGGCTTAATTTGCAAACCTAGAAGTATGCGAGTTCTCCCATCATACTAATTTCAAATTTTCCTTTTCATACTTTTACAAAACTTCATTAGTAGAGCCAAAAATAATATCATCAACATAAATTTGAACTAGTAAAATATTACCTTTGTACTTTAAAGAGAAAAGTAGTATCGATTTTACCTCTTTGAAACCCTTTTTCCATGAGAAATTTTGAAAGAGTTTCATACCATGCTCTTGGAGCTTGTTTGAAACATAAGAGCCTTTCTTAGCTTGTATACATGGTCCTTCTTCTTGATGTCAAGAAATCTGGAGGTTGTTCA
>CM028379.1:144353506-144392570 GCA_013146195.2 Codonopsis lanceolata | reverse complement strand
AAATTTTCCTTTCATACTTTTACACAAAACTTCATTAGTAGAGCCAAAATAATATCATCAACATAAATTTGAACTAGTAAAATATTACCTTTTGTACTTTAAAGAGAAAAGAGTAGTATCGATTTTACCTCTTTGAAATACTTTTCCCATGAGAATTTTGAAAAAGTTTAATACCATGCTCTTGGAGCTTGTTTGAAACCATAGAAGCCTTTCTTAGCTTGTATACATGGTCCTTCTTCTTGATGTCAAAATCTACGGAGGTTGTTCAACAAAGACTTGTTCTTGTAGGTCACCATTTAAATTGCACTTCGTCCGTTTGATATACCTTGAAATCCTTGAAAGTTCGATAGGCAGAGAATAATCGATGCCTCTAACCGGCAGCATGAGCAAATGTACGATCATAGTCAATACCCTCCTCTACGTCTATATCATGGGCTGTGCCTTGCTTTGTTCCTAGCGACATGTCCATCTTCATCGACTTTGTTTCGAACCCCATTTAGTTCCATAACTTTGATCGAAGGTCTTTGGCACAAGTTCCCAAACTTACACCTTCGAACCCATTTAGTTCTTCTTGCATGGCCTCATTCCATGAGGTCTTCTAAAGCCATCAGTCTTTTTTGAGTTCAATGGAGACAAAAGCATGTGAATCAAAGTTTCATTTTACGGAGTTGCTTGCTTGTTCTTGAACCAAGAAATGGATCTCCAATGATGTTTGGCGGATGATGTCTGGCTTCCTAATTTCTTTAGGAAGATCCGAAGAGGTTCGGTTGTAAAGGTGGAGAAAGAGGAATGTCAATGGCTTGAATAGTTTCAGAACCAAGTATGTCGGTGGCCGATCAACGCGATGATTTGATTGTCACCGGGTCGAAGTTGTCGCCTGGCCAAGCTCATTCTAAATATCTAAGGTTTCAGCTGGAGGAATTGAAAATGAAGGATTGTTTTGAGTTGAACTACCAGTGTTTTATGTCTCAAAAATCTCAAAATTGTCAATAACATCAAGAGTCTTAGCAGACTCAAGTAAATTAAATTCATCAAAAATGATATGCATAGATTCAACAATTACTTGAGTTTTTCTATTAGAAACTCTATAAGCTCTACTGTGTTTAGCATAACCAACAAAAATACATTCATCAATTTTTTCATCAAATTTACCTCCGTAATCACCACCATTGTAGTGAATGAAGCATTTGCATCCAAAAATTTTAAAGTAAGCAATGTTGGGTGTTCTTCCTCTCCATAATTCATAGAGTCTTACCATGAAACTTGTTTATGAGAGATGCTTTTTGAGTGAAGCAGTCCGTGTTGACAGATTTACGCCCGAAAATATTTTGGCAATTTTGCTTCAGCTAGCATTGTTTTACCTACTTCAATCAGTGTCTTGTTCTTCCTTTCAGCTATACCATTTTGGTGAGGTGTTCTAACTGCTGAGAAATTATGATCAATGCCACAATCATCACATTATGTATCCATGCCAAGGTTTTTGAATTCTGTACCATTATCAGATCTAACACTTATGATCTCACATTCTTTTTGAGTTTGAAGATTTCTGAATAGAGAAGTAAAAATACCATAAGTTTCATCCTTTGATTGCATCATTTCAACCCATGTATACCTTGAGTAATCATCCACAACAACCAGAGTATATATGTTTCCTCCCAAACTTGCAGTTGTGATGGGACCAAATAAATCCATATGAAGAAGTTTAAGAATTCTTTTAGTTGAAAGGCATGGTTTAGGTTTGAAAGAAGCTTTTGTTATTTTTCCTAAAATGCAAGCATCACACCTTTTATCAGTAGGAAAATTGAAGGATGTCAAACCTTTCACCAAATCTTCTTTTGAAAGTTTTGAAAGATATTTAAAGTTCAAATGTGAAAGTCTTTTGTGCCAAAGCCATGAAGTTTTTGAAGTATTGTTTGCTACTAAACAAATTTGAGTACTGTTGTTTAAAGAAAGTAAATCAATAGCAAAAACATTCCTTTTTCTAGAACCGGTAAGTAAAACTTCATTTGTGATGTTGTTTTTGATAAAACAGTGAGTAGAAGAGAAAGAGCAGCTCATACCTTTATCACAGAATTATGAGATACTTAAAAGATTATGTTTCAAACCTTGTACCAAAGAGACATTGTCAATCTTTAAAGATCCTTTGATAATGGATCCATAACCTATAGTCTTTCCTTTAGAGTTGTCTCCAAAAATGACAGAAGGTCTTTTGGCTGAAATAATGTCAGTAAGAAGTTCAGCTGACCCAGTCATGTGTCTGGAGCATCCACTGCCTAATATACATATGTCAGTTGATTGATCATCTGCCATTAAGCATACCTGAAATATGAATATTACCCTTTATACTTTTGGGTCCAAAGGGTTAGTTTTCTTTGGTAGCCAAAGTTGCCTAAAATTAGGCATCTTGACTCTGTCAGTAGGTTTAAATCTAAACATACATTCATGAGACTGATGACCAAAAGTAGAACAAATATTGCATTTGTGATAACCAGGTTTATCAGTCATTTGAGGTGAATTCTTTGATTCCTTTTGACTCAGCTTAGAGGTCTTAGCATCAACAAAATTTATTGGCTTGAACTTGTCAGTTGTCTTTCTTCTGAATCCTTCCTTCTCTTTTTCGCGGTGACATTTGTCGATTGTTGTATTGGTATGATTTTGAGGCTTGTGACGGAAAGGCGACAAGCTGTCATTGTTAAGCTTATCCTTTTTGGTAATGGACCTCTTAAGCTGATTCATGTTTTTGAGATATTTGAAAGGTACATCGTTATAGACTAATTCCTTATCCTTTTTTAGCAGAATCTTAGGTCCACCATTTGACTGTCTGATCTCACAGTTCCCATCACCTTTTGAATATCCAAGACCATGTTGGTCTTCATGATTTTTTTGTTGGCTAATGATGGTTTCAACAGCAGCTTTTGACTTTGAGTAAGTATCAACAACATTGGTCAGTCGAAGATTTCTTTCTACAAGGTCAGCAATCTGGGCATCTGAGATTTTTGCTTGAATCTCATGTTTTTCATTGATGCTTTTAAGTTGCAACAATTCTTTTTGTTGTACTTTATAAAGCTCATTGATCTTTTGAAGCTCATAGTTTTCTTCAGAAATTCTTTTAAAATCACCAGATAAAGAAACATGAATTCTTTTAAGTGTTTCAAACTTGGAATACATTTCTTGCATTTGTTCTAGTAAATCATCAACACCTGAGTCAGTAACCTTCTCCTCCTGCCTTTTTGACATATTGTTCCTTTTGATGTCAGCAGTCCATGGAGAAGCTAACTTGACTTTTCTTTTAGGCTGACTTATAAATCCTTGTCCATAAAAACCATTTCCTATTTTCTTAACCACAAACTGATCAGGTTTGATGACCTTTGTCAGCTTGTGGTTTTTAATAGGTGAGCTTGTCAGCTCATTATCAGACTCATTTGAATATTTTCGACTAGGAAAATCATTTTTTGAATCATATATGGTTGATTCTGCAACAAGACATAGATTTGCTTCTTGCACAAAATCAATAGATTCATCTTCAGAATTTTCTCAATCCATGTTGCAAGATTTTGATCTTCAGCAACCAAACCCTTTTGTTTTTCAAAATTTTGAGGAGCTCTTTTGTAATATTCATTTTTGGTAAAAGGATAGTTTGATGCAAAATGTCCTGGTTTTCTACAGTTGAAACACAACAGCTTCTCTTTCTCATCCTTGTCTTCATTTCCTTTGAAGTAAGGCTTTTGAAAGTGTGAATGAGAAGGTCTTTGAGAGCATGAGGAAGGTTTTTGAAAATGTGAGGAAGATTTTTGAAAATTTGCGGAAGGTTTTTGGAAGTTCCTTTTAAAAGATTTAAACTTTCTGAACTGTCTAGCAAAAATAGCAAATTCATCTTCATCAAAGTCATCATCTGACAGAGATGTGGAAGTTTTAGGTGCCTCTTCTTCAGCTTGCAAAGAGATACCTTTAAAGTTTTTCTCAATTTCTTGAGTTTTGAGGACTTCCTTTTCATAAATCTTGAGACTTGCAACAAGACTACATGTATGAGTTTTGTTCAAATCTCTTGCTTCCTTTATGGCCGTGATCTTGACATGCCATCTACTTCCCAAGCTAGTAAGAAAACACATATTCAAATCTTTCATACTATAGACTTTACCAAGAGAAGAACATCTATTACTTACCTCGAGAAATCTGTCGTAGGCACTCTTTAATGATTCTTTTGGGTCCTTCTTGAAGGCATCAAACTCTTGTATACAGTCATAGAGTTTGTTGTCCTTGGTGTTTTGGTCTCCTTCGACATATTTAACAAAAGCATCCCAAATTTCTTTGGCAGTGACACAGTCATATATTTGCTTGTAGTTTTCATCAGGAACAGCGCTTGATAGAATGTGTACAGCTTTAGCATCCAATCCATCTGTAATTTTATCTTCCTCAGTCAATTTTGATTGAGGCTTGAGGACATATTCTTCAACATCGAGAGCAAGAGGATTTATGGTGTCATCATCTGCAGTAGATGATTTACCAACTTTAGTACTAATTTTCATTGGTTGCATAGGACCACATCTTACACATTCCATTAATCGTTTATCTATATTGTTCATATATCTTGTAATTCTTTCTTTCCAAATATCAAAATGATCTTCATAAAAAATGGGTACTTGAGTAACATTGTTTGATTGAAAAACTTTTAAGGTTACCATGATCGAGCTTTCAAGTTGTTAAACTTGGAGAAAAAATAATAATTTTTCGAAAAAGTTAAGCTCTGATACCAATTGTAAGTCCAGTTGACAACTGACAAGGCTAGAGGGGGTGAATAGCCTTTTAAAAACTTTGAGGGTTGACTAGAAAAACTTCTGAAAATTGGCTGGAGAAATTGAATTTTTGTCAATCAGCTGAAGTTGGTCAGCTGGCTGATGTGTTTATATAAACTCAAGCTGATAAATATTGGTCAGCTGGCTGACGCAATTGTTTTTTTTAAAAAATATCTTTTCGAGATAGATCACTAGATATAAAAAAATGAACTGAAGAACAATTTATCAAATCAGTTAGATAAACGGATTAAGTAACTGACTGACACTTAAGTAGATTGAGACTTCTTAAGTGTTAGGTCAGTTCGTAAGAGCTGATAAATTAACTGACAAGAGAGTTGAAGTGGTTCACAATAAAACTGCTACGTCCACTACCAAGTTGGTCAGACTTGGATTTTTGAAGTGCACTAATTTTATTAAAAATCTAATTGATCTCTAATGGATCAGTGTACAACAAAAGACCAGTGTTTATGGAAAATGATTGAATAACAATCAAACTCATGGGAGAAACTGACTGATTTCTAAAGAGTATGAAATGAATCACTCAGTGTTTGTCTAAACAATAACTAGAAAGAAATAATCAAAGAGAATATCTAGCTAAAGTTTTCAAAGAAGACTAAAGCACAGAGAGAATTGCTTTGAGATTGGAATGCTTCAGACTTCTATGTGTTCAAAGTGTTTCCTGTGGGTATTTATAGAAGTTCTCGAAGAGTAACCCGTTAGGAACACATTTGAATTTGAAAATGTGTTTGACAAAGTATACGTATCTTCACAAGATCACAGATATCCTGTTGTAAAGATTATCTTACATAATATCTACCAAAAATACAAAATGAGAAAGTGTCAATACAAGGGAATGTTTAAACAAATGAGGTAAAGAAACTGACACTTTAGAAATTGTGATCAGCTGATAGGAGTAACTGACGAAAATAATGCAATAAGCTGACCAAAATAATATAACAAATTATAAGTTCTTGGCTGACAAAAAGTGGAATGATTTTAAGCAAATTTAATTTTAAGTTAAGATTCAACAAAAGGTATTTCCGCCTCAGCTCTTCCTTACAAGTGATCTCCTCCAAGTTGGCTGAAGATTTTCTCCCAAGATGTAAACAAAAATCACATACTATGTGTGTGAGTTTCTTTTTTTTTCCTTTTACAATTGTATATTTTTTTTTAGGTTGAGGATAATATCTGAAAATTCACAAAGAAATGAATGACTCCATCCCATATCGGTGTCATTCTCCGTGACTCTCACGATATTGCTCAGGTCAAGAGCGTCACCGGCATCAAGATCTTGCGTGTTCTCAAGGCTTACGGTAAGTTTTCCTTCCTTCATGTTATACTGTTGTTTTCTCGAGAATGTTTGGAGCAAGTTTAGTTATTGTTTGAGGATTTTTTGTTTTGTGTTAGGACTTTCTCCTGAAATTCTAGAGGATCTCTATCACCTGATCAAAAAGGCAGTTGTCATTCGCAAACATTTAGAGAGGAATAGAAAAGATAAAGATTCCAACTTTCGGTTGATTCTCATTGAGAGCATGATTCATTGTCTTGCTCGTTACTATAAGAAGACTAAGAAGTTTCCACCAGTCTGGAAATAGTAAGTGTTTTTCAATTTATTTCTATTGCTAGTTATATATATATATGTGTGTGTGAAATTGTTTACATGTATAATGTTATTGTTGGTATGTAAATTGTATATTTGTTTTGATTGAATTTGATCACTAGATGGATAAGTTGAAGGGACAATATTTTGTTATGTTCAATGGACATTACTTGGTCATCATTTGTCTGAAATTATATTAGCACTAAGGTTACATTGAAATTATGTTCATTCAGTATGTATTTATTTGTGCCTCCAGGAATGATTGTTATCGGCAGCATGTACTCTAAAGTCTAGAACAAAATCACTTGCTATGTCGTCTCATTAAATAGTTGTCTACATAGTCATTTCTATTGCTGATTTTATACGAATAAAAACAATTGATATAACATTTTCTTCAAAGAATCCCTTCTTGTGTTCTAAACGACATGAATAATTGTTTATTCTATAGCCCAACTGTAGACACCTCAATCTCGTATCACATATTGTATTTTTATCGAAATGTGGTTCTCGCACCAACCCCTTGGGAACATCTTATGTTGCATTTTCATCTCATTGTTTTCATTTTTGTGAAAGTTGTGATGGGGGGGATATATTGCGTTGGAGAAACATTATCAATGTGCATTCTAGAGACTTTGTATACTTTTCATCAAACTATTTTGTTTCATCCTTTTTTTATTTCCAAATTGGCTGATCTAACAATCATGTTAATATGTGTTTGTGATCGTCATTGTAATCAGATTCCCTCCTAATTATATGCCTCTCTTAGTATTTGACTTTTGTTTATTGTTGGCGAGACGATGACTGAACTCTTTTTTTGTACTTGCAGTAAGTCTACAACTGCCATCACTCTTGTTGCTTAGGGTTGGTATGAGAAGTTTTGCCAACATTGATGATTCCATCTTACTCGTGAGAGGGTAAGATTGATCTTGAGTTTTTGTTTTATTGCTTCATAGAGGATCAAGACAACAATCAATCAGATTCCCTCCTAATTATATGTCTTTCTTAGTATTTGAACTCTTTTGTTTATTGTTGGGGATACGATGACTAAACTCTTTTTTGTACTTGCAGCGAGTCTACAACCGCCAACACTCTTGTTGCTTAGGGTTGGTATGAGAAATTTTGTCAACATTGATGATTCCATCTTACTCGTGAGAGGGCAAGATTGATCTTGAGTTTTTGTTTTATTGCTTCATAGAGGATCAGGACAACAATCCTTTTTCATATTTAGAACTTAATTTTCATTTACAAAGTCGTTGGATTTATTTATGAATTATGTTTTCTCTTGGTAAATTTTCTATTTAGATCACATTTATGGATTAGATTTATACAAAGGTGTGGTGGAGGAAATTGATCCCAATGTTGTGAATCTGTTGCACATTGAAAATTGTTCATTTTTAGACTTAACATTTTGTTCCCGGAGCTAAAGATCATTGTTAAATGTTGTAGGGGAATACTTATAAAAAAATGTTGTTGGAATACTTTTTCGGAATCACTATTAGCACTCCAAATTTTAACGATCACATTTCATTGATAACATATTCTGTTTGTACCAAATGTTTTGAATATTGTTATGTGGAATGTGATTGTAGAATTTTGGATTATTTATAGTGATCCTCTTATTATGAAGTTTTGACCCATATCCCTCCAACCATTGTCGAAATTGCACATCTTTAACCCAATTGGAGGGTAGATTAGAATAGGTGGTTGGCCAAGAATATCCCCTAAAAGAATGCGTTGAATGTGTTACTGTTTCCCCTTCAATAATGAGTTGAATGTGTCACGACTCATTTCACAGAGGATTGGTGTACTTGACTTGACTTAGCCAAAGAAGTAAGTAATAAAATGATGAAGCTCTAGCTCTAAGGTGTTACAGATCTCGGGTGTCAAAGAAGAGACATTTCCATCTTTGAGTGGATGATATGCATTGTTGATTTTTTATTGCCTCCTGGCAGTAACTAACATTTGAAGTACTCCATCAGTCCTAAAATTATTGTCTTGCTTTCCTTTTTCATCAGCCTTAAAATAATTGTCTTGTTTGAAATTTTTTATTTTAGGAGATCACTTTTATCACTTTACCCTTACTTTTTGTTCTTGCTTTAATTTTGGGTCACATATTCATGAGCTTTAAAGGAAACAACATACTATTATAATATTAATAATATATCCTAATTATTTTTTTAATCCGCGTGCCAGGTCAAACATGACAATAATTTTGGGGCGAAAGGAGTATTATACTTTAAAAACAATAATAATAACAGTGAGAAACGTTATTATTAGGTGAATGTTGGTTTACGGAATGGTCATATGACATAATGAAATGAAAATGCCAAGAAGTGACTAAATTAACTCCAAAAACTATTTTACCATAAAGCAATTAATTTTTTAAAAATAAATTAGCTCCATAATCTTGTCATACATTCTTTAGTAAATAAATGAATCTTGATTGCAACATTATGCATCTATTAAATATCCTTAGACAGTAACTTATGTTTCAGTGTGAAACTATGAATCGCCTCTTTCATATTGTCAAATGTTGATCTCAATTTCCTCTTGAAAAGAATTACCAAATATTGAAAATGTACTTACATACACTATAGCAAAAAAAGAAATATCCATAAACTAAAATTTACAATGTTGATTAATAATAAAACAAAAACTTAGAAATATGATCTTACGATTATTTTATATAAAAAAACCCTTGAGCCGACCCATCGTATAGTTGGTTGAGTTGTGAGAGAGTGAGGATCTGTCTTATGAATTAAGATACGTAAGATGGTCTCACACAAGACGTACTCTAATAATAATAATAATTTTCCATCTGTTGCACGACCAGTCAATCAGAGAAAGCAATTGGAAAATGCCAATGGTGATACAGGTTTTGACTTAAATATATAAAAAAGTATATACATAAGCACCATGGAAGATGGAGTGAGGGTGAATAATGATGGAAGCGTTAAAAATTGTCATGAAGCCGACCCGCATCAGATTAATGGCTTTTATGGCAAAATACATAAATGCTCCAGTATTGAAGCATACTTACAGGCTATATACAGTACATTCTATAGTTATACCAGGTTGGCCATGATTCATGAATATGATTAACAATATGAATCTTAAGAAGGTGGAGTGGAAGCGGATACTCAAGAATCAAGATGAAATGAACTTGCAGGTTGGACCTAAAGATGATTCCTATCCGCTGTTGGAATCCTAGAAGATTGCAAATTTGCAATAGATAATAAAATCAACTACAATAGGGGACCAACAAGGTGACGGACTGCTTGACAATAAACGATGCGAGCGAAAATGTGAGGCTAATTTTTTTTGAGGACCCTAGTATTGTGTGTATTTCTTTTTTGATTGCGGACTTTATGTCCGATTATAACTCTTTTAGTGTTTTGTATTGTTTTTTTTCCTTTCTACCAAAAAAAGAAGAAAGAAAGTAATTTATCATTCATGAATCATGATGGATAAAATATACTTTCCCGTTTCTAATTTATTGACTTGTTTTAAGTAGGGGTGTAAATCGGAACCACCGAACCATGGAATCAAACCGAACCAAACCAAACCAGTCGGTCTGGTTCGATTTTAATCGAAGACGGTTTGGTTTTGGTGTCAAAATTTGAAAAAGTCGCCTGTTTCGATTCGGTTCACGGTTTTTGGTATCAAACCAAACCAAACCAACCTATATATTTTTATTTATTTATTATATAATATATACTATATTACATTTATTAACTATTTTGAACCTTTGGATCAACTTATATTAAACAAAACAAAATATTGATTTTTAGAAAACTATTATTTCTTTAATTGTTTATGTTTATTTTAGAATTTGTATAGTTTTCTTTATGATAATTTGTTGTTAGTAGGTTATTTCCTAATTTTGATGTTAATTCCAAATTAAAATATTATTTTTATGGTAATGTTGGTTAATTTAATTAAAAATAATTTATATAAACCATAAAATCGAACCAAACCATACTTGGCTTGGTTCGGTTTGAGGTTTTCGAAACCAATAGGGGGCGGTTCGATATGTGGTTTTGGCATAAACCAAACAAAACCGAACCATTTACACCCCTAGTTTTAAGTTTTTCAAATCAAACTTATCGTTTTTTAAATGGAAATTTTTACCTATTTTTCTTAATTTTAAAATACGTAAATACGTAATTCATATTGCTTACAAACTGTAAACAACATTATGCTAGGTGAGTATATTTAAAGTTTATGAGACGCCAAATTAAATAGTTTCATTATAAGTAAAATCAATCCATATAAAATAATTTAACCTTCAAAAAACATTCATTGCGCGAAACTGAGTTGGTATTCATGTTTGGTGGTACAAATTGGTATTTGAATTGTGCTCAAGTTGTTTCACGTAAACAACTTGCTTAATACTTTAATTTTCAAGATTTCAAATTAAACTTCTTCTCTATTAGGCGTACTTCACACTCTCACTCACATATTTAGTTTGGGATTAAATAATTATTTGGTCCCCCATTTACAACTTTTTTTTGTCCTACCCTTTTTTTTTATTAGACGTGGTTCTTCCATTCAAAATTTGTTATGAGATACCCCCATCTAGGTGTTACCGTTAATATCACCATCTTAAAAAATTGAAATGACTAAACTACTCTTCACATCCACCTCTCAAAGTGTATCAAGCCGCCATGTTCGTTCCCCTGTTTCTTCCATCCTCAATTTCTTACCCTACATCTCATTCCCTTCACTATTGTAGCCCCCAAGTCCCCATCTTCAGACCTTTCTTCGATTCTTTTTCCCAAATTACATTGTACGTACGTTCTCAAGTGATTGATCTTCAGCTTCCTCTCTGCTCCGATTTTTCCAACTTCATCTTTCTCCGTCGTTCCTGCACCATCGCCGGCATACTAGCTACACGTGTTCATCACTACTTTATCTCCATCCCAGGCCGACAAGTCTCCACTCCTTGTAATAGATCCGGCAAGGCAGTGTGCTAACACCAACCCTCTTACTTTCTCCTTGCGCATCCAACCTTCTCTTTCTTCCTACCCAACCGCCCCTACTCCAGTCGCATTTGCCACCAACATACCCTTCAACTGCTCCAAGCCACACCAACACCCTCCATCACCAACTCAGTCCAACCGCCCATGTTCTAGTACGGGCATCTCCTTCTTTCCCCGATCTCTCTTGCCTAGGTCTGATCGCGCTCATTGTCGTTTTTTCATGATCTCAGTCGACTCCTACCTCAATCGCCTCCATCCCCAATTGTCATCTTCGATCTCGTCTGGGCCTTCCGGTGAAACCCAACTTCATCTTCATCTTTAACTTCAAGCCCCATCTCTCCTCACCCAGATTCCTTGTTAGAGGACAAATTGTTTGTTTCGTTTTGTTATTTATCATTATATAGGCGTCCGGGCTGCGGCTCTTCATTTTCGTTGTTGATTTGGATCATTTTCGATGAAATAGACAAAAAATATTCATATATTTCATGTAGTTATAATTATAAAGGGATTTTTAGGATTCCAAGTCAACACACTTATATTTGTCTCCCCTGAATCCTGATTCATTTGCTTTCTTTTTAGGATTAAATAATTAACAAAAACCCACATTTATATATCAACAAAAACCATGTGCTGTGCATGTGTGTATATTGAAGGGTAGTTTTGTCATTTTAATTTTTTAGACGGTGATATTAACGATAATGCTTAGAGAGGGGGTATCTCATAGTGAATCTTGAATGGAAGGACCACATATAATAAAAAAAGGGGTATGACCAAACAAAAAAAAGTGTAAATGGAGGGACCAAATAATTATTTAATCCTTTAGTTTGGGTGTGGTTATAGACACCCCATTTTTATTCTTTACATCTCATCTCCTACAATGTACATCACAAGGTACAACACTTTAATCCATAAAATAAGGTGTAAAGAGTAGAAAGTAGAGTGTGTAAAGGCTATAGCCCTACCCATTTTGGTTTTGTTGTTACCCGCTTTTTTTCTTCGTGATTTTAGTTTACTTTACTTTTAGTTTATTTTTGGGTGAATTTCCCAAATGGTCCCAGAATTTTTACCCCTTTTGCGATTGGTCTTTTATCGACCTAAATGGTCCCTATACAACTTATATATTTGAAGAAATTGGTCCCTCTGTCAAATTTCATCTATTTTCAACTGTTAAGTTTGAACATGTGCCTCACACGTGAATTTTTAAAGGGTGAAAACGTCATTTCATATGAGAAAAGTTGGGGGACTTTTCTCTTGCTCTTTGCAGATAGATGCTAGTCACTTGACCTATGGAGTTGCACCCAATGTCGTCAAAGGAACCGCCACATGGATTACGCGAACAGGGTCCATAAGGTGGGATACGCATCGTCTAGATCAAGACTAGCTTTCAATTCCATGAGAGCTTTCAGCTCGACATTTTCGCTTAAAGCTTACTGGCACTATAAGAAAGTGTAGATTAGAAAGACGAAGAAAATAAACGATGGAGGTTGAACACCCAATGCTTGGATATTTGCTGGAAATGGAGGAAAATGAGAAAATGAGCTCTCTCACACTAACACACCTTTACTCTCTCCCTCTCTAGAAACTGAGTTTGTTTTTCTTCTTTTAGACAAGTGCATGAAACCATGTTTGGATTTGGCAAGAAACGGGAGATTAGTGCGTTCTCTCTCTCCCTCTCACTTCTCTGTTGGAATCTCTATATTAAGGTGTGCACGGAATTGAAAGTTACATTTTCTCTCTCTTCATAAATGAACATGGTATGAAAGGAAGGAGACAAATATAAGCACAGATATCCCGTCCCTCCCATATTGGTTGCTTTAATTGGAAGAAGTATCAAACAATGGATTAATTGACAATGATATGGAAAGCATAATAAAGTGATTGTAGTCCACGAGTAATCATTAATTTCATCTTTATTGCAAGTTGCAACCTACATTTTAAACACAATACTCATATTGGTGCTAAACTTTGGCACCTTCACAAATAGTCCATGTACTAATTTAAAGAAATTGACTATTTTATCTTTGGGCAAAAACCCGTGAGGGGCACGTGTATGTATTTAACGACAAAAATTTGACGAAATTGGACGAAAGACTAATTGCATTTAATGACATAGTACAATGATTTGATTTTTTTTTTCAAATTTTAGTACAGGGACCAATTGCCAAAAACCCCAAAGTTCAGTTACCATTTTGGGAGTTTGCCCTTTATTTTATTTTCAATCCTCCAACTCTCTTTAGTTTTTAATAGGCCAAATTACTTTTTACCCCCCAAAGTGTCCACCAAATCCCAGTTTGTCACCCATACTAAGGTTTGTCACACTTTAGTATTCAAGGTTGCCATTGGTCCTAGTTTCCCACCTCCCATCCATTGTCATTACTAAAATGACGTTAACTTGCACATAGTCTTCCATGTGCATGTTATTTTGGTCATTTTCCATCCCATTTCACTTCCGCCTACCTCCCTTTCTCTCTCTTATCTCTTCCACATCGTCTCTCTCCCCTCAAACCCAGCAACCACTACGAACCCAGACCCTCAAACCCAACAACCATTATGAACCCAGATGAAACATTTCGATTTCTCATTGTTTGAAGTAGATGAATACAAAAGCTCTCCCTCGCCCACACACTAGCAGAATTCAAATATCACTTTGATCTCCCGATCTCTCTTGAAGGTTGAAGAAATTCGATGGATACGCTGGAGTTCAACAATGTAAGTTCTCAATCTATGAATGTTTCTTCATCATCAAAACATCAAATCCATAACTCATTAGAATCCCTAACTTCCTTCAATTTTTGGCCCTAATATGTAGCTTCTTATTATCAAAACTCATCTCAAACCTGAGATTCGTTTCACCATAACCAACATGAAGCTCTTGCTAATAAAGATCAAAGCTCATTGCTAAATCAAAACCTAGATTCAAATTTTCAGTTTTCTCCACAAGCTCTTCCTTCTAATTATCAAAATCAATTATCAAGTTTGTGAACCCTAGGTTTTGGTGAGTCGATAAATGAAAATTTTAGCCATGAAAACTGGTAGGGGATCGTAGAAGAAAATATTTCATTGAAAGGCTTGATTCAAAAGCCCTTGTTATTGGAGAATGGTTTGACAAACACTCAGAGTGGGACGGACAAGGATTACTTTGGGTGGGAGGAGGAGACTACTAGTAGACGAAGGCGTAAGAGTCGGTAGGATCCCCCACCAATCGATGAGTGTGCAAGGAGCGTTGGGAGTGGTACTGGGAAGAGGAAAAGGAAGTCATGGTGGGAGGATGAGCCAAAGCCGATGAGTCAGTTGCCCGATTTTATGAAAGATTTTACTGATGGTATTGAATTAGACCTCGAAATTCAATGAAAATCGAGATCGTTCATCTGGGTTCTATGATTTAAGTGTAGGAGATGGTGGCTGGGTTTGAGGGGAGAGAGATGATAGGAAAGAAAGAGGAGAGAGAAAGGAGGGTGGGTGGGGGTAAACTGAGATGATAAAAGACTAAAATAACCCGCACGTAAAAGATTATGCATAAGTCAAAATAACTGTGGAAGATAATGTGTAAGTTAACATCATTTTAGTAACAATAATAGACCGGAGGTGGAAACTGGGACGAATGACATCCTTGATTTGTAGCGTGAGACATGGTAAGGGTGGCAAACTGATATTTTGTGTAAATTGACCATCCCGTCCGCGAGACCTACTGTACTTGCATAAACCCTAGGATTTGAAAGTTGAAAGTCAGCAAATTATCAATCATGGTGGCAGGGTTAAGGCTGTTCACGGCGAGGTCAAACGATATTGCCGGCGCACCAGTTCTCGACACCGAAAACGGCGAGGAACTCAAGCACGTCCAGCCGGGCGTCTCCATAGTCCTCGCCAACCGTCCTCCCGAGTTCCCCGGCACTCTCTACATCTCCTCAAAGTACTTCTCTCTCTCTCTCCACCTGTATAGATAGATATACATTTTTACATTTATGAATTTGTAGTGGCAGACTGATTACAATGGAACACTTTTGCAGGCAAGTTGTATGGTTGAGCGACACGGAGAGGGAAAAAGGGTATGCCGTTGATTTTTTGTCGGTGTCGCTTCACGCGGTATCCAGGGATCCCGAGGCTTACTCTTCTCCTTGTATTTATACTCAGGTTTGCCACCACTGGTTGTGAGATTGCGTTTTACTCTCTCATTTTAGGGTTTGGCATTTTAGCACTGTTGGGCCTAGGGGATTGGTGTTTGAGTAACTAAGGTTTTGGGGTTTAGCATTTTAAACGTTGACTCAGTTATATCATTGCTAATAATGTTGCTATTAACTTAGTGTTTAAGCCTAGTGGATTAGTATCTCAGTATCTAACTTCCGGGGTTCAGCATTTTTACTCATTTGGTTGACTCAGTGACTTCATTACTAATTTTGCGATTATTTTAGTTTATGAGCATTGAGGATTAGTATTTGAGTTGGTAGGTTTTTGGGGTTTAACATCTTAGCTCAGCTGGTCGATTCAGTTTCATTACTAATTATGCAAGTAATATTTTGAGCATGTAGGATTAGTATTTGAGCTACCTCCTGTTGCAAAATTGATTACTTAAAAGGGTTTAGGTGTTCCTGAATTTTTGAAATAGAGTGTTATTCTTTGAAAGGAAAGAGTTATGTCATCGGAATCGACCTTTTGTCTGTAGCTGGAATTGTGCTTGGTTCAGGGGTTTTTGGCGGGTTAATGAACCAGAACTACTATGTCCATCCGAAAACGAGTGTCCCTTTTTAACTTTTTGTCAAAATTGTCAAAATTAAGAAAGTTGACTTATATACATGAATGTCCATAGTGTTCACATTATGCTGCTATAGTAGTGCAAGTGCACTTTTGGACATGATATAGCAAAGGTGAATTTAGTAACTTCATAAAGTAACAATCAACTTGGAATGGAGGGATTATATCATATCAGCATAAACACAACATTGCGTGTTATACAACTTTAAATGCATTCAATGTGTTTTAAACTAATAGGTGCATTGAACTTGAGGGTCTTTTCCTTCGTACATTTTTGAGGATTCAAAGAAAAATCTGCCCATACCTTTCTGTGAAAATTTTGTAAGTTTGTTTCAGATAGGTACTGATATTGAAAATCTCAAAATGGGCAAATAGTGATAAGCAATACTAGGTAACCGTACGAACTGTGTTTCTGAAACAGTGCTGGTAGGTTCCGTTTTGTTAAGGATGTAGAAGTGGGGTAAATCGTTGCAAATCCTGTTGCATGTTTCCTCTCTCCCTAGTACTTAACTCAAGACCACCCATCAAACATGGAAAAAAGAACGAATGAAGAGCTGCTTCCATCATTAACTCTTAATGTCTCAATTTTTTTTTACATTACATTAAGAGTTAATGGAAGCAGCAGCTCTTCATTCCAATCCCCATGGCCATACCAACAAGGGCCACACATGACTATCAAAAAAGAAGAAATAAAAAAATGTCTCAATGTTCTGTGTGGGTGTGGTGTGTTGAGGTGCACCTCCTGCTTGAAAATCTAACAGATCTTTTATGGACCCTGCTCGTGCCTTTTAGTGTGCATAAACAATAGTTTATGTTCTGAAACTGAAAATGTGGAGCTTGTCTCAAATAATGTTTTGGGTTTGATCAAAGCTTTTTTAGTTTTGATAAAATATTAGACAAGTACAGTTTCTTTGAGTTCAACACCCGCAGATATTGAATTTGATTCATGTCCTTGTTTAAATACGTGTGCATAAAATCATATATGTTTGTGATTGATTTCTTTTTGTTTCAAGGAAAGAACCAAGCTCTTGTTTAGCTGTATGGCTCTACTGAATGAGCTTGGTGTTTGTCCTAAATAGATTATTTAATTGTTCAATGCACTACTTATTCATCTCCAATGTTCGAACCTTTCTCCGCTGATTCCCACAAATATTGCTTGTCTGCTATCTGTTATTACTTTCATTGTTTCGCCCCCCCCCCCCTTTTTTTTTCCCAATTAGTCATCCGTCAGTGTAAGGAGATTCATGAAATCTTTGTTCCTTGAAAGATCGAGACTGGAGTTGAAGATAATGATTCAGATGACTCAGAGTCAGAATCTAATGAGACACTGGATTTATCTAACATCACCGAGATGAGGCTTGTACCATCGGATTCTAGTCAATGTATCGTTTCTCACTTCTACTTTTTTCTTTTGCTACAGTTACCTGCTTTATAGATGATTGCTTGTTTATTAACGCAGACCATTTTTACCTTACCTTGTCTGATTGATAGTGGATACTCTGTTTGAGGTATTCTGTGAATGCGCAGAGCTAAATCCTGAACCTATTGAAGGTGAACCACCAGTCTCCCCATTTAAAAAGTATAATTTTGTTTTTATGCTCTTGAAATTGTATTTAATATATAAATAAACAAATGTTGCTGTGATTTTCTCAGTGGAAGAACAAGAGCACAACTGGATTTTTAGTGCTGACCATTTGGAAGGCGCAGGAGTTGCTGCAGGTTTGACTGGCCTCTGATTGTAGTTTTTATAGTTTGATTTCTTTTTTTAAGCTGTTGTAAACTCTCTTTTTTCATGACTTACTAGCTTTTCCAGATATAGACGACTCTGAGTGGAATGCCTCTCAAGATCTTTCCAGCACAATTGGTCATTCGAATGGAGAGCATGACCTAGCTCGCACAGTGCTTGAGGTATGCATTTACACCAAATGTGATTTCTCTCTTTATGCTCAAATCTATTTTGGAGTGCAGGCCAAATTTACGTACTGTTAAGTTGGCTATGAGTTTTCCTCTTGTCAACATTGTATGCAATATTGTGGATCCTTACTTGAATTGCAGTGCATTCGACCCTCAAGGGACCTGAGTTAATTTTTTTTTAAAATCCTAAAGAGATTAAGATCACTCTCCAGTAAGCAATGATTACTAGATAAAAACAAATCTATGATTTAATTTCTACGCCAACTTTTCATATACATGCCAATTTTGTGAATTACTGATGCAACATACCTCTTTTTTTTTTGTTGATATAGATGCCAGCAAAGTGCATTTAAAATTACCTAATTAGTGTGTCACTATATCATAGTTGTCAAAGTCGAGAGGCGCTAAAAAGGCGCTCACGGAAACAATACGAAGGAAAAATACATAAAATACATATGACTTAACAAATATCAATAAAACATGTTATAAATGAGTATAATTCATGAAACTAAGTTATAAAATAATATCAATAACACAAACTTCATCATTCATAGTTGAAATTCCAATGCATTAGATGAACTTAACTAAAATGAAGTAAATTAAATTTGTTTAAAAAATAGAAACAATTTTTTTTTGTTTTAAAATAATTAGTACAAAGTTAAGCAATGAAAGTGAATAGAATATAGTTAAATTTGTTTCAAAAATAAACAATTTTGTTTTATTTTTGAAAAATACAAGAGAGTTGAATAATGAAAGTAAAATAAAACAGAGTAGAGTCAGAGTTAAATAGAAGAGACTTATATAACAGAGTTAAATAGAACAGAGAGTATTCGGTGAAGTCGAAGAAAGGTAAAAAGTTGAAGAAGCCTGTCGAAACACAGTGAAGTCGAAGAAGTGAAGCTTGGAGGTCAAACCACAGAGAAGTTGAAGAATCTGGAAGTCAAATTCTTGAAGACGCACACTGAAATCGAACCCTAGCTTGAAGACGCACAGTGAAGTCGAAAGTCTAGGGCTCGTATCGCAAGCCTGGAGGTCGAACCCTTGAAAACGCACGCTGAAATCGAACCGTAGCTTGAAGACACACAGTGAAGTCAAAAATCTAGGGCTCGTATCGCACTTCTCAGGTTTGTTTGTTTCTGATTTGGGATTTAAGGGGTTTTATTATATATTTATACCAAGCTTAAACTAGGTTTTTTGGTATTTAAAAAACAAAAAAATAAAATAAAATTCAAGTGAGCGCCTCCCTCAACTTTTTACTGCCTCTCGCCTCCCTAAAAAGCGAGAAAGGCGACCGCCTATGATGCACAGACACGGCCAAAGACTTGCGTTTTCCGTGTCCGACACGTACGGGACACGGATACGCGTACGACACGGCAGATACAGCCCAAAATACGTTTGGGGCCGAATTTGAATTTCCAAAAGTTTCGGACATGGACACGGCAGGAAGAGAGTCGGGACACGTACCTTGAGCTCGGACACGGCCGGGGGTATATTTGTCTAGTGCGGACTTTTCTCGTTCCTCAAATATCAAATCCCCTCACAGTCACGAGACTCACGATTGAACGTGAGCCCTAGTCCCCTTTTCCCTCAAATTAAAATCGTCAAAGCCTTCGTCTGCCAATGTCGGCCCCCTTCGGCCTTCGACCTTCGACCTTCGACTTCGAGACCATCGAGGCCGTACTGCTTCTGGAGTGGTTTCTGCGTCGACGTGTCGTGCTCGTCATCGTCGTTGATTCTCCTGACTCACCAGTCGCCACCAGACCAAGAAATCTCTCTTCGTGTAGTTGTCGCTGTCGCCTGTTGGCTTCTCTGTTCTCTACTTCCGGCTTCTCTGTTCCGTCTCTACTTCTCTCTCTCTCTCATTTTCATTTTAATAAAGATAAATAAGGGTTGACCACTTGACCGAAGACTTGTTGAGTTGTTGTTGTAACTTGTAACAGTGAGCAACACTGTTGTTACTTGTTGTCTTGTAACTCTTGACTGTTTTGTAACACTTAATTGTAACATTCAACAACAATTTTCAATTATACACTTATACAGTTATACTTTTATTATATATTTATATTATTATAAATTTATAATATAATGTATTATACAGTTATCAAATTGAATTATAAATTAAATGTTACTTGTTCATTTGTTATAACAAAATTTTTATAAATTTATGTTATTTATTTTGTGGTTATATTTTTTTAATATTTATAATTTGGTCCTTATATTTTTGAATATTTACATTTTGGTCCTTATAGTTTGAATATTTACACATTACCCCTCGTACCCATGTCCTATATTTTTTGAAAATTGCGTATCCCCGTGTCCACGTGTCCGTGTCCCCGTATCCGTGTCCGTGCAACTTAGGCGACCGCCTTTCATCAACTTGCCTAGGAGAGCTAAGGCGCGTGAGGGTCGCCTCTCGCCTCTCGCCTCAGGCGCCAAAGGCGAGCGCCTTTGACAACTATGCACTATATTAAACTAAAAGAGTAATATATGGTACTCAAGGCGGGCCAAGATATTTTAAAGATATGTTATTACTTACTCCCTCCGTTCCACCCAAAGGGTACATGTTTGTAAAGTCTAATTAAGGAATACATAACTAGCAAGTCTAGCATTAGAGTTACTTATTTAGGGCTGGCAAATTTTCCCGTTTTCCCGACCCGACAAAATCCCTATCCCGACTTATTTCGGGACGGGATTCGGAAAAATTTCTAATCCCGTCGGGATTCCCGACCCGTCCCGACTAAATGTGTGTGTAGTGTACTGTGTTAAATAGTTAATGTTTGCATGCCTTATAATCCCTTATCTGTGAGTGCAGCGTGCGTCTCTCAGTCTCTCTCTCAATGAAGCCCTAGAAATCCCAAATCCTCCCGCCTCTTCTTTCTCAACTTCGACTTCCACTAGGCCTCGATTCGCCAATCGTCTTCTCCGGCCGCCGTTTCTCTCTCTCTCTCTGACTGTAACTGTAAGTCTCTCAATCTCTTGCTCTTTCTCTCTCTCCATCTCTCTTCTGGTAGGTCACTGAAAGTTAAAGCAAAATCTCTCATTAGCCATGGCCCATGAGTTGCAAATGTCACACACACACATTTTAATTTAGTTAGTCCATCTTGTTTATAGTTTATATATACCAGTACCACTGTACATCTTCTTAGATCAATGGGCTGGTGGTGGGCGGTGGGTTTAATTAGAAAGCTTACAAGATGAGCGGCATCACGATTCACGGGCGGCAAGATGAGAGGGGTCAATTCATTAACAGTAACACCACATAGGTGTAACAGTTCACATGACTCGCAATGCTTAAATATATAATATATAAATATATAAAAACATTGGAAGGCATGTTTACCGGCTCCCATTCTGATTAGCTTCCTTGGATGGAAATACCCCTATTTCATTTGGATTAATGATATTAGTTTTTCAAGAATCCAATGATATAATGAGGAGCTTCTGTTTGAGAACGTCCTGAACAGGAGACGGCACCAGGAGGTCCAGGACAACGTTGTTCTAAGACGATCTTGATTTTGTCAATCATGTCAAACTCTCCCAGTCCTGCATTTTTGGGTGAAGTTTTCAATGTGCGTGGACCACTAGCAGATTCAATTGATGCATCACATTTCACATCCCTAGTATACAGAATATTAGTTTTGATTTGTCACAGTATATATAAAAAAGTAGACATAAATACATAATCTTTTTAAAATTGATTCGCTGTTTCGATTATGCATTTAACTGTCTTCAGGGGACTAAAAAAGAAAAAGAAAAGAAAAAAGATTGTTTGACAGAAGTAAATTGAGAGGCTGGTGGCAAGCTTTACTCTCAAATCAAGCCGTTTGTTTCTCCCTAGATAGTATTTACGTTACCTTTTTAGCAGGGCAGTAAACTATTAAAGAAATTGCAATTTGCTGGTTGATATGGTTTGGCTTGTGAATTGTGACATGGTTTGGTTGGTTGATCAGTTGATGTGCATGGATATGAATATGATGGCTCTGTATAATTTGCACCCACTGGTTTATGGTTTATATACAACACAAGTGTAGTATATTTGTTAAATTTTATTTTGCTAAAATTACTTAAATTTTATCTTTCAAACAATGTTTATTTTGTTAATGATGTTTATTAAATTTTATTTTGTCGGGATTACGGGATTTTTATCTCCCGACATGTCAGGTCCCGACACTTATCGGGAACAGGATCGGGAAGGAAATTGAAATCCTGAATTTTAGCGGGACGGGATCGGGATAAGGCTAATCGGGACAGGTTCCGTCCCGATTCCACCCCTACTTATAATTACAAAAATGTTATGTTAATAGCAAATGTGAGGGTAAAGTTGAAATAATATGGAGATCATAAACATAATTTTTTGAAAGTGGGCTCTTAAAGTGAAACATCCCTAAATAGTATTTATCTGGAACGGAGGGAGTATTTATCATTTTTTAAAAGGGGTAATTTGCATACCAAAAGCCTATGGGGTGGCCACCCTTGGCCCTATAGTGGCTTTGCTGTTGGATTGGCTGGTTTATGGGACTGACTGTGTCATTAGATTCTGTTTGCCATTGGGCTGATAAATTTTATTTTTTTGATAATGTCCATTGGGCTGATAAATATGTTGAGGATTAAATACAATAAGTTTTTCAGTTGTAATTAAGTAAGATTTAAAATTAATGTGCTTATTAACATCTTTCGAAAGAAATTTGTGGCAACTTGGAACCATAAAAATGAATAATTGTAATATTTATTTTGATTATGATGATGGTGATGAGTCTGATCACGGGATAGATGAAGGAATTGAGAGCAACATGCCTTGCCAATGTTTGGTAGAGATGTATATGGGAATAGGTTAGAGTGGTTTTAGTCAAAATGGAAAGAAAGGGGTATTTAACTCTTGAAGAGCAAGGAAAGGTAAGTATACTTGAATGGCTACCTAACCCCATCTCAGTTCACGGAGTGATTTTCTCCCTAAAATGAAAGAATTAGAGATTTTCCTATCATAAAATCTTTTCATGTCTTTGTTTTCCTTCCAGAAATAAAGCAAAAGAAAGATTTTCCTTTGAAAAGAGAAGGCAAGGAAGAAAAATAATTTTACTTAATTTCATGGTTAAGTGAGTTGTATCCCCCAGCTACATGTTCTAGTCTGACCTTAACTCAAATGAAATTTCCTCCTAACATGATACTCTGATAGGGTATGGACTGAAGTCATATGATTGGTTTGAAATATATCATAGAAAGAAATTTGGCCTACGGTAAGCTATGACAACATTTACTAATATGGAACTATACCTACAACTCTACAAGGGGTCACACTTACTTATCAAAATAATACTCCCTTCGTCCCTAAATTATCGTCTTAGTTGATCCGGCCTACGGATTAAGAAAAAACAATTGACTTGATTATTTATATTGGTTTAATGTGTAGTTTTCTTTAAAGTCTATGTGTATATGCTCATAATTATAGTAGGGTGAAAAGTAAGGGTAAAATGGTAAAAGTGATGTTCTAAAAAGGTAAGTTTCAAGCTGGACAATTATTTTGGGACGGACGAAAAAGGAAAGGAGGACAATAATTTAGGGCGGAGGGAGTAATAATATGGAACTAGTACATCGGTGATTCTTGGCATTTAAGCCTGCAACCTCTAGGTAATATTCCTTTAAAGGCCTTAGCCAAGTTGGTCTTTGGAGTTAGCAGAAACAGCAATACGTAAATAGTAATTACTTGAAGGCGAATTCCAGATAGAGAAAGAAAGTATTGAAATGTTCTATTCCACCTTCTAGGTTCTATCATTCTAACGAAGAAGTATCAGCAGATCTTAGTGAAGCAAGAAATTTTGTAGTATGGATGCATGCATGCTGAATATTTCATGGTATTCTATTTTTGTTGACTATTTTCTACTTTGTATGCCCCTTTTTTCTTATCCAGGATAAAATAGTTTTGCTTTGTTTAATAGGGTAAAAACTACCCGATTGATTTTTTAGGCTCTTTTTCATTTCAATTAGACAAGCCATTGATGTTGTTTGCAAACTCACTGCAGCAAAGGTTTGAGGATGCGGAAGAGATGGAGACTGATGGTAGCAGCGGCCATCAGTGAACCTTTGTCATCATCAAACTTAAGCATTTGACCTCCCTGACATGAACTTTCCTTATAATCTAGGCAGTTGTCGCAGAGGTTTAGCGCTATGTTTAATTGGCGTTGAGAGACAGTTATCTTCCTCTGCTATGCTTTGTGGCTAGGGTTATTATGATTGATGTGGAAACTCGTGTAAATGGCAAGTTCAGTTGTCCCTGATACTCCAAAAACTAATACAGTTCCATCTTATTGAACTATGAATTTATATTCATATATTTACAGATTTCAAGTTGACTTGTGTAAATTTCAATATCTTTTTTGGCTTTGTGGTTTATTTATCCTGGATTACCTTGAAGGCAAAAACTTAGGAAAGAATATCTGACGAATCCCACAGAAACGATCCATCGTGTGTTGGAGGGTTGAGCTGTGAGAGAGTGTGATTCCAAATTAGGATATGGCGGTTTCACACGAGACCCACTTGAGGTAGGCTCTTTGGTAGCTTGTTGTGGACTTGAACAAATGTAATTTTAGTTGCCGAGGGCGAAACACCAAAATTCTTGATATCGATTTTTCTGCAGGCGTTGATAACGTTTGATGGTTCACTTTGAAGAAGTTGAGAAGCCTGAACACTTGGGGTGATATTACAAATTTACAGATACTCCGATAACCTTTTTGCCATTGTTACTATTTAATTAATTTTGTGGTAAGTGGTAACCATAAAAACCATTAGGCTTAAATAGCAATTTGGTCATCCTATTTTTCAGTTTTTTTTATATATTAAGATCACTCTACTTTTTTTTTTCTTCTCAATTTTATAATTATACTTGACTTTATTTTCACGTTTATCGCTCCATCCAATTTTTTGAACGAAAAACTTAAAAAACCCGAAAATGCCCTCACTTAATGCAATTGGATCTTTTTATAAATGATTAAATAATTATTTGGTCCCTGAACTATCCACAAACTATGCGTTTGCTCTTTGTATTTTTTTTGAAATGTGTTTGGTCCTTAAAATAGGTTTTTACTAAGAGATTGTCCCCTCATGGGGTTACCGTAAGTTTTGCCGTCAAATTTTTTATGAAATTCTAAATTTACCCTTAATAATGTTAGTGGTTCAAAATAAAATAAAAAAGAAAAAAGAAAAAAAAAGGGTATCGGGTATCAGAGCGCGCGCACACACACACGATGGAACTCCTCAGTCTCCTTCTCAACCCACTTTCTCTCTCTAAACCAGCTATAAAGGAAAATCCTTAAGTTTACTTGAGAACCTCTTCCTTTTCCTTTCTGAACATTCATTCAGAATTAAGGATCTCATTTCACACCTAGATGAAGATGACCATATTGAAGATATTCATTTCTCGTCTGCTTTCCTTCTTGACGGCTATACTTGATGTGCTTTTCTCATTCCCAATCGACTTCCTAAAGAGCAAGGTAAACTCCTCACTTTATCTCTCCTCTTTTCTCTTTCTCTCTCTAACCCCGACACCACTTCAAATCATCTTCCGACACCTCAAACACTCAGCCGGGTCAATTCAGCCGTTAACTCGCCTCTCCTACCTCTGCCACGTCAGCCTCCACCACAACCGCTTGTCATTTGCGCCTCCGAGTTTCACCTCTTGGCCTAATCTCAAACACTTCTATCTATCTCATAACCTCCTTGTCGGCGAATTCCCCACCGGTGTTGTGGGTCTCCGTCGGCTGCGAAGATTGGACCTTTCATACAATTGATTTTTCGGGGAGATACCCATGACCGAGTTGACCAAGCTGACTCGCTTGCTCACTCTCCAACTCGATTCCAACTCGTTCATAGGAATTTGGATTCGAGGAAGTTCTCGTCCACCTCAATTTACGAATTCAACGTCTCCAACAATGATTTATCTAGAAAAATCCCAAATTGGCTTTCAAAGTTTTCAGTCACGTCATTTTCTGGCAAGTAACAAAATTTGCCAAAAGAATCCATTTGATGCTTTTTGCTCGACCCAGGTGGCCTCCCCCTAGCCTTCTTCATACACGAAGTTGGGGATGCCAATTCAGTTTGTTGTGTAGGTGAAGAGAAATTCAGAGTCCCAGCTGACTGACGAACGGGGACAGCTGGCGGTGGTGCGGTTGTAATAGCCAGCTGCATAGAGCCCGTCGTCCGTCCCGTACTTTCTCGGCCTCCCTCTTTTCCTCTTCATTGTATCCCTATTGCCGCCCACACTTACATTCAGGTTTTGCTGCAAGTCAAATTTCTTTTATCTTCAAGTGGGACCAAATTTAGGTTTCATAACATGCTTAAAGTCGTAAGGGTAAATTTGGAATTTTATAAAAATTTTGACAGCAAAACTAACGGTAACCTCGTGAGGGGGGGAATCTTTTAGTAAAAACCTACTTTAAGGACCAAACATATTTCAAAAAAATACAAGGACCAAACGCACAGTTTGTGGATAGTTCAGGGACCAAATAATTATTTAATCCTTTTTAAAATCCAATTTTGACTTTAAAAAAAATTAAAACCCCAAAAATGCCCCTACACCATCTTTTTCTTAGGGGTGGAATCGGGACGGGACCCGTCCCGATAGAATTCAGGATTTTAATTTCCTTCCCGATCCCGTTCCCGTTCCCGATAAGTGTCGGGACTCGGCATGTCGGGAGATAAAAATCTCATAATCCCGACTATAATATTTATGAACAGTATCTCTGACACTAAAATATTTTTAAAATATCTCCATCATGATTAAGATTTCAGACTATATATTTACAAGTATACTTGAATATTTACTTAATGGTGAGTATTGATGAATCTGTCATTATGAACAAAATGTACCCTTCACTCGCATAAGAAGAGTTGCACTAAGTGCAGAAACTTGATAGACAAAAAAATAATAATAATAAAATAAACCACAATACTATGAAAATAAATTTAACAAATACCATTAAATAATTTCAGAAAGCACAAAATAGACATTGTTTGAAAAATAGTCTCTTGGCTTGGCAAAAATACACACTCAAAATATTTAAAAAAATAAAAAAATTTAAAAAATAGTCGAGACGAGTCGGGAATCCCGACGATATTGATATATTTCCCGAATCCCGTCCCGAAATAAGTCGGGACGGAAAAAATCTCGACAAAGTCGGGATCGAGATTATGTCGGGTCGGGATCGGGATGGGTGTCAAGTCGGGACGGGAAAACAGGACTTTTTGCCAGCCCTACTTCCTCTTCCCATCGTCATCTCCACTAACCCACACTTGACCACAAACAAGTCGCCGAAATCATTGGCATAGTCCCTCTCTCCCCTATGTAAATCAATTCCCTTCCAAACCCAATTCATCATTCATTCCTTCTTCTCATTTCATCTTTTTTTTTTCATAGCAAAATCATACAGTATCCAAAATCTCAGCAATGTTCTTAGTTTAGTTCAAGGCCCAACCTCTCGCTCGATGTGCCAGCTCAAGCCCTCTTTAATTCGCATTAGGTGTGTATGGTCCCCTAAGGCGAGAACATTTGCTTCTTCGACTGGCTCTACCATATCTCTCTCCATTGACTACTTCATCAACCGACTCTACTGAAGCAACAACTCGCTTTGCATCTGCAACTTGAAGATATTCATATAGGCTGGATTCTTCTGATTAATAGAACATGAGGAGGAGCCAGTAAGAAAGAAAGACCACCAAAAGTCTAACAAGATATGCATAGTGATTCAATCTTTTAAGGTCTTGCTTTCGGCCACTAACTGAAGCTTGGGTTCTGCTCGATCGACACCTCCTCGCTTACGCCGCTATTGAAGAGTTCTTCACAATTGTATGAGATTAAGGCGAAATCGAGATGTGTCTGCCAATGAGTTTCCACCGATTTTGGTCAATGAGTTTCCATTGGCTGTTATGGTGGATGGTGGAGCTGGGTTTGTGCGAGGATAGCAGAGAGCTTAGAAACTGAGATTTTTCCACACTCAACCGCTCCCAACTTCCATCCCTAAATTGCCACTTAAATACTGCTTCAAACACAGATTTTTGGTAATAGAAAATTCTCCTCTTTCTGCCCTGAATACAGAGAAATACAGCAGCGTGTTTGATTCGCCGGTGACTGAAGATCGGAAGACTGCCCTCTTCATTCACGTAAGTATCCTGAAACCTGGGAGACACACTGACATATCCCGTCCAGTCTGTATACGGGTCAATTTTTTGTCTTAAGGAAAGAGCTTCATTGCTCGAGGATATCTCTCATTCTCTTGTGCACACATATTTGCATTACTGGAAACGTAAATCAACCATACCCCCTCCAACATATGTATATATATGTATAGAGAGAGAGATTAGCAATTTAAATTATATATTGATAATTTGATCTTTTAGTTTGACCCCTTAACTATTAACATTTTAAACTGAAAACCCTTCACATTAGTAAGGGCATTTTGGTCATTTCAAGCCTTTCCGTCCATTAACTAACATAAACAATCCCCAGTTACCTTATTGACTTGATTTGTCAAGTATAGTTACTAAATTGAGAAAAAAAAGAGTAGAGTGATAAAAAAACTGGGAAGTAAGGTGACCAAATTGTTATTTAAGCCAAACCATTAACAAAGTTTTTGGTAACCATAGAATTCGTTCCATATTGCATTGCGATTTGCGAGGGAGGGCCCTTTTAGCCAAGTTATATACCTTATTGCTGTGAATATATATATATATATATATATATATATATATATATATATATATATATATATATATATATATATAATCCAAAGATAAAAATATCCCGCCTAAATTGTTTTACTTAAATAGAGCACCCATTAACTACAGACATTTAATGAATCCTATAGCCTAGGACCTACTGCATTCTATTTAATCAAGGCATTTGTCCAGGAGAAACATTATCTTCTCCATCGCCTTCCTTTGCCAACCTCTACGTCTTTTTTTAGTTTTTGATTGATTTATCTAATGCACCAACTGATAGAATTCACAAGTTCAGTGTCCAATGGGGGAAAAACATATTGATAGGTACTAATTGACAAAATTTTCTGAAGATCTCGAACAAAGAGATTAGGTTTGCCGACAAAACATATACATTTGGTATTTTTTTTCTTATATATATAAAGTTAAAAAAGACATTTGAACACTATAAGTCTTCAATTTGTAATATCTATTTTTTTTCCATTCAACTTAACAGATCTGAACATACAAATAGAAAAATTACTGATATTTTTTAATTATGGGAAAGTTGAATAGTCCGAGCAAGAAACATTGTTTCTTTATTCTTGGGGAAAGTGTTGAAGAGGTTGAAATGGGAAGAGGCAAAGTTTCTTAGGGTTATAAAAATGAAACGGCTGGGTAAATTAGTGAGGGAGCTAAATCATTTGTATATGCAAAAGGTGGGTAGCTCAATTTGGTCCCATTTTAATTGGAGATTGTTTTAAGGATGATAATCAAATCGGTTCCTGTGGAGAAAATATAATCGAAAAAATTCATTATATTTGTTTTAAATCGGTAAAGTACATTTTTGGAGGAAATATGACGAATATACCCTTAATGAAAGAAAGACACGCGGACAAAGCCACATCCCAAATTTGGGCATCGCAATGAAAAACATTGGACATCACTCATTTTAGACAATGCAACTTGAGTTTATTGAGACTTTTAGGCCATGTTTTATCAAACAGTATTTAATCTAACGAAAAATTCAGGCCCACTTTGATAGATTTTTAATTACTTTAGTGAACGATAATATTATGAGTGATAATCGTGTTGGTCCACTTTAAACAATTTCCAACCTCTAAAGTTCTTTATATTTTAATTTAATCGGTAAAATTTTAAATGGAAGCATGTTGGAGACAATATATTTATTACAAGAATATAATTGTATCTATGAGATATGAGTTTGTCTTTCAAGTTTCAGGGAATACAATTTTCATTGGTAGTATCGTATACAATGACAAATAACAAAAGTTAAGATCAATCAATGTCGCATGTATAACTCTTCTCAAAGAAGTTAGTATTCAGATGGGGGCAGCTGAATGTCGCAGTTTTTAAGGTAACCAACAATTCTGGTTTGAAGAAATTGATAAACGATGAAGATGGAAAGCCAACAAAAATGTTAATAATGAAACAAAAGATGTCATGTAAGAATGATTCATCTGAATCTATAATATTATTGATACAATGATAAATTTTTATTTTAATAGTTGCCTCAAACAATACTTTTCTTTAATTTACTCTTTTAATTTTAATATGTTACTTTATTTCTATTGAGTGATAAGTTTAATTAAAAAAGATATATATTTGTGCATTTAACACACGTGTGTAAAACTAGTTTTTAATAATATTAAGCAAATGTGGAATCTTCTTGCTTTCATAATATAGCATTAACCAAATAAAGTATATATCATTGATATTAGCACTTAACTTTCTAACTTAGACATTGCAATGATACATTATATTAATGATATTATATATATATATATATAATCTAACTACCCAATAAATCTCAACCATTGATTTTTAATCTAATTGATGATATAATAGTAATCATTGATGGTTAGTGACCGGTTAGTTCGAGAAAATTATCATCGAAACATTTGTATTTTCTTATAATGAAATGGATTTATTTTATAGTAATTATTTAAATTTATAAAGGGTGGTACTAAATAAACCCCCTACCCTACTTATACCCCCATTTTCGAGCATAAAAGACCAACCAGCCCCTTAAGCTTTTGAAAACAGAATTTGCACTCAAACCCCTCATACTTTCTCATTCCACCAAAAAAAAGAAGAAGTGGAAATCATGGGTGCCACCGGTTAAGAGTGGCACTCACTAGCATTGCCACCCTACAACAACGAAAGTGGTAGTGAGTGCAAACTATTTTTGACCAACCAATTTGTGTTTTTGTTGTTATAGTTTAATAGGTACATGTGTTTAAAAAAAGATAGTTAGAAAAATTGGTTAAAATTACCCTTAAGATATATCACGACAACCACGTGATAATACTGACCTAACAAACAAAACGAATAGAAAGACGGTCCGAGGCTATAGAAATTTTATAGGGATGAAAAAAATGTGATAACATGATAGAGGCATTTTATGGTTCTTTCTTCTTAAAAAACTTGACGGTCCGATCTCATTTGTACCAAAAGGATAAGTTGAGACCTTGAATTGCTAAAGTTAATACATCAGATCTGATTTGAAAATGGGCCGCATTCTAGAGGCACTAAATTGCAATTAGCCACAACTGTTCTGCGCATAACCCTAAAGCCCAAAGAGCATATAAATAAAACCAGAACCCATCAACCCTTCGTTCCTCACACTTGAAGCTACCGCCGTCGCCCCCACCTTGTAGCTAGTCCCTCCGTCTCCTCTCAACTTCAGGTTCTTTCTCTCTCTAAAACTATGGACAAACAAATGCGTCAGTAAACCTGCTGATTATCTAATCTATTAGGGGATGTTGATTCGTTGTATTGATTTTGTGCAGTGAACAGCGCGAAAATGGCGTACCCAGCGATGAAGCCTACGAAGGCGGGGCTCGAGGAGCCTCAGGAGCAAATACACAAGATCAGGATCACGCTGTCTTCGAAAAACGTGAAGAACCTTGAGAAAGGTGTAATTGCTTTTGCCCTAATTATTTCTGTCATCGACTCTTTATTTGTTTTAAGTATTTTCGAATGCTAATTTGAAAGTATTATAGTCTTTTTTGTTTTGTTGTTGATTCCGTGTTGTAGTTAGGTTCATTGTACTTGACTAGATTTTATCTGTTCTGATTGAATTATCGCCAAATGATATTTCCAAATTTAATAGCGAAAATAATGTATATGTTGGAGGGTTTTTGTCTGTAGAATATGATTTACATCATGCAGTTGAATTATCCCCCAAACAATAGCACGCGAAGATTAAAATTGACCTTTCTTGTTAAACGGAACAGAGATTTTGTGCGTTTGGTAGTTAAGCTGAAATTAACTTTTTAGTGATTTGACACAGTTAATTTCGCCTTTTGGTATTTGCAATAGAAAAGCTTTATTAGTGTATATAATTAGTTGTCTTTTATCTGTGGACAATCACTGTTTGTCACTGAGTAGTAATTTATATATGCAAATGAGATGTTTGTATCTTAAGCTATAAGAAAAGGTTGGTGACAAATTTATAGCCTTTTTAAAGGATAACTAAGCTTGCGCATAACATATATGCTAAATATGGCAACTTGTGTGTAATGTGATTGTACTGTAATCTTTGATAGCCTTTTCAGTTTGGTACTCTCATTTTAGCTGTTAAAATAATTTCTGAGGCTCAGTTGACTGCCAGGTGGGATCGTACACTTGGTTTATTTATCCGTAGACTATTGCATTTTGAGACTTATAATGTAGTGTCCCTGTAGTTGCATTCTGAAATTTTTGGATTTTCTTACATGGCAAGATATTCTTGGGTTTAGTTGTATGAAGTTTGCATCTACGTCCAAGTAATTTTCAAATTTTCATTTACTGTATATGGTTTCTGATGTCTTCCTTGATTATACTATTGTGTATGCATTGTATATGGATTCTGATTGGTCTTTCTTTGGTTTTATGGTAGTATGTGCTGATCTTGTCCGTGGAGCCAAGGACAAGAGATTGAGGGTTAAAGGCCCTGTGCGGATGCCTACCAAGGTTTTGAATATAACCACCAGGAAGTCCCCCTGTGGTGAAGGTATGCATTCAGCTCCTTTAACTAGAGAATGACATTCTCCACATAATCATGATGCTAAGTATAGTATAAATCTTGGTTGAGTTCCTGTAGCATCATGAATTTGAGTAATGTGTATCACTCTGGGCAATGTTCAACTTAAGCTCTTTGGGAAGCTTAAAAGGCAGAGAGATTCATGTACTTTTAGAGTACATGTGCTTTTTATATTTATTTACAAACATCTTTTTGATTCTATTAGACTTCTTAATCCTTGTTATTGGTATATTTTGAATTTTCTCCCTGTTTACATTGCCACTGCCCTAGTAGGTCATTTATTACTGATCTTAGTGAATGGAGGTTTATGGGCCATTCTACATGTCCAAAGCAACATTTTGTGGTAAAACGTCAGTTCTCTACATCATGTTTACATAGTTTAATTTGTTTTTCCGTTTGTCCAAAAATGCAGTAATGTTCTTTGGCTAGTTTGTTACTCCTTCCGTCCCTTATTTAGTGTCACCTTTTCTCAAGTCAAACCATTACATAGTTGTAGCCCTACATTTCTAAACATCAATTACTTCCATAAATAATGTTAGTTCTTGAAGAGTTTGAATTTGTTACTACCCGCCGAAAAGTAAACATTTGTGTGGAGTCTTCTACAATATTTTGCAACTGCATATGTTTGTCATTTGCTCCGGTCAATTGCTTCTAAGCACCCTTGTTTCAGTCTCACTGTAAGCATAGGCATACTCACCCTTGTTACTCGTATAATTATGATTTCTGCATTCATTTTCCTCGTGTATAAAAAATATTGCACTATTTTGTTTTCTAATTACACCTTTGTTTGTTTCGAAAGTATAGCTTTTCTCTCTCTTCATTCTCTGCTTTTAATCTGCAGGTACCAATACCTGGGATAGGTTTGAGCTTCGTGTCCACAAGCGCGTGATTGATCTGTTTAGCTCCCCTGATGTAGTTAAGCAAATCACGTCCATTACCATAGAACCTGGTGTCGAGGTTGAGGTCACGATTGCAGACTCTTAAATGTGGGGTCATACTTGAAGTTGTCTTTGGAGACCTGATGCTGGGGCGGTTGTAATAGGTTTTTATTTAGGTCTCCTATAATTGCAGTGTTTGATGGGAAGATATTGAATTTTGTTAATTTTATTTTCAAGGAGTTGATTGCATTCTATATTTTACTAGTAGCATGATTTTATAGTGTTTTTTTATTATGTGTTGTTGTTCATGTATTAGAATGCCCAGACTTCTTGATGGTAAGGTGTTACAAATTTTCATTTTTTTGCTGACGTTTAATGCTGAGTATCAGTTTCTATAGTAGATAATTTTCCAAGTTTGACTTGCCAATGCTGTCATTCTGGCTTACCTTTTATTTTAGGTTAGGTGCATCGAAGGTCACGAGTGGGTCGAAATGGGTGTTTGATAATTGATAGTGTTAGCCTCGGGTGTTTGTCAATCTTTTCTTATACTTGGTATTTTATGTTGTGATCGTGATTAGTTTCTTAGGAACTAGGGAGTAATTAATAATCTCCAATTCTGGCTTGCTTATGTGACCTGCCGGCAATACTAGTCTGTTTTCATTTTATTTCATTGGCTGGTCCAATTTTAGACCCAAATTTTAGTTCAAATGTTGCGTCAAAAATCAGTTGTTTCTGCATTAAAATAGAAGTAGTTACTGGCAAACCTTCTTCCATCCCAAGAATTAGTGTTGTTCTCTTTCATCTTTTCCCTCTTCTATAGTTGGGGGTAAATGTGGTTTAGTTTGGTTTTGGCCATAATCAAGAACTTAATTACCTTCTATTGGTTCCAAAATTTTCAATCGGTACTGAATCGCATTTTTGGTTTGGTTTGTGGTTTATATAAATTCTTTTTAATTAACATTAATAACAACCATAAAAGTAAGATTTTAATTTGAAATTAACATCAAACATAAGAAAATAACCAATAAAAAATAAATTATCATAAAGAAAATAATGAAGTTTCATAATAAATAAAGACAATGGAAAATGATTGAAAGTTCTCATAACAATTTTGCTTTTGTTTGGTTTAGTAATTAATATATACATAAATAATTATATATATATAATCTATAATACAATAGAGGTCAGGGTTCACGCTTACAATTGACTTGAGATAAAAAGGGGTCAGGATTTACTATTTTACGGTAATCCAATCTTACTTAATCCAACAGTCGATTTACTATTTTACAAAGTCCAATCGGCTCCTATTTCCCTCGGCTCACATGTGCGAATGCTTACAATTGACTTGGGATAAAAATGGATCAGAGTTTACTGTTTTACGGTTTTACAGTTTTATGTTATCGTAATTAACTTAATCAATTTAATTTTTTCCGATCCGTAATTTCGTATACAAATTATTTGAAATATTTGTTTTTTTTCTTTTTAACTGTTATCGTAATCTTTTTGTCTGGCCCGTTTTTTCCGACTCGCAATTTCGTATACAAATTAATCAATTTACTGTTTTACCAAGATTCTACGGCTATTGAATAAAAAATTATTTTGCAACACCAATTTCCAAATAACATCTCAATTTTTTTTAAAAAAATTCATTGTAATTTTTAAAAAGTTAATGAATGTCAAATTTTTAAACGAAAAATTATGTGCGGGCATTCATTTCAATGTAATATTGATATATATGAAATATAAAGAATGTCTCTCTGTCACGTTTAATCTCACAATCTCAACCATTTTTATCACGTTTTTTTCCATTCCTATTTTATCACTGCGAAAATTATTGAGATATTACGGTTTACAAAACGGTTTACAGTTATTATTTTACATTTAATATTTTACAGTTAATATTTTACGGTTTTATAGTTATTTGCGAAAATTAGTTACTCTTTTACCAAGATATTACGATTTTACAGTTAATATTTTACAGTTTTACAGTTTTATAGTTGCGAAAATTTGTATTTGTATTTTTTTCTTTTTAATTGTTATCGTAATTAACTTAATCAATTTAATTCTTTTCCGACCCGTAATTTTGTATACAAATTTAAAAAAATTAAAAAAAAAAACGTAAGTTTTGTAATTTGAAATATTTTTTTTCTTTTTAATTGTTATCGTAATTAACTTAAGCAATTTAATTTTTGTCATGCCCGTTTTGTCCGGCCCACAATTTCGTATACAAATTACTCCCTCCGTCCCTAAATTATCGTCCTCCTTTCCTTTTTCGTCCGTCCCAAAATAATTGTCCACTTTGAAACTTATCTTTTTAGAACATCACTTTTACCACTTTACCCTTACTTTTTCACCCTACTTTAATTATGGGCCACATACACATGAGCTTTAAAGGAAACTACACATTAAACCAATATTAATAATCCAGTCAAATAGGTTTTCTTAAACGGTGCGCCGGGTCAATCAGGAAAATAAATTAGGGACGGAGGGAGTATTAATTAATCCATCCGTTCCGGGCAAAGAGATCTCATTTGAAAGTCAATTTTTTTTTAAGAAAATAATATTTTTAGTAGTTCATTTCTACAATATCTGCTTCATTTATTGATAAATTTTCAAACTGGCGCCGTGCCATTGGCACGGACAAGAGTACTAGCACAATACAACTCAGTTTATACGTGTGCAATTGACTTTGGATAAAAAGTGGTTATGATTAATTTTTTTACTTTAATCTTACGGTTGTAACTGTCTTTTACATAACTCAATTTACCAACGTAACTAAATTTAACTCTCTTTCTCTCTCACTCAATTATTTTACAGTTAATATTTTACGGTTTTACAGTTTTACAGTTTTATGGTTGCGAAAATTTGTATTTGTATTTTTTATTTAATTGTTATCGTAATTACCTTAATCAAATTAATTTTTGTTCGACCCGTAATTTCGTATACAAATTAAAAAAATTTAAAAAAAATCGTAAGTTTTGTAATTTGAAATATTTGTTTTTTTTCTTTTTAGCTGACTTAATCAATTTAATTTTTGTCCGGACCGTTTTTTCAAGCCCGCAATTTCGTATACAAATTATTAATTAATCCTTTCGTTATAGACAAAAAGACCCCGTTTGAAGTCAATTTTTTTAAGAAAATAATATTTTTAATAGTTCATTTCCACAGTATCTGCTTCATTTATTGATAAATTCTTAAACTGGCACCGTGCCATCGGCACGGGCAAGAGTACCAGTATATATTATAATAAATAAATATATATATGTTGGTTTGGTTCAATTTGATTTGTTTTGATATCACAAACCGTGAATCGAATAATCGAACAATTTTTCAAATTTTAAATAGAAACAACTGATTTAGACCAAAACTCAACAAAACCGACTAGTTTGGTTTAGTTTAGTTTGATTTTTTCGTTTGGTGGTTTCGATTTACATCATGCGGCCTGCCTATATTCATCTAACATGTCATACCAACCTCTTCGTTTTCATTAGCAAGCAGGTCAAGGCTTCATTCAATCTAAATCCCCAAAGAAGGAAACAACTCTGTCCTCAAGATTCCATTTTGATGTTACCTCTACGGCCTGTTTCAAAAAGGAGAAACTCTTCCTTCGAGAGCCCCCGTACTCCAGCCCCATGAGAATGTGAGAGGAAAAATCACGGTGACTCAGCGATTAAATAGCTAGGAGGACCCGTACCTAGTACCTACAAAGAGCCACCCCACAAGAAGATGAAACCCCCACACTGCGGTTGCTAGGACTCGATCTTTGATCCTGTTCAAAACTTACTAATTCTTAACCAACTGAACTAAGCCCGTAAGGGCGTTACCTCTTAGGGGGAGAGATGATAGAGAAAAAAGAAGATAACAAGTTGTTTTTTGCATTAGTTGAGAGTTGAGAGAGAGAGAGAGTGGTCTTGGGGGTCTGCTATTCCTTTGCTCTATTGATGAAATGAAAACCAAAAACAAGCTGAAAGTTGAATGGATGTATCTGCTTAACCACCTCCCACCCTTTCTAAGGCTTTCTTCAATGTATTAAATAGTAATGCACACTAATTAATACTGCAGGCAATGGATCATATTTTATTTTGGGATAGTTGAAATATTAAAGAGTTCATTTTGAAAAATTAAACCTACAATTTCCTTAACCCTACAACTTTATTATGCTCCTTCAAGCATATTTGTAATTACTAACCTTGACTAATAATACTTATATATCTCTTATTAAGAACTAAACATTTCAAACAAAAGACTCATTGGGTAAAAACTAAAATGGAGGGAATATAAAATAATATTGCTAAAAATCATGTGTCATTTGGTTGACATCACTTTTTAACCGAGCCGATAAGATGCTAAATACAAAATCAACTCAGAAAAAAAACAAGATGTAAATCTAGGGATGAGTTTGTATCAATTTTTGAAAAGTCTTAATTAGAGCTTCTTGACAATCCAAAGTATTGCCTTCAATTCATTGATGAGTGTACCTGTAGTGTATTTATACACACACACAGATGCATACTTCTTGAAAACGTCGGGCTTAGTACAAAATTCGTTCGACATGCAAGCCATCTAACATGATATCTTGAGTTATACAGTCAGGATGAAAACTCATTTTTAACTTTATTCACCGCTATAACCTAAGGGGTTTTTTTCCACTAGAGTGAAGGTGAGTGAGTGAGTACTAAAAAACAACTCAAATTTAGAAAAGAAACACAACAACTGATTTTCTTTATCACTATAAAAACCACTTAGCATAACAACGCCTTCGCTGCCTCAATTACATCCTCCACAGTAAGTCCAAACTCCTTGTAAATTTTCCCTGCTGGTGCACTTGCTCCAAAATGATCGATTCCAATAGCCTTCCCCTTTGATCCTACAATCTTTTCCCACCCAAATGTTGATCCTGCCTCGATACTCACCCTAGCCGATACACCACTTGGCAGCACACTTTCTTTGTACTCATTAGATTGTTCGTCAAACAGCTCCCATGAAACAAATGACACAACCCGCACTGCCTTCCCTTCCTTCCTCAACTCCTCACCTGCTTTCTCCGCAATTTCCAATTCTGACCCTGTACCAATTAGAATGACATCTGGCTTGTTACCCAACGAATTATCTGAAATGATGTACCCCCTTCTCAACTCCCTCAATCGATGTTCCTGGAAGATGAGGAAGCTTTTGCCTAGAGAGGGCCAAAACTGAAGGTCTCTTTCTATTCAGAGCTGCAACCTTATAAGCACCAGCAGTCTCCTTCCCATCGGCAGGCCGGCATTAGAATATTTGGCATGGCCGGAAGCTCGCCAAATGCTCAATGGGTTGATGGGTTGGCCCATCCTCTCCAAGCCCAATCGAATCATGGGTCATCACGTAAATTACTCTGGCTTCACTCAATGCTGAAATCCTCATGGCTGCCCTCATGTAGT